>OZ020247.1:6025389-6048700 GCA_963971285.1 Astropecten irregularis | reverse complement strand
ACAGATCAAGGAAAAGGAGACACAACTGGACATACTGATAAACAATGCAGGTATTGTTTTGTCAAAGTTAATTTACTTTTCATGCTATATTTCCTTTTACACAGGTGCATGGTTCAGTCATGCTCTGTTTTCACACCATTCAACACAACAAAAATGGGCTTTAAGACCACAATGCACCCAGCTCTGTCTGCTCAGCATAACTTTGTTTATTCCTGCCAACCTGGGGTCGATTTCAACAGACTTGTCGTAACTTACTATCAATCGTAGGACTTTTGATGCATTGCAGCCCTACGTAGAATACGATTGGTTTGTAACTCGTGTTACGATGGATTGTACAGCTTTGTGGAATAATAAAAATAAATAATAATAATGGTGGATACTTAAAAAGCGCACATTCCGTCTTTCGACGCTCACCGCGCATTAGTTATTATTATAACCTGGTCATTGGGGTACACTTACATTCCTGAAACAATCTCAACTCCCTGGGGAGTATACAGCCCTGGCTACTTGTAAAGCGCATGTAGGCTAATCAACCACACAAAGCCACCTCCACCCTCACAGGTACCCATTTACTCCTGGGTGAAGAGAAGCAATATGTGACAAAGCATCTTGCCCAAGGATGCAAGCACCAATAACCCAAGGCTGGATTCAAACCCACAATCTGTAGACTGAACACACGATCTTGAGCACGACATGCCAGACCGCTAGGCCACGGCACATACCCCATGGTATTTAGAGAGACTGATTTATACATTATTATGCATGGCTTTGCAGTTCAACATTTTTAAAATGGTATATTAAATGTGCTGTGGTATACTCAGGTATTGCGCATTGCAGAGAGGGTGCAGTCACTGAGGATAACTTCCATAAAGCCTTCGGCACCAACCACTTCGGCCACTTCCTCCTGACTAATCTTCTCCTTGACCTGCTAACGAAGAGCGCCCCCAGCCGTGTGATCACTGTCTCCTCTTGGGGCCATGCTGCAGTGACCACTCCATTGAACCTCACCCGTAAGGACCCTTCTGCGGACAGTCCAACAGTTCTGTACCCTCATCTGGAGAATTACTTACAGAGTAAACTGGCCAATGTCCTTTTCAGCCGGGAGTTGGCAAAGAGAAGCCAGTCCAGCGGCGTGACCTCGGTGTCCCTCCACCCAGGCATTATATATTCATCCATCTGGAATGGTTGGTTGGACATGACTTGGAAGGAATTCTTCATTTTTCACATCTGTCGTCCGTTCTTCTGGTAAGTATGATAGTGCTTATGTAAACATGAGGTGGATGTAACCCAATTAACAATACTCTATCCTTTCATCTTCTGCTCCCCCTCGCCTCCTCCAACCAATGGGAGACTTTGGAGAACCATGCTTGCGCAATTGTGAGCATGCGCGAGTTGTTTTGCGCATGCGTGCGCGTGCGCTGTTGACTTGAAGACCTGTTCTACAAAGTCTCCCATTAATGCCGTCAAGTCCTCAAGTTGTGCCGCCGCAACAGCTTTCAATCTTTTTACAATGTATTTCCTTTCGGGAGAGGACAAGGAAGGTTAATCATCATTTGAAGACAGGAGAAAAGCTCAGACAAGAATTTGGATGCAAAGAAATTCCACAAGAGTGGTAGGGACTTAAAGGTATTATACATGATTGGTAAAGGTCACAGAACAGCATTCACTCTTTGTCTGATCCAGCATGTACATGAAATATAAAGTCTGTGAAAATTTGAGCTCAATCGAACATCTGAGTCACGAGAAAATAGCGAAAAACCAACTCATTTTTATTATAAAACATAAGAAATGGTTTTGACCTTACCCCAAGATCAAAACTTCTGTCAATCTTTGTTTTACTTTAATTTCTGGATAAATACACAATTTCAGGCAAAAATATTTTAACGGTATGTTTCCACTGGTGCCATCTTCATACCCTGGAAGTTGTACGTAAATCTGTACTGAAACATTCCTGTTTGGGTATGTTATCAATCCTGTACTGTACCTTTAAAGCCAAATCCACGTAGGACCCATTGTTGGATTTGAACTAGAGACCCTAGAGGTGGAAGGTAGGGGACGTACTGGACTGTGACATTGTTATTAACCTGATCCCTCATGTTGGTTCATTATACCTTTTGTAAGGCTACCAATTCACTGACCCCACCTGGCCCCAATTACAGGACTCTGCTTACTTCAAAATTCTGTGCTTATGATTCCCATTCTTTGCTTACCGGGTTAGCACCAAATTTCTATGCTAGCTGAGTAAGTGAGAAGTCTTAAGTTCCGCGAACTACACTGTGTGCACTTAACTGAAATTCCTCCCTAATCCATGAAATAGGATCTTATAAGCTGGGGCTCAACACTAGCGATAGCCTGGGGGGGCACCAGAAATAGATGTGGGACCATCATTACTAAAAAAAAAAGATAAGTTTTGGTGGCCCAATTAGGCAACCCCCCCCCAAAAAAAAAAAAAAAAAAATCTGGTTAACCAAAAACCGAAATTGTTCCCTTTTCACATAATTTCACCTTGCTGACCTGCACAATTTGTAACTTTTTTCAAAGTAGATTTCTTACTGCAAAAAAGGTTAGTGTCAAGCCTTGTATAAGCACCAATTGTATGGTCTGCAGATTCGACTGAATCGGAAAGGTAGACTTCAGTTTGATCATTGCGTCCACTTTACATAACTAAACTGTTTCCATTTTTTTGTTGATGTGCTTAACAGGTTGCTAATGCTGACTGAAGAGCTTGGTGCCCAAACCACCCTCCACTGCGCCCTCCAAGACCCAGCGACCTTGCTCCCTGGAAGCTACTATGACAACTGCCAGGAGATCAAGCCATCACCACTTGCACAGGATGATGAGGAAGGCAGAAGGTTATGGGAAATTAGCTGTCAGGCAACGGGGCTCCAGTGCTGAAAACACATCATAACAGTTTGAGTAACCGGGATTTGTTAAAGGTACTATCATACTTTGGTTACACAACAGCTGCGGTCTGTTCATAATTTGATTTGACATGGAATAAAATCAAACCTGTGAAATCTTCAGCTGAATTGATCATTGGAAACAGCAGAAAACAGCCAAAAAACATTGCAATTGTTACATAGAAAAAGGTTATTGTAATTGTGAAGTTTTGATCTTGGAGATCAAAACTGTTTTCGATATTTTGTGTTCTTCATTTCTGGAAAAATAAAGCATTTCATGCAGAAAAAAATGTTTAACGGTATGTTTGTACCAGGACTATCTTTGTACCCTGTAAGTTATATGTAATTCTGTGAACATGATGTCCGTTTTGGTTTCCTACCAAAGTATGAGTACCTTTTAAAGGTAGTATCATACTTTGGTTTTTGTCAAAGAAATTCAGATTCATGGGCAAAAATATCCAGGACGATACAGTAATAGTCATCTGTCAGTCCCATACTGTGCCCACTTTTTGAGAAAACAGTGAAAAACGGCTACAGTATTTCTTAATAAGTCTTTTCTCTTCTATTTTTGATCATTTAAAAGATCAAAAAGATATTCGGTCATTGTTTTACTAATTTATGGATAAATACACCATTTCAGGCCGAAAAGTTTTAACGGTATGTTTTCTACCACCACCATCTTCATACCCTGTAAGTTATATGTAAATCTGTGAGCCTTTCTGTTTTGGTTTCGTACCAAAGTATGAGTAGCTTTAAAGGTAGTATCATACTTTGGTAGCATACCGAAACAGAAATCTCCACAGGGTTTAATAATAATAATGATAAAGATGGTGATTGTAGAAACCTGAAATGCTGTATTTTTCCAGAAAAGAGTGAAACCAGTGACCAAAATTATTGTTTATCTTTTAAAGATCAAAAATAAAAGAGAAAAGACTTAAGAAATACTGTGGCCGTTTTTCACTGTTTTCTCACTGTATGGGACTGAAATTTTCACAGATGACTGTTATTACTGTATCTTTCTTGATTTTTTTTGCCAATAAATTTGCATTTCTTAAAAACCAAAGTATGATATTTGTATAATATTGACTGGCCTTGAGGGAGATACCACATAATTTTCCAAACTAGTCTCATATTGCCCCGAGTCGAAGACGAGGGCAATATGGGTCTAGTGAGGGAAATATAATGTGGTATCTACCGAAAGTAACGCCAGTCAATATTATTTTTATTACCTGTTTAACTGTTTCTGGTGCATCGGAATAGGAACAAGAAACGTGAACCAAGTTGAACGGAACTTGAACCATAGATTTCGGGAGAATAAAAGAAAAATAAACAGTCTTCCGCTATCTATGGTCTCAACCCGTTCAACGCGAAGTTACGCGTTGAATGCATTGAGTTACACGTTCAACGCGCTATGGTGAATACGGATATTATGGACTGCTAATTATTGTACATAGGCGCAATAGGAAAATTACACTTTTCACCGAGGAGGGGTGTATGAATATGGTCACTCGTCATTTAGCTGAGCCCTGACCGAGCCATTGTGACGTAGTTATAATCAATTAGACAGACAAAATACACGTTTATATCTTGTCTCCAAATTGCCTCATTCAGGTAATAATACCTGTGAACATGAATGAGTAATGAGTACATGTTCATATTGCATCCAGTGTGATATTCAAAGCTTTCAAACGTTTTAGAAATTGTACGCACAATTTTTGCTATAAATGTTGATTCAAAACTGTCAACCCAGGCTATGCTTTAGCATCCTCACCTGGGAATTTGTGTCACCCAATTTTGTTTTACTGAAAAGTGCTGGTTTTATGACAAGAACTAGAAGAAGTTTATGAACGTTATTCTCTGTAGTAGTTGCTCCCCATTATTTATGGGTCAGGTACCTCTGTCTGACCACGAGGTAAGAAATCCCTCATCAAATGAGTGAATATGTCCATTTTGGTTTCCTACCTTTAAAGGTAGTATCATACTTTGGTAGCATACCAAAACAGAAATCTCTACTGGGTATAATAATAATAATGATAGAGATGGTGATGGTAGAAACATACCATTAAAATATTTCTGCCTGAAATGCTGTATTTCTCCAGAAAAGAGTAAAACCAGTGACCAGAATTATTTTTGATATTTTAAAGATCAAAAATAAAAGATCTTTCAACTACTTTTAGCCCCATTCTGCCCAGGAAGCATCTATAGCTGTTTTCCCCATGGTGTGAGAATATTCATGATTGCTTGGTTATTGCCATTGAAATACATTGAATGGGGGTACTGTCTGGAACAAGAGGTTCATTGAACCTTTATTGTCCCCCCCAAATCCGCTCATTAATTGTGGTACATTTACCCCCTTGATGTGCATTTCAAGTGAACGCAGAGTTCCAAACACAGCTGATTGTGCATAGATTACATGTACAGTCCACTTGGAATTCAGGTATTGTGCGGCGGTATTCAACCATGCTATGCCACACATCACTAGATCCTCAAAACGGATTTGCAAGCAATTCATTATGTCTTTCCAAATATTCTTATAAAATCTAATACTATATATTTAACTAATAGTACTACAAGTGTATTATTTAATTTTTTGAATTTCTTTCATATTAAGATATCTCAGATTTTATTTGCTTAATGCCTTGGTGATAGCAATACAGTATTTAAATAATGTATTCAAATTGTTATTATATCATGAAGGTCTGGGTTTTATTATATTTAGAATATTTTTAATGAACCAAGATATATATTTTTTTCACTTTTTAAAGCAAAAGACATAGGTTCGAATCCCTATGGAGCCTTTGTCCTCTTCATGTCCTCCTTTCAAGTATATTATACATTTATATAACTTATACATTTGTATTGAGTTGGAAATAAATGTGCCTTGAATTCAAATTGAATTGAATTTGAAATTTACTTTTGTGTGCGACAAATCAAAAGTTGGACGAAAAATATGAACCATTGGTTAGCCATGAGTTTAGATCCTGGAATATTTACATAATTTGCTTCGTATTTTGTTGAAAGGACTGTACAATAGGCGAGGCCAAGGCAGGGTAGATTGATTACTCTGGATAGCTGAAGGAATTCAGGATGTTTGCCAGTCAAAAGGTCTGATGCGAGCACGGCTTGTAAATTTCAAAATTATATCTAAAGACACACGTTTTCAATGACTTTTTTATTCATCTTCATTACTTTCATTCATCTCAGTGTCTTCAAGTTCGGCTTCTCGCTTTGAACACCCAGCAGGGTGGATAATACGCATAGCAAGTGTGCTATTATCATTATAATAAAATGTGATTTCCAATCAAAACAAGTATCATGTCATGTTAAAGGTAGTATCATACTTTGGTAAGAGACCAAAACAGAAATGTTCACAGATTTACGTATAACTTACAGGGTATGAAGATGGTGGTGGTAGAGACATCCCGTTAAATTTATTCCGCCTGAAACGGTGTATTCATCCAGAAATAGGTAAAACAACAACCGAAAATCTTTTTGATCTTTTAAAAGATCAAAAATTAAAGAGAAAAGACTTAAGAAATACTGTGGCCGTTTTTCACTGTTTTCTCAAAAAGTGGGCACAGTATGGGACTGAAATTTTCACAGATAACTGTTTATGTATCTTCCTTGATATTTTTGCCCATGGATCTGCACTTCTTTGACAAAAACCAATGTATGATATTACCTTTAATTGAGTATTTCATATTCGGCTCCGGCTAAACGCCTAATTTTCACTATTTTCTTTTCGAGGAGTTTTCACACTAAAGCAAAAAGTTGGTGATTTAACGGCCTCGGGAATTGATTTTCTGTACATTGCTCCGCCAGACATGGGCCTGGAATTGTCGTCTGATAGCTCGTCGTCATAATTAGAGGTAAACGTTATGGCCCAACGGGTGGGATAATGATTCGTGTATACACCATGTGGCTTGTTAACATTGGAATATCATTAGAGAGTTCTGAGAGCCCTTCAGTTGAGGGAAGGAAGAAATAGAGCACTGGACCCCCTGACTGGACTGTGGGCTTCCATTTGGGACCATTTTGTATGCAATAGGGTGAGAAATGGGTCTAAGATAAGCCACTTTGCAGAGGGGTGTTTTTTTTTAAGATGGCTTCTTTGACTGGAATGAACCATACTGGTCAGCTGAGGATGAGTAGGCCTATATCTCATAAATTAAATGGTCAACCCACCATAAAATGTAAAGAAAATGAAAGGTGACATGTTTATCATCATTTTTCTGTGCAACTTGAACAAATGATGGAGTCAGTCGTATTTTCAAATCATTTTTGAAGAATTATGAGTTATCACTGTTGTCTACGGGAGTTTATTTACTTGGGCGCAACCTTACAACACGTTGCGAGGATCTCCACACGCGACTCAACGGTACGACGCAACGGTCCCGTCGCATTCTGCCTTCCCATTACTTTTGTACACATTCTCGCGAAGCGTCGGGTCGACCTTCAAGTTTCTAATTATTAACAGTTTAAACGTCGCCACCTGTAAGCCCGCCGCGTTGTCCGTAAGTACAAGTTTGTGACCAAGGATTAGATGCGTTTTCAGCTTACGTTTTAGTTTATCTGAACGAACTTTTTTGTCTCATTCAGATTACCAATGTACATTAGATGGAGGCAGTGTTGGAGTGGAGTCCTCAGATCTGAGTACAGAGTACTCCGAGTACTTCAAGGTCTGAGTACTGGGGGGAGTCCGAGTACATTGCTCTCGAGTCCAAGTCCTAAGTATCAAGTTTGAGCACATTCAAGGTATAGTACAGGGCCTAGTCCGAATACTGAAAGTCCAAGTCCACGTCCGAGTACAGTACCAACGCACAGTGCAAAAATGGCATTTTGTTTCACAAAGATGTTTATAATCTTTGTGAAACAAAGATTATAAGACCGACTCTCTTTGGAGAGTCAAGACCGACTCTCCAAAGGTCTCCCATTGCTATCTGTAGAAATGACATGCATCGAGACTGTATCTCTCTCCACCCGTGTGTTTGCAGCACAGTGCTCATATAGACGTGTCCTGACTGCTAATAACGTCAAAGTGAAAGGCGTACAGAGTACATGGTTCAAGGCGCTGTTTTCTTTTAATATTAAACTGGAATATCCAACGATATAATAATGAGGGCGCTGTTACAAATTAATGCTAGTCTTGTTGGCTCCCTCTGTGCTAGACCTAAGAACTGGGACGGTGACGTACTGTTCTTCCCCTGATTCATTTTGAGACTTGATGGTGGCTCTAGCTCCCTCAAACAATTATAAAGAGTATAGAAGAGTATTTTAGATCCATTATCCTGATATAAATTATCTCGGGATGACGACATATGTCGTTATCTTAAATTTAGATATCTTCATCTCGTGATAAATTATCTCAGGATGTCATCATCTTCAATTTAGGATGTCGTCATCTCGTAATAAATTATCTCAGGATGTTGTCATCTTGAATTTAGGATGTCGTCATCTCGTGATGAAGTATCTCAGGATGTTGTCATCTTGAATTTAGGATGAAGTCATCTCGTGATAAATTTTTCTCAGGATGTTGTCATCTTGAATTTAGGATGTCATCATCTCGTGATAAATTACCTCAGGGTGTTGTCATCTTGAATTTAGGATGTCGTCATCTCGTGATAAATTACCTCAGGATGTCGTCATCTTGCACGTAGTAGCCTATGTCTTAATCCCGAGATAATTATTTATCTCAGAATCTCAACAAATCGTATGGCACCTCAAGAGCACCGTACCTGAGACTGCTGTTAGCCCCTGGCCTGACTGGTACAAGAAACGGCTTTTTTTAGTGAAGCGTAGGATACGCTCTGTATCGTAGGGTATTATGTTTCGAGGATTTTATTGAAAGAGCTAGAATATAAACATCCGACAATATTCCTGGAATCGCCCTAACTTACGGGAACAGTCCCAGATAAAAAAAGTCATCAATAAGTCGCGTAAGAATTTATTGCATTTTTATTGCATATTTATTGCCCCACAAAACGTCAGGGAAAATGGACAAAGGGGTCTTGGTGAGGCAAGATCAAGATTGGACAATAGGTGTGAAGATGTATACATACCACACTTGCCCACCGTGCCCCACCCTCCCTGTTCAGTCTGACCCCTACTTCTGTTCTGATCCTCTCATCCATTTATGTGTATCTTTACTTGCATGTTCTTGTCCTCTTGTCCTCTTGCTGGGATCAAAACGCATCATGCACTCCTAACTCCAAACATTTCATATTTCAGGTCTTCGTGTGTAGTTTATTGTATTTTATATCAACTCTTAACAATGTGTTGTTTTTGCTTTTTTTTAAGCCCCTTGTGCAATTTTCCTTATTTTGTTTCATTAGTAAATTGTTCTTGCTATTTATTTTTTATGTCATATTCCTTTTGTAATCTTAAATTTCTACACTTTTTTTTTAAAATGTAATTGTAATTTTTCCGCAATTTGGCCCTTGGTCATGAGAGTAATAAGATAAACCAAAATCTATCAATCTATCTATTTTTGGCTTATGAGCAGTTTGCAGCAGTTTATTACTTGTATTGATATTTATAATTGATACCCGGTAGTGAACGTCAATTGCTCATTTATTTGATGTTCAACTTTAAAGCAATATTATATTAATAACTATGCTCGATGCCAGAATTCGGTCAGCAGCTGCATCATTGTGTATCATTAAATTAATGCCGTTTAATACTTCGCACCCAGTCACGTAGGTGGGAGTAATAAAGCCTCATCGTTTTGAGTCCACGTTGCCAGGGAAACAGCGTAATGAAAACGACAAACCAACACAATAAGTAATTGCCATTTTCAGTTCACACACAAATAAAACAAGGTACCATGGCAACCAATCGAATGGTATTTGGAGCCAGTGAAACAGCGTAATGAAAAAAAACCCCAAAAATTAATATAAAGCCATTTTCAATTCTGACACAAACACCCACACCCACACTCACAAACAAAAACACACAGCAAAAAAAAAAAAAAACGCGACTTTTTGGGTCGCGCTTCAAATCGCGACCCAAATAGTCGCATATTTTTGTTGTGTCCACACAGGCAAAAAAGCGCGACCCAATTCGCACCGGTACAATTTCTTAAATCAAACTGCGCATGCCAGATTGTAAGGCATGATCAATGGTAGAACAGACTCTGTTCGATTTTATTTTGTACCCCCCCCCCCCAACAACAACACGACCTGTCCACATTACAGGCCCATTGCACCAGTGTTGTAGTCGAGTACCTAAATTCGAGTACCGAGTTTTCCGATTACACACAGTGCCGAGTAAAGCAGAGTCCGAGTAGTTTTTAATTGAGACCTGGACCAAAAAAACCGAGTTCGGGTTTTTTAGAGTCCGAGTACGGGGTCAAGTTCGAGTACAAAGACATCGAGTACGTAGGCCTACATCCCGAGTACATTTTTAAACTAGAACATTGTGCACAACGCAATTCATCATTATTTTTATAAGTTTAGTATCGATATAAGTTATACGTAGTACTGAACTCTTTTTTTTTTTTCGAGTACTCGCAACTGGGTACACCGATTACAATTTGTCGAGTTCGGGATGAGTCCGAGTACGAAATTACGAGTACGGGCCGAGTACTCGTTTTTTTCCGTGTACTTATGACCGAGTATGGGCCAAGTACTTATTTGTACTCGAGTTCGAGTTCGAGTACGAGTACGAGTACTCTAACACTGCATTGAACGTACACGCAGTCCTTGTATAGTGCTTGTAGTGTGCGTCACAAAACCAACCGCAGCCGGCCAAAAAAAAATCGTTTTACATGCTATGGGAGACTTTGGAGAACCGGCAGTCGACAGCGCACGCGCACGCATGCTCACTATTGTGTGCTCGTGTGCTATTGACTTGAGACCGGTTATCAAAAGTCTCCCATACACGGGTTTACACCTTGGCTGCCATCTTAGATTTTGATCGCGACTTCAAAACGAGGCACTATCACGCATGCGCACTTTTCGAAGTGTAAACCCGTGTATTGTACAGGGTGCATTCATTTAGCTAAGGGGCCGTCCATAAAGTACGTACGCACGAAATGCCGACTTTTTTGACCCCCCCTCCCCCTCTGTACGCATGGCGTATGCAGTGGTCCCAACCCCCCCCCCCCCCCTCCCCCCCTGTACGCATACGCATTCCACATTAGGTTTTTCACTTCTCGTGGTCCCTTGCTTTAGCATCATTAAAATGTCACCGTAATCCGGGCCGGTACCGTTATTGGGACGTCACTTTCAAATTCTGAAATGAATGACTAAAGTTTAACAGTTTTTTATACATTTACAGATGAATTTTACTATTTTTTATCATGTTGAATAAGACAAAAAAGGAAAAACAAAACAATTCAGGTGCTTTTTTCACGTTTTTTACCTCTCTTTTCGCGCGATAATGCTATGCAAAATTTTCGTTTGCGTACGGTACGCATTGGCCTGAACCCCCCTCCCCCCTGTACGCATGGCGTACGCATCGGTAACAACCCCCCCCCTCCCCCCTTCGTGCGTACGTACTTTATGGACGGCCCCTAAGCATAATTTTGTCCAACTAACAATAGCAATAAGGCTGATTTTTCCTCATGAAAAAAGCAAGCAGCCTAATACACGGGTTAGCACTTCGAAAAGTGCGCATGCGTGACGGTGCCTCGTTTTGAAGTTGCGATCAAACCGACGAAGTGTAAATTACCCGTGTATTGTAATTTCTCAATACAAGGGTTTACACTTCCAAAAAAGCGCATGCGTGATAGTGCCTCGTTTTGAAGTCGCGATCAAAACTGCCGAAGCGTAAACCCGTGTACTGTCTTCGACAATGGACGGGCTTACACTTAGAAAAGTGCGCACGCGTGGTAGTGCCTCGTTTTGAAGTTGCGATGAAAATCCAAGATGGCCGCCATGGTGTAAACCCGTGTATACAGGGGTTACACTTCGAGAAGTGCGCATGCGTGGAAGTGCCTCGTTTTGAAGTTGGACCCATAACTAAGATGGCCGTCGAAGTGTAAACCCGTGTATTGCAATCAAAATTGCCAACCATGCCTCCCTCTGACTGATGAAGTCCTTTGGCTTGAGTCTCCCAGTGGTTAATTCAAACTGTTTTTCAGAATACAAGGACAATCGATACGTGCTTTAACAAAATGTGTGCATTGACCTGTTGACAATTTGACCATTGCCACTGCACTTACATTGGAACAGCAATAAAAAAACATCAGCAACGCTTTTATTACCGCGGGTATTGCAATCGAAATTGCCTCCCTCTGACTGATGCATTCCTTTGGCTTGAGTCTGCCAGTCGTTAATTCAAACTGTTAGTCAGAATACAAGGACAATCAATACGTGCTTTAACAAAATGTGTGCATTGACCTGTTGACAATTTCCCATTGCCACAGTACTTACAGTGGAACAGCAATACCACTTAGATAAAAAAAAACATCAGCACCGCTTTCACTACTAAAGCAAGGCTGTCACTTGCACGATTCTGTGGCACGCATGCGCAAACCAGTCGTTAACTGGCGTGAAGAGTGCGTATTAAAACATGTCGTGACTGCTTGCCATGTCGGGACGAGAATTTTTAAATGTTCAAAATTTTGGCCACGACAAAATTAAGCGACCGGGTCGTGAACTATGCGCAAACTGTTCGTAAACTCGTCGTGAACTCGTCGAAACGATGCGGGAGGATGCGTGCCAGTGCGTGGCCAGTGCGCGCCATGCCACGACCAGTGGCGTCACCAGACTTTTGAGTTTGGGGGGGGGGGGGGGCACAAGGGGGGCACTAGCAACTGTTGGGGGGGCACTACAATAATATATATTATATTTTTTTTCACCGACCCAAATCTCAAATGGGGTGCACGCGGGGGGCACGAGGTTTTCCAGGGGGGCACGTGCCCCCCCCCCCCCCCTGGCCCCCCCTTGGCGACGCCACTGGCCACGACTGTCACGAACTGCCACAAATAGTTCACGAACAGCTCACGTCAATTTCACGAGTAGTTCACGACATGTTAACGAATTGGTGCGCGTTGCAACGTGACCTTGCCTTCCCACTGACACGGTCACGTGTACTTCACGCATTGATGGCATGAGCAGATCACGACTAGTTTACGCACTTCACGAACAGTTTGCGCATGGCACGATCAGTTCACGACGAGTTCACGACTACGGCGCGGCAGTGGCGCTCGCGTCGGTGCAAGGGTATATCCTGGACACTGCTCAACCATCTCTTGGAACAGGTCAGGTGTAATTCTGAGGTAATGTTTGTAGCCCCTTTGATCTTCCTTGTGGAGATCAGTCAGTAAACTGTCATACTGTCCAAACTCGTGCCTTCTGGTCAACCATTCCCTGACCCACACTTTCCTTTGTGTCTTTCTTGGAGGTGGAGTTGCCTTTTCTTCCAGCCTTTTCTGCTGCTCTTCAACAATGGCTAGAGAAGCTGCCAGGTATATTGGCATCTTCTCTTCCCTGCCAATGATTGTTTGTCTCTTCCACAGCCAATCCAAAAATGACCAGGGGTTGGGGAGGCCCCCTTTCTATATGGCGTGCCGAAGTCGGCTCGACACCGTCCGAATTGCGCAAACTCGTCGTGCCAATGCGGGAAGTGCGTAAACTATATGCGCAAACTATGCGTGAACTCGCCGTGAACTGTGCGTGAACTAGTCGTGAACAGTGCGGGAACCTCCCAGTTCGTGCGCCAAAATGGCACGACTTGCCACGACACAATCGTGGCCAAAAGTCGTGCAAGTGTCAGCCTGGCTTTGCTGTTATAACCCTGATAGCAGACGGACGTCTTAAAGACGTCATCAACTGGTCGTAAACTGGTTTACTGGTCGTACGTCGTATGAACGACGTAACTACGACGTGATTTTTTAGTCATGCTTGAGACGAGTTTTTAGCAATCCTTTTTGTGGTTTGAAATGACCTGATTAGGACGTCTTTTTCGTCATAAAGACGTCTTTGTAAGACGTCTATAAGACGTGTCACACAACGTAAATATGACGTGATTTTTACGTGTCTCTGCTATCAGGGAAGGATAGATGGTATAGACACCATTGTCATAGTGACCAGCTTTGAGGAGCATGTAGTAACCTTGGTACCTTTCAGGGCATGATAATTAATCATTTGATGTCATCATCACCAAAGCATGCATGCACTTCCTTCTTGTTTGACAAAGTTTAAATGTGCAAATTAGCTTTTCTGACATTGCTTTATTGCTAGACTGTGACTGTATATCATGAAAGTTGAATGATGTACATTGTGGATCCATGGCCATCAATTTAATCAATCCCTTCAAATGCCAAGACGGCCATTATACAAATGCAGGCAATAAACAATCTCAATTTTCAACAGTAGCCTTGCTATGAACTCAGTACAACGTGAAATCCCTGCACAGTTTTAACAAGCATTGGCATAGTACAGAAGTAAAACTACTTGTGAAAGAATCCCCATCTTCCCCTGCAATATATCTATGAATGCAGTGCAATCCGTCAGCCCTTTGTAGTTGCATGGTTGTGTAATAATCATCAATTGCCTATTAATCATCATTTTGTCCAACTAACAATAGCAATAAGGCTGATTTTTTCCTTTTGAAAGAAACAAGCAGCCTTATTGCAATCAAAATTGCCTCCCTCTGACTGATGTAGTCCTTCGGCTTGAGTCTCCCAGTCGTTTATTCAAACTGTCAGTCAGAATGCAAGGACAATCAATACGTGCTTTAACAAATTTGACCTGTTGACAATTTGCCAATTACCACAGCACTTACAGTGGAATAGCAATACCACTTAAATAAAAAACCCATCAGCACCGCTTTTACTACCGCGGGTTTGATATTGAAGTTCTCCCTAAAGGAGATGTGTATACATTGACCAGGAAAAAATAATATGAATATTATGCATATTACACAACAACCTCGACGTGAAAGCATTGTAATCATGCATCCTTGTACCGTTGGGGGCCGTCCATAAAGTACGTACGCACGAAGGGGGGAGGGGGTGGGTTGTTACCGATGCGTACGCCATGCGTACAGGGGGGGGGGGGGGGTAAGGTCAATGCGTACCGTACGCAAACGAAAAAATGTGCATAGCATTATCGCGCGAAAAGAGAGGTTAAAAACGTGAAAAAAGCACCGGGATTTTTCGTTTTTTCCTTTTTTTCTTATTCAAATGATAAAAAATAGTAAAATCCATCTGTAAATGTATAAAAACCTGTTAAACTTTAGTCATTCATTTCAGAATTTGAAAGTGACGTCCCAATAACGGTACCGGCCCGGATTACGGTGACATTTTAATGATGCTAAAGCACGGGACCACGAGAAGTGAAAAACCTTATGTGGAATGCGTATGCGTACAGGGGGGAGGGGGGGGGGGGGGGGGGTTGGGACCACTGCGTACGCCATGCGTACAGAGGGGAGGGGGGGTCAAAAAAAAATATTTTAGTCTGGTTCCCTGCCCAAAGATTCCCTGACGACTCTTATTAAAAATCTTAGGTCAGGTATCGGCTACGGTTAAAAATAGAACATGACACAGCTGTCATGTCTGCGCAGGCGCGGAAGCTAGTTTTAGCGTTTAGCGAGATTAAATTTTAGCATTAATTTTTGCACTTTTGTAAGCACATGCAATTTTATCTGGACAGAATAAGAAATCAAAGAGTGGGAAAAAAACATACAACAAACTCCTCAAAAGTGCATAATAGGAAAAGTGCTCTGTTGTATGTGAACAATAATGCTCTATTTGGGCTAACTGTAGCCGGAATGAAACATAGTTACATGACGTCTCTTTCCCTGAGGAAATTAGCTTTTGAGACATTACTTCATTCTTAAAAGTGACTTATATCATGATAGTTGAATGATGTACATTGTGGATCCATGGCCTTCAATTTCATCAATCCCTACAAATGCCAAGACAGCCATTGCACAAATGCAGGCAATATTAGCAGGCGCGGTTCTAGAGCCAAATTTTGGGGGGCTAGAAGAGCCATTTTTTTTGGGGGGGGGCTGGAAGACCCAATGTTTTGGGTTCTTCTAACACTGGCTTCGAAAAGATTGCACGTATATCCCACACAACGCGTTTTTTATGTAATTTGCGCTTAAAGGTAGTATCATACTTTGGTAAGACACCAAAATAGAAATGTTCATAGATTTACGTATAACCAACAGGGTATGAAGATGGTCGTGGTAGTAACCTACCGTTAAAAACAACGCCTTAAAATCTTTTTGATCTTTTAAAAGATCAAAAATAAAAGAGAAAAGACTTTAGAAATACTGCGGCCATTTTTCAAGATTTCCTCAAAAATTGAGCACCGTATGGGACTTCAGTATTTTCGAGATTAAGTTTTTCACTTACATTTTGGTGTTTTTTTTTTTGGGGGGGAGGGCTAGACAAACTTGGGGGGGGGGGGGGCTACAGCCCCCTAGGCCCCTCCCCCTCCCCCAGTAGAACCGCGCCTGAACAGAAGTAACATTCTCAATCTTCAACAGTAACATTGCTATGAACTCAGTACAACGTGAAATCCCTGCATAGTTTTCACAAGCATTTACATAGTACAGAAGTAAACTACTTGTGAAAGAATCCCATTTTCCCCTGCAATCTTTCTACATAATGCAATGCAATCTGTAAGCCCTTTGTAGTTGCATGGCTGTGTAATAATCATCAATTGCTTAATAATCATCATTTTGTCCATTTAACAATAGCAATAAGGCTGATTTTTCCTTTAATTGCATACCAAGCCTCCCTTTCGTAATTTCTTGCTCCCCTGACTGATGACAGCCTTTGCCTTGAATCTGACAGTGGTTAATTCGAACTGTAAGTAAGGATATACAACGACAATATGTGCAATGAAAATATACGTGTGCAGTGACCCTTTGACAATTGTGGTCATTATCACACCACTGACAGCGGAACAACAATACCACTTACCACTGAAAGAAAAAGAAAACCCCAGCAGCATCGCTTTTATTACGGGCGGTTTTATATTGGTATTCTCCCTAAAAGAGATGTACATTAATAGACCAGAAAACCAATCACTGGAAAAAACGTAATATTCCACAACAACTTTGATGTGGATGCAGTGCAATTATGAATCTCTGCAGAGTTGTATGGCGGGTAAATAAACTTTGATTATCTGTTGATTTGAGTACTTTACCTGTCACTCATCATTTCCTGATACCCTGACCGATGAAAGCCTTATATATTTGGCTTGACTATGCAGTCGTCCATATTACTCAAAGTCCTGAGCACTGGAAGGCATTGATATTTGTTTTGTATACCAGCACTGTATAACATTAAAATTCCAATATCTTTGACGCATCTTTTCAGGATTCTGACTGGTTCAAGCTTGAACAAATTGCTGCTTTTACATAAGAACTCGTATTTGGTAGCAGTGAATCTGTGATATACATGAACCCAACACTGGATACATCATACCAGCTGGTTGCAAGGAGTGGTATCCATCATTTATCTGGAGTTCAGTTTGGCTTCCAGTTTCTCTTCATCAACTCAACAAGGGTTGCAGCATCTTAACTACCAGTGGAGATTAACAGGAATCTAAGTCACTATACAAGTCTAAATTGCAGTCACCTGACCTATCACTACAAGCATCACTATGAAAGTCACCATTACAGTCTTGTTGATGACATTTATGGCAGGAAACTGTCAAGGGGGGTGTCTGACTCAGTTGAGTCATTTCACTTCCAAATTCTACATTGCAAACAATTGTGCTTTGATACATCATGTATATCAAGAAAAGACTACATCTTCTGCTGTGATATGTGCGGTAGGTTGCTTGATTGATCCACAATGTGCATCATTCAACTATCATGAGAGTAGCCACTACTGCCAGATGAATAACAATAGCAGGAATATGGATCCTTGCAACTTTGTTAAACTACAAGGAAGTGCCTACTTTGACACTAACTATAAAACACCATTATTTGAAGCATATTTACATGCCAAGTACCAAAGCTGCCAGATGTTGCTTCAAGCTGGTTACCATGACAATGGTATCTATACCATCTATCCTCCTGGACTGTGTTACGGCATACAAGTATACTGTGACATGACGACCGCTGGTGGAGGCTGGATAGTATTTCAGAGGCGTCAAGATGGCTCTGTTGACTTTTACCGTGACTGGGCTGATTACCAATCTGGATTTGGCAATCTATTGGGTGAGTTTTGGCTAGGAAATGAACATATTAAAAAAATTACCGAAAATGGACAATGGAAATTGTATTTAGACATGGGAGACTGGGAGAATAACACTGCCTGGGTTGAGTATGGTGATTTTAGAATTATAGGTGAGAATTATACACTCAATATTGGCTCATATAATGATAACAGTACTGCAGATGATTCACTAGCAGAGCATAATACATACAAATTTACAACAAAGGATCGAGACAATGATGCATGGTTAGGTGGAAACTGTGCACACAAATATGGGGGAGGTGCATGGTGGTTCTTTACATGCTTGAAGTCTGACTTCAATGGGATATACCTCGATCATCCTAATGAAAGGAATCCACGTGGTGTGCAATGGTATCACTGGAAGTGGATCTGGTATTCCTTGAAGGAATGCAGCATGAAAATAAGGGAAGTCATGTAAACAAAATATATTGCTATGTTTCGGCACAAGAAACATATAAATTAATCCCCGAGACAGATTCACAGGGATCCTGTTACATGTAGTTTGTAAACAGCTATTCAGGGCAGCTAAAGAAACTGATCAAAGGAACTCACAACATTTGGTTTTTCCTTTTTTCAAATCATCAATACCTAATTTCTAAGAAAGAATGAAAATGATTTCCTGATAAAAAAGTTTAAAGTTAACTGCATACAAGATAATAAATGTCGGTGTTATTAGACTCAATTTATGTGTGCACTGAACTGATCACATCTAAGGCTCAATTCTTCTTTTCATGTGACCACTTAAATGAGTTCATGGTATTAAAAGATTCTAGCTCTCTCTCTTATAATTGTATAACAACCCAAATCCATAATGACATAATTTGCACATGTTGGGGCACTAATGAATGAATAATGTTTGGGAGGCATGATGGCTGTCCTTAACCAGATCAACTCTGCCACGTATGCCTGTAATGTAAACATTTTCATCGAAATGTATTTGTTAGGGACTGCTCTTTCGTTTGCATGATAGTACCTTCATATATACAAATTTTCTATGCTTATTTTATTATATATATAGTTATTAGACTGATTGGGTGCATACATTTGCAGAGTTGCTTTTGTTTTCTGGTTTCACAAACTGACAATTGACCGGCACAGACACTGAGGCACATGGCTAAAATCAGTTTCATAAAATCGTAAAATCTCTGTGTCACTTGTTGAATAAGATTTGCAATAATGCCTAATTAAGTATGCATAATCATTTGATTAAAATGGCTGAGCTGTTTCCCGGATACCTAGCAAATATTACACCTAGTTGCAAATCAGGTCTACTGGCCTGTATTAAGAGCTGTATTGAAATGTTGTTTATTGGGTACTGTTTTAGCATTACAATATTGATGGCAGTGCAATTTAGATTAGACACGATTAAACAAATTCATAGAAGTTGTTAGAAACTCAACTCTGCTAGAATGAGTCATAAGCAGCACATTTACAATTAACACACTGAGTTATGCACATGTATGCGATCACAAAGGGTATACTGGGAAATTTGCGCTGCTTAGATGCCATTGAAGAAATTCTATTGAATATTTGTGATGCATTCTCTCTCAGTTAGA
This sequence comes from Astropecten irregularis, assembly GCA_963971285.1. Lineage (NCBI taxonomy): Eukaryota > Metazoa > Echinodermata > Asteroidea > Paxillosida > Astropectinidae > Astropecten > Astropecten irregularis. The sequence continues at coordinate 6,029,096 of OZ020247.1, read as the reverse complement.
ACTGACCATTAATTTGGGGAAATATGACTATTTCTCGCATAGTGGGTCAAAATATATCAAGAATTGATTTTAATAGCATTGTCATATCAATTGACATTATTATGTAATCTAGGTGGAACCATCTATCATGTATTGTATGAGTTCTACTATATTTATCATGAGTAAATAATTATTGAAACAATAGACAACTGTAATAGTGACAGTCACTTAATGGTATTGTGCATCATTGGTCAAGTCATTAATTTTTTCAAGAGCGAAAATTCATTGAAGTCATTCTGTTTTAAAAACAAATGCACATACCCCACTGCTGTACAGGGGTAAAGAAAAGCAAATAGAAATATTGCTTTCAAACTGAAACTAAACAATGACATTATTGATGCAAATTAGGCTTGCCCTTCACCGACGTGGATGAGCACTGTATACTCAGTGCTTGTGAGAGCACGTGAGAAAAAATCACATGCTTGCTCAGGTGGGATTCGAACCCACGACCTCCTGCTTACTAGTGCAGATGCCTTTCCTGCTAGGCCACCGAGCTAGCTGGGGTCTGCAGGGTGAATCGAATCCAATATCGCGGCGGGTACCGCAGTAAATCATGAATATTGATTTTGGTCGGGAAATAGATAATATGCAAATTAGGCTTGCCCTTCACCCTGCAGACCCCAGCTAGCTCGGTGGCCTAGCAGGTAAGGCATCTGCACTAGTAAGCAGGAGGTCGTGGGTTCGAATCCCACCTGAGCAAGCATGTGATTTTTTCTCACGTGCTCTCCCAAGCACTGAGTATACAGTGCTCATCCACGTCGGTGAAGGGCAAGCCTAATTTGCATATTATCTATTTCCCGACCAAAATCAATTAATATTCATGACATTATTGATTTTGATCAATAATGTACCCTACCTTTAAGTACTATGAGATGTACTGCCTTTGCTTTTACATGCTACTTGGGTGAACGAATAATATCCATACAATTCAGCATACACAAACTAATAATAATTAGGCCAATAATACTTGGGCAATATTGAATATCTTGAATTTACTGAAGCTATATTGGGAGACAAATGAAGTACCGTGTACATGTAAAAGCACTGACATGACATATGTAATTTTGGTAGACATGGAGAAACATTGGTATATGTAAACTATTACTTGAGTATTGTCTTAATATTGTGATGCCGTTGGTGATGTGAGTTGATGATTTAATTACGTTCATTCTCAAATTGTAGGCAGTTAGCTTTGAAGAAGTTTATAAAATGTATTAAAATAAGCTTACAGCCATTTGGCACTGTTCAATCAATGATGGATCCAAGTTTTGAAGATGTTATCTCTCTGTGTGTCTTTGATGAGCGAACTATGTGACCACAGCCTTCTTGAGCTAAACTTTAGACATCAAAACATCGGTTGTGTTTTGAGGGTAGATGTTGAAATATCTGAAATGGCTTAAGTGATTTTTGGAATAAGAATGAAAAAGAAAGTGGAAATTGTCTAAAATGTATTTCCCATATCTTAACAAAGAAGGAAATTCTAAATCATTTTATAAAATAGAAATAATTAAGGCTCTTATAGTTTGAATCCATCAATGATTTACAAATAAAATTTTTGTTTTTTAAATTCAAATTGTACTTTAAAGTGACTTTCAATTTTTTTTTGTATTTGTAGGATTTGGAGTTTTGCATGGTGGAGAGACTACAATGAGTAAGACTTGTGCAGACACCATGTATAATATTCTTTATGGAAGGTGTGTGGTCCTGCGAAGGAACCTCATCGGTCCTTCTCAGGACCACACACCGTTCAAAAAGAGTGTTATACATGGTGTATCCGCAAGTCTTACTCATTCTATTGGTTGTTTTCGCACTTAATTTAATTAGGCACAAATGTTATTTCAATATTGATTTCATATGTAATTGATGTGTTTTAGAAAACTTAAAATACTATGTATACACATACACTGACCCAGACCCAGACTGAATATTTTTCACACTGAAACATTACAGGAAATGGAACCTATTTAGCATATGCTATATAAATTGAAAGAGCATAGTAAATTTCGAATTTTATAATGGTGGTTTAAATGCAAGATTTTGTATTTGCTGAAAATCGAAATCGTTAACAATTTATAATCGATTTGTACATTACTGTTTGTGTTACAGTGAGTGGAGAAAGATTCTGAAATGACCAAATTGCCAGATACAGATCTGAGCCTTTGAAAGGTTTCACAAATTAATGACCCTGTTTAAGTTCATCTTGATAATATTTAGATATTTAAATGTCATGTTTATCAATTTGTAACAGTTTAAATATAATACTTGTACTTAAAATGTATCAATGATGGATCTAACTCACCATGTTGCTATCTCATTGTAAAACATTTTTGAAAATGCAAAAATGTGAAAATCAAATGATATAATTTTGTTTTTAGATGATACAGAAGTTTTATGATAATCATGTCCAGAATAAGTCTACAAATACCGTTTAAAAAATATGTTTTTAAATGAATCTTAATTGAAGTAAAAGACAAAAACTTTGGATCGATCAATGAGTAACACTTATAACAGTCTGAATAAATGGATATTTTATGTTTTATGATAAAAATACCACAAATCCACTACACAGAAATTGTGGTGAGGAAATGCTTCTTTGTGGTGTCAAACCACTAGTGTTACCCGTAACCTTTTATATGTTGAATTGTTCAAAATACTGAGAATGATATCTGTAATTATTCTTTCCATTGAAAGCTGAAAATATTTGGGTAATAACCTTGTTCCTATAGAGTAATCCATGCCTTGAGTTGAAATAAGGTTTTACTCTTCATATCTAAACATAACAACATTATGTGAAGAACATAGTGTGGGTAGCCGTGTCAGTCTATCGAAATAATACAGAAAATTAGGGTAGCACTTAAAGACTAACTAAGAGAAAAACTACATAAGCTTTCGCAGTAACAACTGCTTCATCAGATGAAGTAGTTGTTACTACGAAAGCTTATGTAGTTTTTCTCTAGTCATTGAAAAGTGAACAAAGAAAAATTGACTGGAGCGGGATTCGAACCGGCGACCTCCTGAATACCGTACAGGCGCTCTACCAACTGAGCCATCCAGCCCTATGTTGGTGGTGACCCCAATAGTCAACTATCCTTGTTCGTTTGGCAGTCAGAAGCCATGAAACCACGCACACACCGCCACACCCCAGGGATCGTTTCAATGATACACGCAACAATGCTGCAACCTGGGAACGGTACATGGGGGATCACTCAAAGAGGATACGGCTTTTTAATTATTATATTCGTGAAATAACCACAAGGGAAACTGACTGAGTTATTTTAAGTCATTGAAAAGTGAACAAAGAAAAATTGACTGGAGCGGGATTCGAACCGGCGACCTCCTGAATACCGTACAGGCGCTCTACCAACTGAGCCATCCAGCCCTATGTTGGTGGTGACCCCAATAGTCAACTATCCTTGTTCGTTTGGCAGTCAGAAGCCATGAAACCACGCACACACCGCCACACCCCAGGGATCGTTTCAATGATACACGCAACAATGCTGCAACCTGGGAACGGTACATGGGGGATCACTCAAAGAGGATACGGCTTTTTAATTATTATATTCGTGAAATAACCACAAGGGAAACTGACTGAGTTATTTTAAGTCATTGAAAAGTGAACAAAGAAAAATTGACTGGGAGCGGGATTCGAACCGGCGACCTCCTGAATA
>OZ020247.1:5684498-6025189 GCA_963971285.1 Astropecten irregularis | reverse complement strand
TAACAAAACTTTTAATAAACAAAATTACCTTTTATACCCAACTTGACCAAGTCAAAGATAAATGTAGTATAATACTTAAATGTTTTAAAGATGGTGCTGATAGAAACATACCGTTCATTTTTTTCGCTTGAAATGCTGTTTTTATAGAGAAAATTGTCAAAGCAACGACCGAAAATATGTTTAATCTTTTAAACGATAACAAATCTGTGGGTGATTCTCATTGTTTCTTTTCTCAAAAATGGCACCGTGTGGAACTGGGAATTTCACAGATGAATTTTTCTGTATCGTTCTTGATATTTTTGCATATGAATCTGCATTTCTTTTACAAAAAAACTAAGTGTGATATTACCTATAAGCACAAGGATTTTGATAATGATCCAACTGGTTACTAATCGTTAAAGGGCGGAAAACTCTTCATATTGAACTGTTTTATATGTGCTTATCGAGAAAAAAATTAACTAATTCAGTGGTGTGCATTTCGAAAAGTTATCTGCTGCCCTCTATCACACTGTTTTAACACTACCATCAAATAACCACAAAGGAAACGGACTGAATTCAAAGTCATTGAAAAGTGAACAAACGAAAATTTACTGGAGCGAGATTCCAACCGGTGACCTCCTTAATACTGTACAGAAATTCTACCAACTGAGCTATCATGCCTTACGTTGGTAGTGAACCAAAAGTCAAATATCTTTGTTCGCTGTGCTCCTGAAAACGGTGCATTGGAGGAGGTCGTCAGTTCGAGTCCCGCTCCAGTCAGTTTTTAAATTCAATACAAGTGATAAACTGCTGCAAAATGCTTAGAGTTAGGAGGGCCTGATGCGCTTCCATCCTAGTAGCAGGATCTTTCTCAAAGCAAGTGAATAGAAACATGAATGAATGGATGAGAGGATAAGGACAATAAGAGGGAGATTGGTCACGCAGAGGGATCAAAGTACCACACTACAAAGACAAAGGGGTGGGGAAGTCAGGGGCTGAAGAATAGGGATTAACAAAGAAGGTAATTACGATTAGGGATCAATATGGAGACGTGGAGTACAAAAAGCAGGAGGGATTAGAGAGTACCTGTAATTGAATGAAATTGAGACAACCAATCATTTGTATTAATCATTTCCTTCCTGTAGATTAAGTCCGTGAGGCCAAATAGTTCGTAATATTTTAATCCAAACTTTCTCCCTGCTCAGCCGGACCAAATGCCTGCTGTGGCCAAGTGATCCATTGTCCTGCAAGATCATATCAGAAATTGTGTGATTAGGAAGATTGGAGTGGAGACCTACACTGTGGTGTCGAGATTCCCAGTTTGGACTGTAGACCTTTGACCACAGGATCGTATCTTAAGGGTATTCTTGGTTTCACCCACATACTAAATGTTGCTTACCTCACAAGAGATGAGATAAATGACATTAGATGAACTGCAGGTAATATTCCCTTTGGTCTTATGGGTAGAGCCATTGCCTGTTAAAGAATCAGACCAATGGATATGGTGCTGGCAGACTACGCATCTCGAAATACATTTGAATGTGCCATGCTGGATTGGGAAGAGACATTCTTACTGGAGGGACCTCGGCCCTGACAGTAGAGGCGCGGAGGTTGCGGAGACGTCTGGCGACGCCCATCCCAGGGCTTTTCTGGGAAAGCCCTGAGGAGACGAGCCCCGAGGTGTGAATAATGCTATCATTAATGATTCTGCGCAACAGGGGAAGAGAGGGATGGAAAGTAGCCACTATAACAACTTTGTTATTAGTACAAGCATCACCACTAGGGGGGGGGGGGGGGTTCTCTTTGAGAACCGCCGATCTGGGAAGAGGAGGGGGAGGGTTCTCTCAATGGCACTCCACACCCTTTTCAGTTCATGTGTGCGTTTGGAGAAATCAGAACCATAAGAACAGATTCGTACGGTATACCAGTCTTGCAATGATTGGGGTGGCAGCTGTTGGCTTGGAGGTACGGGTTGGTGTATGTGGGCTTAGGGACCAGGTCAGTGATTAATGAGTCCTCTTACTTGCATATGGTGGAAAGAATTGATGAGGTTAATGAAAGAACCTAACCTTTTGTCACCATTGGTCCAGATAAAGAATGCAATATCACCATAACGGTACCAGATCTAAGGGCGGTAAGGTGCTGAGAAAGCATCGCTCTTCCAGTTTTGACATGAAGATGCATGCAAAGGGAGGGGGCATGCGGGTGCCCATTTGCAATCCAATAATGCTTTTAAAAGGCTGTCTATCGGTATAAGCATAATGAGCTCCGCCAAATGGACGAGTGAACACTTAGTCACAACACACCACGGTATACAATGGACCATCTGGTCAAGGTAACTTTTGATCGCCTTGTTCCTGCATGTTCTCAGGCGGTTGCGGTCTTCCACTGGACCCATGGTGCTTCTGAGCCCGGAGGGAGGGCTTCGGGAGGTGGGATAACCATGTAATTTGAAGAGGTCGTCCTCAAGCCCTTGTTCAATGGATGAAATGAAAAAAAAAAGTGAAGTTAATTTTCAACCAACAGTTCAGCTGAATTTCATCCTCTCTTTTTTTGTTAGCTGCATGTCTCACGTCGGTTTGACCACGCACGCCAGCAGATAGAGATACCCGTAGCTTCTTTTTAGTTTGACTCAATTAATTCCTAGATATTTTTATGGGAGTAAGTTGATCAGCTAAAAGTCATACTTGAACGAAATGGGAGAAGTACAATAGCCTCAAAACGTCATTTTTACTGGTCAAATTTGCTGAAGTTGTTTCCCTTCTTTTATGTCGGCCTTCGTAGTCGTACCAATTTCATTATTAATTCGCAGTTCCCAGCCGCACGATCGTTGACACCTTGTAATAATAAATTCAGGTAAAAGCGACCTCTCGCGGTCTGGGAAATATGCAAATTAACATAACCCAAAGGAACTCCATGGGTCTGGCGTGTTGTTCTCGAGATCTTGTGGTCAATCTCCATAATTATTGCTGGTTCTAATTTAGCCAAGGCCTACTGGTGTTTGTGTCTTTAGGCAAGGCGATTCGTTTCATATTGCTTCTCTTCACATAGGAGTGAATGGGTATATGTGAGGGTTGAGATGGCTGTATGTGCTTCATTAACCTTCGTGCTCTTTATGATGCGGGATCAAGGGAGTTGAGATTGTTTCAGAAGAAAAACTCAATATTGTTATATACTAACGCGCATATTTAAAGAGGGGACCACTGACAACAACAGAAGCACCTCATAAGGCAAAATGACATCACCTGTGGCGGATACCAAAAACACAAAGTCAATTGAAAAGATTTTTGAAAAGATAATTTTCCCCTTCTATCTTCAAAATACATCTTTACAGTAATATTTTGGTGCAATGCCGAAAACCAAACGTCATTACGAAGAGTGTCTGTCGCAGGCCGGCTCGCAGGCCGGCCCTGGCGCTGCCCTACTTGACAGACAAACTCACGCTAACCCAACTCATAGGAAAAAGACTCCAGAAAACAAAGGTTGAAACTACAGAAAATAAACTATTTAATTAACAATACCATGACAACAAAATACATACGTCAGCACAGGAAAACTAGTACAATATAAATGTGGGTCAATAAAAATAAGTGTGAGGGATCGGCAGTGTCAGACAGGTCTTTTCGAAGTGGGGAGGACGAGCGTCGCCTTCGGTCAGAAGACCCAGGGGATGTGGAGGCGGCACTTCACCCAGTCAGGTAGAGGAAACCCCGTATGATGTACGGGAACACCCTACAGTGAAACAGATTGGCCTAAATAAGCATCATGCAATATAGGCTAGTTACGGAAAATAAGGTTCACTCTGCAAGTGCTAACGGTTTCGTTCCAGTTATTAAATTAATGTATACACAGGTCTTGCCAAGTGTTAAATGCAAAAATATTTCATACAAACGTCAGCCTTACAAAATCTGCCGTAAAATATTAAAGTTTCGGGGAACTAAAAGTCCTTCGGCTAAAATTAATTCTTGCCATTTGAGATTACGGCTGGTGAGTTGAAATAGCGCCTCAATGACAAGAAAAACAACAAACATCTAGTATAAACATATAAAATGAATTGCTCCTGGGCAAGTTTTGGTGACGCTACAATCAAAGGACAGCGTTTGGTGTTTTTCTTGGTTGATTTTGGTATTTGTTTTGACAATTTAATGTATAATACTGCATATAGTCATGATCATACCCGTATTCTCTAATACGTGAAAGATCAGATGAGAAAAAATCTTCAGTATTTTACCTCTTACTAGATCACTTGGCGCAAGGCTAGCGCTAATAGTATACCTGGAATATGGAGGAGAGGCAACAAGTTTCAGCCTAAAGTACGACAAATAATCCATTCGTTTATATGGCGTTTCAGGACTGGGGAACGTTGTCACTGAGGTTGTATTTCAACTCATAAAACCGCCCGCAATTCCAAATGACAATATCTAGTTTTAGCCGAAGGACACTGGATATATCATTGTAAGAAGCACTCTAAGAAGACTGATCTTTAAATTTACATGTCAGCGTCACCATAGTGATTGGTATTGTGAACTTACGCTTTGCTTAGCAATTAGGACAAATTCACATTTTGAGATCAATCTTAGGGCTTTGTGAAATCGACCACCGTGCGGGAATTCACCTAGCACTAAAATTAATATTAATCTATAATCAGAGTACACTGGCCGTCCTCAGGAGAGTGAGTGCCGTGAAGCGGAAAGGCTGATGGCTATAAAGGTATCCGAAAGCTACACTTCATCTTGGCTAGGGTCCTCTATAGGGAGCTTGCACAAGAGTTCAAAAGGTCAAAGTTTGTGTGTTCTGGAGGACAAGCAGAGAAGGCCATTTGTCCGAACTCATTGGAGCTTGACTGGAGCCATAGCGAACGTAAACACACAGTGCGATATACAGCCAGTACACATATGGGTGAATTGGTATGCGTTTCTATAAAGCGCGCAGAGCGGACGTATGTGTAGTGTGGGACCAGCTAACTTCCAGAACTGCTTGTCCTCCAGAAGGCGTTGCGTAGCAACAGGCCAGTGACCCCGGCGGCTGTGCAAGCTCCCTATACCCAAACCAAAGTTTCCGCCCTTCCACAGCTGAGTACACACACCCAGAATCCTGACTCCACGCTCCAGCGCTTCCGGATACCTTCATAGCCATCAGCCTTTCCGCTTCACGGCACTCACTCTCCTGAGGACGGCCAGAGTACACTGGGCGGAACGTCGAGACCTTTCTCTCCGGTTCTTTTCAGAACCACACATATACACTGTATATAACAGAGATTTTCACATGGTGTCTCCGCAAGCTCACTTTATTACGTTCTTCCATCATGCAAAGCTTCAAATCCTACCTGAATAATCTTTGTTTGCTTAAGTTTACGATAATTAGAAATCAAGTGAAATGTACACAGTTAAAGTTATTAAAACAGCGGTCAACTGCCGCGAAAAGCGCAATAACACTAACACCATAGTAGTATAAGAGGAGCTGAACATACCCCGATTTGTGGTGCAAATGAGGGTGTGAGGAGGTGGTGAGGGTAGTGCTGGTGTGTTTGAGTGGGTGCAGCTGGTGTGTGAGGGTGGTGAGAGTGTGTTGCGCTATTTTTAGATGTATGACGTCATAGGTGTGACGTCATAGATGAGTGAAGTAAGTGACGAAGCGACTGACGAAGTCAGTTGCGAGTGAACTGATTCACGTAAGTGATAACTGGCGAAGCCAGTTGCAGGCGCAGGGAGTGACGAAGTCACGACCGTCGGAGCCACGAAGAGGAGGAGGCGCCGTCACATTACTCACGTTAGTGATAACTGGTTAAGCCAGTTGCAGGCGCAGGGAGTGACGAAGTCACGACCGTCGGAGCCACGAAGTGGCGGAGGCGCCCAGATGATACTCACGTTAGTGATAACTGGCGAAGCCAGTTGCAGGCGCAGGGAGTGACAAAGTCACGACCGTCGGAGCCACGAAGTGGCGGAGGCGCCGACAAATTATAGCCCTCACTCCTCTCTCACCGTGTCAGGAGTGAGTGAACCGACTCACGCTAGTGTGTCGGTGAAGAATCTGGGGTTAATTGTGCGGGTATGACCGCGGGTATGGCTATTAGAGGGTTTGAGGATGGGGTGAAACAGTAGACAAAATAAAGAGACGACACGGGTTGCCTAAAACCAACCGGAACTCACCAGAACATTCCTTAAGTGGTCAACGGGCGATATACAGTTTATACATTTTTTTTTTATTTTTTTTTCATATTTATTTTCAATCACGCCAATAATACAATAAGTAAGATAAAATAATAATAACAAATATAATAACACGTGTTTTTTTTACGTAGTTTACCATTCAGTCTTACAGTATCACTAAGAAAAGAAATCGTTACAATAATAATTCTACCTACGACTGCTACGACTGCTAATTGACTTCTGAAACAAGGGCTCTTGCAAATTGTTTGATGATAAATTGGTCATCGTACACCCTCGTTTTAACTCGAGGAAATCGTGTTCGTATAAAGTCATTTACAGAAACGTCGTTATCCATTTTATTTGAAGTAAATTGCTTCGAAATCTTGTTCATGCTTAATCCACGACATCGTTGTAGCAGGAAGAAGATGGAATATTGACCGCATACAGTCCACAAAGGCCCTTGCAGAGGTTGGTGGTTGTATCGTACTGGTCCGGCGTTCTTTTTGAGAAACTTTTCAATCTCCTCCACCTTTGGTGGTTGGCCGTAAGAATCGAAATAATCTCCGATACCATCTCGATCGATGTAAACCGCCACCCAGTGTTGTCCTGGTTTGGTAGCGGGGTCCGTGTTAATGACGAAAGCGCTTGGACGCGGTACGTACTGCTTGGGAAGACGATCACAGGCAAATACCCCTCTAAAGTAATATTTGGTAAAACGATCATGTTTCAATATGGAATTGATCTCGTGACTGTCCATGGTGTAGGGATGAAATCTAATTTGCGTAATCAAAGATAACGTTACGGGCCTGGTCTATTTGCAGGATGTTGTTGAACTCCGCGTAGATGATGACGTTTATTGTTTTCTGCAGCGGCCTGGCAAAGTGCATATCCAGGCGGAGGTTCCCGCGTTTCACCAGATTAAAATGTCCTCCAGCGGACATGTCTGGGCTCAGATCAAAGGCGTACAGTGCGTTACCTCCGGCGTAGTCCTCGCGACTGATAGTGTTGCCTTCATCCTGGTACATTTTATCAGTCCCAGAAAAGAGGGTGTGGTAGGCTCTGATGCAATTACTCCCCACCTGTGGGTCGAACGAGGGCTTCAGAGGAGTGTATGGAATTTGCTCTCCGTCTACGTGAACCGTCAGAAAGTTCACGTCCATGTGCTGAAAATTGAAGGGGTTTTTCCCGTACCGACCGTTGAAGGCCTCGTTGGTCACGCACCCCACCACGATGCGGGATGGAAGTTGTCCCAGGAAAATGTGGTCTTGAGTTAGCGTCAAGTTACCTTGGGGTACGGACACCATCTTGCACAGGATACTTGGCGGTGCCTCTCTCCAGAGCTTTCATGTGTCCCAGCATCACCCCCGAGCTGACTTTGACCTTGCGGACGAACACGCTGGCATCCTGAATCACCACCTTGTACGATGGGTTGGCTCCGGCAGCCATGAGGCAGAAAGCGTTGCTGCTGCGGATCAGTTTGAGCTTTAAGTCCACTCCGTTCAGCATGTGCCTGTCTTGGAAGAATATGTCGCTGTGGATGGGTCCGATCATGTCCACCACCGCGCTATTCTTGATGAAGTGGTGTCTTCTTTTCTTCAGTCCCAGCAGGGTCTCGATCATGGCTCGGTAGGGATAGGTGGGTGTGGACGGGGAGATTAAACGGCCGTTTAAACTCACGTCGATTTGGCTGAACAGAGACAGCAAAAATAGGTTGACGGGTCCGACGCTGTCGTCCGCTGCCAAGGCGGTGCCGTTCGCTTTCGTCACTTTGGCTCTGACGCAAAGCTGAGTTTGGTTCAGGTCCAAATATTCCTCGCTGGATCCAGGGATAAAAAACTCGATCGGGCCCCCATCAGAAATGGTAGAAATCGGGTGATACTCCACCCACTGGCCTTTCTCGACGCTTGTCTGGGTGGGAGGAAGCGAGAACAAATCCCATTCGGATTTGGTGCACTCGCCGGAATGTGTGTGTAGCAGAGACATGGTGTTTGACACAGTCACAAAAACCCCGAAAACACCACTAATCAAAGATATCAGCCAGACGTAGAAGTGACACGTCTGCCCGTTGCTTTTCTTTTTATACCTCGACGCGCGCCCCGAGGCCGGGCGCTCGCTCTAGCCCGGACACTGCGAACCGCCGTGTTTGTCAGATTACGTCCGGCTTGAAGTAGTCTTGTTTTCGCCGCTTTCTTGAAATCCTTTCCTTCCAACGCGTCTTGCGCAATTCCCACTCCAGTTCACACGGCTTCTCGACCGAGAGTCTTTGCTCCTTGTTTCAACAAAGGCATGGCCGAACGGAAAAGGCCACCGAGAATTCCGCCAAGTCCATAGCCCTTCTGAGTTCTAGCACCGGTGAACACCGGGTAACCACGGCCCACTTGACCCACGTAATAATCCTCATAGTTTTTATCGTTAGGAAGATACCGTCCCATTGTGGCTAGTGTGTTGATCAGCTGAAGTATGACGAGCGCCTCTTTCTGAAGTGAACCTTTACAATCACTTTACCAGCGACAAATGGAATGAGTCGGCCCGTGTCATCTCTTATATTTATTTCAATGGTGTCCACCAGCTTTTGTTTAAGGGCCACGTAATGGGGATTGTTGTAGATCTTTGTCACGGTTTTCCTGTACTTTCCCTCGATATTCACGATTCGTATCAAGGGTGCCCTGGAATCACCGACCGTACTGTACTCAATGATATTAGAGTAGATGAACATGGAATGAAAGGGTCGAACATCCACCACTCTTGGGGATTTCTGAATGCCGGAGATGATCTCGTTCTCAGCAAAACCGAGTAGCGTCGCCAAACCACCCATTGGTCTGAGTAGTATATTATCGTCCATCTTCAGTATAATTTTTTGGATAAATTTGTTGTAGGAAAATCGGACGAGTCCACCGTGCTCAATGGCGGGTTCGAAGCTGTTGTATAACTTCTTCGGGGGTAGGGTAATATCCCTCGGGTATGCGATGCCAGTGGAGTTCGGAAGACTCACTCTCGGCCGAACAAGCCACCATATTTTCACCTTCGATGACGTTCAACCAGCGGTGTGGGTAAGATATTTCAACCAGACCAGACGTAAAAAGAGTCCGCCATGATGAAGTCGCCGAGTGGTAAATGCACACTTTTAAACACGACTTGTCTTTATATCGCGTGCAAATTGGTGACCCAGCTGTTGAACTTGTCGCTGTAGCCATCCCACTTCACGAAAAATTCAGTTTTGCCACGTCTCTTCCTTTTGTTCAGTATTTTTTCCACCCGGTACATGTTGTCCGTCTTGACCGTGCGCTGTAATTCTTTCTCGTAAAATGTACCTTTCAGTTCTTCTCCGTCATAATCCTTCAGCTTGTACACGGGTGGGTGGCGCCGGATCCGCTCGCTGACGGTGAAGATTTCCGTGGTCCAGTTTGGAAGATAGCCTTTTCGAAACGGCATGGTCGTCATACTGGGCCCAATTTCATAGAGATGCTTAACGGTAAGCAAATTATTTTGCTTACTATAGCAGAAATATTTGCTTAAGCGTAAACGTATTTCACCAGCGGTTGCTAACTTAAGCACGTAAACAAACTGCGCGCGCAACATTTTAGATCGTCTGCTTAAGCAAAAAATTTCCCCCAAATAAAATAAAATAAAAATGGCGGACGAAACCAACAGCGTAAACAAAGTTGCACCGGGCGGGGCGAAGCCCAAATCGTCGCCCTTTACCGCAGAAATGGATCTGGCACTGGCTACCTCATACATCGAGGAGAAAGCAGTGATTGAGGGGGTCCTAAAGGGTTCCCTTTTGACATCGAAACACAAGCAGGCAAGCTGGGAACGAGTGAGGGGGTGCGTCAATGCGTGAGTATTACCAATGGGTGGCGCTATACTTTTGGTTGCCCGCGGCCGCATGTTTGACCTTTTGGGGTGAGAAACCACGGACACGGTACACAGAAAGCAACGGTAAATTGTGCTTTATTATACCTACTTCTTGGTCTACATACGATTTGCATCCTGTCTTATGATAGGTTGTGTCATTGTTTGGTCATTTCTATTTCGTTGACTATGATTTATTGCCGTTTAACTTGTAAGTTAACGTTACGGTTGTTGTTGTTTGTTTGTTTTTAGCTTAGAGATTAGAAAAATTGACATGTTAGAACATGGAGGAAGGGTACGGTTAGAAGTAGAACGTAGAAGCAGTTTAGTGTTAATGTTAATTGTTATGATTGAGAAAACTAAATCAACATAATGGGTCACATAAGCCTTTGATTTTTAGTTCAATCATGATGTAGGCCTAGTTCCAAACAGCTTGTTTTTCTGATTGTTTTGCAGAAATAATAATACACATGATACATTCCAAGCTACAGCTTGACGTTCGACATTTATACATTATAGATCATCATGATCATGTACAATAATTTCTGCAAAACAAGAGTTCTACTTATATAATACAGCGCACTGAATTCTGTTGACATTTAATTATTTTAACCGTAGGAAGCCAGACGGTCCTATCATGGCAGTTGGAAATTGTGTTACAGCTGCAACCTCACTACAACTTAATAATTTGAATCCCTGAACAATCATTCATTGTGTTTTCTGTTGAAATGGATTTGTAGTTAGTTGATACAGACAAAAAATTGCACCACATTTTGGCTGCATCATATGTGGACTGTGTCAAAATAACTACGTGTACATGTATGAAAGCTGTGCTTTACTGTATGTAAAATAAGTTATGAGACCTTTGTTTTGCTTTTTATCTTCAGTGTGGCTGGAGGAAACTCTAAAAGTCTAGCTCAGTGTAAAGACAGATATCGAAATTTGGTGCAGGCAAGTAAGTAAAATTCTCCAGAGTTTTATTTGAGTTCTTGTAATTTTATACCTACATGTATGCACCCATCAATTGTTTGTCTGGACTCTGGATCCTGACAATGTATATCACATGATGTGTTTTATAACGAAGGTTTTATATTTAAAAAAAATTGTTCCAACTTCCTGACCAGTAAAAGTAAAAGTCAAACTATTTTTCGTTAAAGTTGGGGATATTCTCTTGAATATTGTTCACTAAAAATATTATTTTGTGTTTGAGGCCAAAAATCAAACCTAGCATCTTTAAGATGATATTATTGCACTGTAATCCAATTGTCACCACACACACACAGTTTTTATGAGTTTTAAAGAAATTTATTGTTAATTTTTCAATCAAATGATTTATATTAATGTACCCTGTAGGAGTCACTGGTAATGAAATCTTATTCCACAAAACATTTTTGACTAATGCTAAAGCTAAGTGTCTTTTTTGGAAATTTTCACTTCAAACTTTCAGTCACAAAAAGAAGATGGCAAGTGCAGGCCACAGGAGGTGGGGCTGCACCCCCTCCACTTACCAAAGCACAGCTTTTGATTGAAGGGTCGCTGGCAAGTGTCAAGTTGGAGGGAATCGACTGCCCAGTTGACACCTTCAGTTACAGTAAGTCATGCATAACCTTGAGACTTTGTTCAATTTCCAGTTTTTTCCACTAAGAATTAATTTTTGGCACTTTAAGTAAAAAAGTGACCAACACTGTATGCAAGACACATACTTGTAATTGTATTCGTCTGTGATGAGAACTCTGGGGAAATGACAACTTGACAAATTTAAAGTTGACATTGATAACCACCACCAAAAAAACCAGAACAAATTCAACCCCCCCCCAAAAAAGAAAAAAGAAAAAAAAAATTAAATAAATAAATGTTAAATAATATTAACAATAATAATAATAATAATAATAATAATTATTGCTCAAACGACTGGCCCAACAAGTGCAAGACTGTGTAGTTCAGGGAAAGCTTCCCATATGGACTAAGGATGATCTAGACGTCATCGACAGAAGGACAAGAATGTTGCACCCAGATGGTCAGAAGGTGGGAGAGGGTTACTTAACATAGTGGACAGTGTTAGTTTGCACCGCAATGTTGGAAACACTACGGAACGTTCGTTCAAATACACAAGAAAAGAATCAAATTAAAATTGTATTTTCTTTGTTAACCTAAACTTCGCATTGCCTTTTTTGTTTCAGAAGCAGCTGAACCTGAGGCAGCAGGAGCTGAACCTGAGGCAGCTGCGTGCGAAGTGTACGTGCTGGACAACCTCGACTCAGGTATGATATTACAATGAAGTTTAGGTCATTAGGGGGATACTCATAGTCATTAATACTAATTAGTGGAGACAAGTGAAATTTTGATGTTTCTTTAAAATGTTTGCTTTTTTTTTTAGCCACTTTTGAGACAATATTTTAAAAAACAAAACATAATTTAGGTGAAAATACAGAGAGCAGCGTGTAGAGAATAGACAATAAAGAGCTTCTGCTTCCTACATGCCACAAGGCCAATGGTTGATTGGTATAATACTACTACTTCTACAACTACTTATAACTATGAATATAAATAATCAAAGCGCCAACAATGTGGGAGCGCAATTTACAGCCAGCATTCCAGAAACACCCAGGCAAGCCCCTTCTCTTTCTCGATAACTCTTTCTCGATAAATGTCCTGGGTTCTTTTACATGCATTACACTTTACACAAACCTCCAGCTTTGTGTCCCCTCCAAAGGATGAAGTAGTTAGTGCAGGCGCATGCATTTTATTGATGTTCCTGCCAACTAACTTGATTCAAAGAGAAAATCCACCTTGGACAAGTTAATGTATTTCCAGCTCGATTTATGTTTTTCTTGTTGATTTCAGTTTACAGCATGCCAATTACAATTGGAATTGATGGTGAGTAAATACATTAACTTGCCATTATATGCATTATTTTTGATAAAAATGCTAGCAAGCTTAAACCCCCAATCTTGATAGGTCAATCCATGGTAACAACATTGTGGTACTGTGAAAATATAACATGGTTTGAAGAGGGCCAATATTGACTTTACATCCAGAAAAACATGTTTTTTAGTTCAGTAACCATCCTGTGGCATAAACTTGCAGGATGTGGAAATCTTTTGCGATACTGCAAGGTATTATACAATCTACTGCGCTACAACCTACTGCAGTTGTCCTATTTCCTTTGTCATTCTTTTTCTTCTATCTTTGATACACACTACTTAATGGCCTGAAACATAAATTGCCATATTTACACTTTGATTTACATTTTATTCCTTTGTCACAGATAAACCTACTCAGCCAAAAACTCCATCCCTTGCAGTGAAAAGGCCCCCGGCAAAAAGAAAATATAAAGTCACTGCGGAAGAATACATGGAGCGGAAGCTAGCGGTCCTGGAGAAGGAACATGTCCTTAAGTGCCGTATGCTTGTTGCACAAGCTAAGTATTATGAAGCACTTTTTGAAAAGATGTAACTTTTGCCCTAGTGTCACACCCCTGTCACTCCTACCCTTGATCCTACTGACGCTGCTATTGTATACTTTAAGCCACTGTTATAGGGACATACCATCCTCAAATTAAAATAAGAATAATGAGTCTACAACTTCGGAGTTATACAAGTTAAAAGTATTTATATTCATTTCCCCCATGCAAATATTACATCAATTTAAATTGGGAATATAGTGAAGACAATGCTGTAACATCCTTTAAAGGAAATATATAATATTTTGCTGTAATTTTCAGAAAAGAGTGGATTTATGTGGTTATTGCTTGTACTAAAGGGTAGTTTTCATTGAGTATGACACATTCCACAATCCACATTTCAGTATGTTGATTCAAGGTTTCACTTATTACACATTGAGCTGCCTATGGTGCCTGTGATGATAAATGGATGTAGCTAAACGATCCCTCATGGCTTGTCCAAGTGCGGTATCATTCCCCCTCTTCTGTAATCTAGTTGAAGGTTGCCATCAGGGTCATCTCCCATCATGTGCTCCTCCTCAGGCATAAGGTCACCTTCAACACGTGCAAACAAAGGTTGCTGGTTAATGGAAATACATTGTGGGTTGCATGTCGATGAACAGGTGCAAACCAGCGAGACTGATTCTCTAACCTAACAATTCCGAGATGTTTAAAAATTGCTCTATTTCATCTTAGGTTGAGTCAGGAGATCAGACTAAACTTAAACCAAGCAAAACAACAATGTTCCCATAGTATAGGAACATTGCTGTTTGCTTGGTTTTTCCAGATATCTCGAACACAAAACATTGTAACAATATTTTGTTTCTATTATACTAGCCCCAAAATTATCCATTTATGAAAATTACAGAAGCAAATGTTGTACACTTCCTTTTAGATCATAAATTATATACTATTAAAACTGTACATATATCGCACCGAGTCTGAAGAACCCGTGAAGAGTTGATGAAGAAATGTTCAGTTTCAGAGGAGGGAGGGAAAACCCCAGAATAATATTTATGGATAAAATTCACAGAATTGGGTAGGGACCGAAAGTCCAATCCACATTACCTTCATCAATTCCATAGTTATGGAGCAGGCAGCAAGCAAGAATTTCGGCAGCTGCCTTTCCCATGGTGCGAACTCTTGTACCGGTTTTCATTAATGCAAACCTTCGCTTTGCTATGCCGAAGGTTTGCTCGATGAGTGACCTGAAAAATATTAGGGAAAATAGGATGTTGAAAAAAGAGATGGTACAACATCGGTTAAATTTGCAATTGTTAGCGAATTTACCCATGAAAACAGTATGTAAAAGTCACAACCTTTTTTAGATTGTACAAATAGTATTTGCTTCCCAAACAAATTCTACGGCATTTGAGAAAAAAAGAACACAGAGAAGGGACAAAATCAGCAAAGGAACTAACTTGTATTACCTTGTTACCGCATGTACAGTATTGTAAGTAGTTTGTTCGTCTGTCTGTGGGTTTGGATATGGGGTCATAAGGAAAACTCTCTGGTAGTATCCTGAGTCTCCCAATAGTATGCAACTTGGCCATCTGTCTAAAGTGTAAAGAAGAAGTTTAACATGTTCACATATGACTGTAAAATAGTGAAAGGAGCAAGTTTAAATATCGTTTCCATGTTTTATGGAGTGTATTCCCTGAAACAAAGTTAAAGAGGCTATATTGAAATACTTACTAGCTTCAAAAGCAACACCAATATTGCTTTCTCTCCAAACTCGGCTATCGTGTGCAGCCCCAGGAAATTTCACGACCACATTAAGAAACCGCTTGCGGTGATCACATATCATCTGAAATTAAACAAATAATCCTTATTTCTTTTTTGTTGAGTCCGAACCGAAATGGTGTCAATCGGAAATAGGAACCATAGAATTAAAACGGGACGCCCTTATTACCTGACAATTTAGGGATGTGTATCCTTTCCTGTTCACATACTCGTTTCTATACTCCGATGGGGGCTCAACACGCACGTGTGTGCAGTCCACAGCCCCTATCACATTAGGGAATCCTGTAATTGAAACAAGTGTTTTATTATTAATAGTCAACCCAGGCCTACTAAATTAAAAGACAGCAATAAAACGAAGATGTATATACATATTTCAATTAAACCTGGAATAATAACGAAATAGTTCAGAACTACGCTGCCAGAATTTGACAATTCAAATTGTGTATTATTTTAATAATTATATTCTTTTTTAAACGCAAGACGGATAGTGCCACTACACACAATCCACAAAAAATGTTTTGAGGCGTACCAAAAATCTATGCATTCAGACTTATTGAGTGGCACTATCCGCCTCCCATCATCCGTCTCCCAGTATTTATTAGTAATAATTATATTTATTATATTTATTAAATTTATTGTATTCATTATATTTATTGTATTTATTATATTTATAGGTCATTTTGAATTGGATTATAAATAAAAGAGTATAGTGTTATTTATGCTTTTGTCTCAACTTGTTATAATCAAAACCGATTCCAATGGCCATACCTGATCGGGATGGGGTCCTTGAATAAGAAAGTGGGGGGGGGGGGGCTCATCAAGCGAGGTATCCAGGAGGGGGTTGGGGTAGAGAGGGAGAAACTTCCCCCCGGTTATTTTTATTTGTTCACTTATTTATTTATTCATATTTAGGGTTGAGGAAAATAAAAACGACAAACGTCAGAGAGGGGTTTTTGAAAAAAGAAGAAGATATTTTATGTCACTCCACTTGCCCAAATGTCGATGTTTACCTGCATTTAATATTGGATCTACCATTTTCTGAAGGGGTGCAACTTGACTTCACTGGTTTCCCCAGTTGCTGCATGCATTGAAATGGCTCTTAAGTGCGCGGATACCAGTTGTTGAAGCTTTTTCTTTTTTATTGAGACTGGCTCCCACTTACTGTGTTGTGTGCATGTGGCATGCGTGATTTTCATGTCTCCTTCAATGTGCACACCCCTATACAATAATGCTTTTGCCCATACTATACAATTTATGAATGAACTCGAAAACAGAATTCTTTCCTCAAGTGGAGTGGCCCAGAAAGTCGATTTTTTTTCTCGAAAAGTTGTGGATCAATTGCAAAATCGAGACTGCATAAGCATAACAGATGTATGAGGATCAAGAAAAAAAATAATTCAGGGGAATTTATAATCTAGGAGTGGCGGTAGTTGCTGAAATGTTTCACCGAAATTTCATCTATCAATTGTTGTTTTCAAAACCCATGGCGTTACGGCACCCCAAAAAGTAAGAGTGCTAGAAGGCTCACGGAGTAGCCTTCTAAATCTAGAAGTACTCCTAGCCTACGTTGGGCCAAGAACTTGAAGAAGCGGAGGTAGTCCAGCGTATTGGCTCAGTGTATGGGGCTAGTCTGCATGCTGCATGCAATACCGATAAACTTGCATGCCAAACAAAAAGGCGTATATTTATGTTAAATCTAACGTCTATCACCAGACATCACAAAGACATTTCATTTAGCAAGAAGTTCAAATCAATACTGAATTATTTATCATATAATGGGAGAAACATTCAGACATATGATTATGAAATTCAATCAAAACAAATCAGATTAATTTTTACATCATATTTACCTAGATCTAAGCACATGGTAATTTATGTGCAGCCAACACAGAAAACAGTAAGTGTCAGATTGTGTCTTGATCATGAGCATGCTGCATGCAATAGCGATTTACGTGCATGCCAAACAAAAAGGCGTATGTTAAATCTAACGTCTATCACCTATAGTTGGCATAGTTAACGAGACACCATTTTCAATGGCACCGGCAGGCTGAAAATTATGAGAGTTGATTAAGACAACTGTTATTTTTATCCAGTCATTGTCAGTAAGTGATCAATTAGTATAATTAGCCAATTTCAATTTAACTTTTATATGTTTCTGGATTCACCTGAAGAGTTACAATGATTGGTGATCAATTGGACATTGATGGTCTCTAGCAACCTAACTGCCTTACACATTTATTCAACCTGTAGTTTGTTATTGTTAACATTCTGCATTATCCAAAACTAGAATTTAAGCATATTCTTTTTATACAATTTGTCAATTCCTTATCCCCTTCTTTGATTCTCTTTGAAAAGTACCATACACAACTATTTATATTCTGTATTTCAGGAGCCTGCGTAAGGACACACCAGGGCGGCAAAGAGACGGAGATTGAAGAAGTCCTAGGGGATTTTCTCAAGCAAACCCCATTTCGTCCAGGAGGGAGGAAATGAAAGGTAAATTTCAAAGGGCATTCAACCTTTTTTGACAAATTTTTCCTTGGACATTAACCCTAAAACCATTGGGCTTTTTTGATCACGTGATTCCATTGGGGGAGGGGGGCACAATGGGCCCCCAACGGTATTAGGGTTAAAAAAATATGTATTTCACAGTTATCTTTTAATTGAATGAGTGAAAATTCTGTAGTTACGTGCCCTTTGAAAGGGATGGACCCAATATCCAGCCAAAATTATCTGTAAAAACAATATTGTACATGAAGCACATCATTAGTCCAGTTTTGCCCTTGTTGATGGGGTGGCTGGATTCACCTCACTGCCACCCTAGCTTATCCAGTCGTCAGTTTTTACGCATCGGTCTCGAGATCTCATATTTTTTGGACAAGCAATAATATTTACTTATGTGCAGTTACAATTTTGGTTCATAATTTTCATTATGCCAGTTTGTAGCCCAAATGAGCTTATATAGGCGCTGTTTTTAGGGAGGGGATTATCATACCCCCTAGTTTTCATGGTATAGTTGAAATGAACATTTAATGTATAAATAAGTGTTTGCTCTGATTTGCAGAAACCTGATACCGTTGGGGCTGGAGTTCCTGCTGTCGCTGCCGAAGATGTTGCCGCAGATGCTGCTGTTGCAGATGCTACTGAAGACGAGGAGGATGCCATGGAGAATTGAAAAGGATAAATGCTGAAGACATCTGTTCTCCATTTACTTTGTAGTTACATACTGGCTTCTGATCAAACTGTTTTATAGTTGGGTTTTCAGGCCCTTCACTCATTTTGAAGACACCCATGCGAAAAAGTGAAGGGTAACTTCGGACACGATTCTGGGGCCGAACTCAAGTGAAACGACATAGTTTTTTGAATCACTATAATCTCATGATGCTCGTTAACATAATACTTTTCATCCAAATATCGTAGCTTGTCGTAGCTTAAATGAATTGGGTGAATTCAGGATGATATGTTCTGAAATTATCTTTCAGTGATTATATTTATCAAATATAATTATGATATTGACTACAAAATCTTTGGTGGATTAATAGGAGTATGTTTTAAAATTACCATTTACTATATTGTCACAATATGGTAAATGGTAATTTGACACATACTATACAGTTCTGGTTTTACCAGATGTCAATCACACCGATTATGCCAAGTTTTCTGTGTTATTTATTTGGTACATCTTTTCAGGAATCAAAGAGGAAATTACGGGTTCTATAAATCAAAGAAAGTTATGAATATGCTGTAACCAAAAATGCTATGTGTGTGCTGCCAAATTGTTTACACTAGATATATTTATAGTCTTGCCTTTTCTATGTATAGCCTCGTAAATTTGAGTTTTCATACTTGCCAGTTATTTCACATATCTTCAACTTGTATCTCATTAATGTAAATAACTATGTGTTGATTGTTACTATGTTATATGGTGGATTTTGTATTTCTTGGAAGATGACATTTCTAATGCTGGCTTCTTATTAAACTCGTTTATAGCACAAATCTGGACATGGCTATAACATATGTGGTGGATCTAAAGGACAATATGGTAAATGGTAATTTGACACATACTATACAGTTCTCGTTCAGGTTTTACCAGAGGTCAATCACACCAATTATGCAAAGTTTTCTTTGTCATTTAGTTGGTTCATGTTTTCAGTACGAATTAACAACATCTTTTCAGTAATCAAAGATAAAATTACGGGTTATATAAATCACTTGAGTGACTTTTGTTGAGTATGCTGCAACAAAAAAATGCAATGTGTGTGCTGCCAATTTTTAAACACAAGATGTATTCATAGACTTGCCCTTTTTTTATTAATAGATTGGTAAAATTGAGTATTCATACTTGCCACTTACTATAATGACATACTATCTTGAACATTTTTTGTTGTAAATAACTTTTGCATCTGTGGTTTCAAATGAACCATCCCAACCAAATTTCTGTTCACTTTTCATCTTTCAGTCTAGTTTACGCCAATTTTTCAACCATGATATCACCAGCCAGAAATAGGCGTCTATTGGATTTTGAAATACCGCATGGTATTATTGGAAACTTTCAGTTGTCAATACTTTATCACCATCGAAACCTACCGAGAACATTTTATCTTTTTATAAGTGACCGTGAAATACATGTACTATTATTACCAAGTCTTTATTTATTTATTTATGTTTGATAATAAAATCCTGAAATCGATCAAGTGTGAGCCAGTGTTTAAGCAATATACAATTTGTATTGTGTTGTTTTAAAAGGTATTCTTTACGTTCTTAAAACGTTTTTTGAACGTCCCAAAAACGTTCCAGACGTGTTTTAAAAGGTTTTCTAGACGTTCTTAAAACGTTTTTCAAGGTTTTAAAAACGTTTTAAAAACGTGCTTAGAACGTTCCAAAGGTTTTTTAAAGGTTTTCTGCACGTTCTAACAACGTCCAGAATATATTTAGAACGTTTTCTAAAGGTTTTTGTACGTCTCCAGCTTCCGAAAGGTTCTTAAAAGGTTTATTTTGGTTCTTTTAACGTTTAAAACACGTTTTTAAAACGTCAAATAAAACGTTTTCAAAACGTCTAAAACCTACCACATTTTGACGTCCATAAAACGTTTTCACAAAACGTCCAAAAAACCAAATTGGAACGTTTATAGAACGTTCAGAAAACGTCCATTTGTTAGTTGGGGACTTCTGAGGATGGTAAGTCTGTGACTGTGGGTGTTTACGAAACGGAGGCTCATGACTCCGGCTCGGACTCAGGCTTGGGCTCCGGCTCTGGCTCTGGCTCTGGCTCCGGCTCGGACTCAGGCTCCGGCTCTGGCTCCGGCTCTGTCATCCATATGCTGAAAATATAGGTTGTGGTTTTTCATTGAAGCTGAAGCTCTGTTTTCCTTTTAAAAACCAGAGAATCTACTTTGAACTGCAGCCAAAAGCCTCTATTTTGATACCCTTATTTTAGAATGGATCCATGAAATCGAGTCGGAGCCTGAGCCTGTACCTGAGCCAGAGCCTCCGTATTGTAAACCCCCTGTGTATTACCTAGAAGCGATCTCAAAATGCCTGAAGGGCCCAGAAAGCAAATTCTGTCCCAGAAAAACAGCTCAACCGTTCTGTAACAAAGCAACGTCGGCCATATACAGCACTGGACAGCAGGTCTAGTAACTGAAGCATTTTACTAGACCATGTGGCATTCACGTACATAGAAAAACTGTGATGTTATGCAATATTGTGTCAAAATCATCAATTTAGGAACAAAATCACTCTAGAGACAGCCGGACTAGTGCAGTACACACTTAACTATGGGCCTGTTTGTTTAACGCACAGGATCCCAGATTTTGGGTTCCACGTCCTATGCAGTGTACGCTAAAATGGGATCCGGATTCGCAGGGTTCGTGATCTTGTGCGTTAAACAAACAGGCCCTAGACCAACACTGAAATCACTAGACTCGGTCCTCGGTCTAGTGGATATTTCGAGCCCTGCTTTACTTAAATAATTTTCCTTCTTTTCTACTTTTGATACAGTTCCCTCAGGTCCTCCGCAGAATATCACAGCTAGTACGATTGGCCCGAATGATATCCACTTTGTTTGGCAACCTCCGACATGCAACCAACAGAATGGCATCATCGAGGGTTATTGAATACAGCCTGTATATCAATGACAGTACGCTCACGCCAAAGACTGGTCAAACGGAGGCAACGGATGTTCTCATTGCTGGTCTGGTACCCTTCTCAGACGACCTCTTCACTGTGCGGGCTAGCACTGCGGTCGGGCCCGGCCCAACGGGACGTCTAGCTGTAAGAACTGCTGAAGGAGGTATGTGACTGGGATTTCAGGGTTTTTTAAAGCTGATTTCAGCTTATTTTGTTTAAATTTTAACTCAGAATTTTAGCCTTTTTTTATACACCGGCTCTGTACAAAAACATGCTTGTATGTTTCTTGGTTGTTGTTTTTTTTAATCAAAATAATAAATTATCATTTTGTGTAAAAAAGTAACATACTTCATCCCTTCTATAGTTCCGACTTCTCCGCGAAATGCCCGTGTGGTTGCGATCGCCACGTTCACCCTGGAATTGGAATGGCTGCCGCCCTATCCTCCCACTGGGACCGTAACAGCCTATCGGATCAAGTATTGGCCTCAGGGATTGGAGGAGAGCTCTGCTGTTCTGAGGGAGTACATTGGGAGCCTGACCAATGGCGTGCACCGTTACATCATCACAGACCTCACGCCGTTCACTTTTTATAATATACAGGTAAATGCAAAACCAAATATCTCTCAAATTTTTCCCATGCTAAATTTCTGTCTGCATTTTATTTTCAACTGGCGTCATTGAAAAAAGGTGCACAGGATATCCATGGACTATCACAGTATTACTGAAATCTCTAGTTTTCGTCACGGAAAAGTGAACAAAGAAAACTTGCCTGGAGAGGGATTCGAACCAGCGACGCCCAGAATATATAACTGGCACTCTACTAACTGTTCTAGCATCTTGGGGTATTAGGGTATCATTGGGTATTAGGGAGACATGTTAGCATCTAAAAGTGGACATTAGGGAGACATCAGGACTTAGGGAGACTTTTCGATGTCTCCCTAAGGTACCAGCTACCTTTTAAAGACATATTTTTACCGTCCATATTTTAATAGAAGACAGAGAATGCTCTCAAAATGAACATATGTCAAATTCAAGTTCATTGGTTTGGAGGATGTTTAGAAATATCTAAGTAAAGTTTGTGCACGACCCTATGGGGATGTCTCCCTAATTGGTCCCATCCTCGGTTATTATAATAACCATAAGCATGACAAGGGTAACTGACTGATTCTTTTTCCACTTTCTTTAATAATTTATATATAGATACAGGGAAAGACTGGTGCCGGGTATGGGGACTGGTCTCGGACCCTGACTAACCGGACAGCCCAAGGAGGTGAGATAATAATTTGATTGGGTTTTTCATCTTCGTCCGATTTTGAGTTTTAATCAAGTCGCTTCCAAAGATAGGTTGCATAGGATGCCATATTTTGGCGAAAATTTCTAATTTATGAAATAAATGAATCACTGACTGCGATCTCGGGTTCAAAAGGGCTCCGCGCTCGTGACATCACATTCAGATGTTTAGACAAACAAGTCGCACGTTGCCCAATTAACTTGCACGTAAACGTTGTGCAATTTGTCCAAACATCCGGGTAACTATAGCTGTCGATATAAAGGGCGTATAAGCTGGAGCGCAGAGCCCTATTCACCCCACTGACCCCAGATAGCTAAATTGTCTAGTGGTATGACATCTGCACTAGTAAGCAGGATGTCATGGGTTCGAATCCCACCTGTGCCAGTGCATGATTTTTTCATGTGTCCTCAAAAGGCACCGTGTATGCTGTGCTCAACAACGTTGGTGAAGGGCAAGCCTAATTTCCCCAAGGTTTTATATTATCATCAAATAAACACAAGGGCAACTGACTGGATTAATTTTTAGTCATTGAAAAGTGAACAAAGAAAGATTGACTGGAGTGGGATTCGAACCAGTGACCTCAGGAATACCGTACACACATACCAACGCTCTTACCATTGCTTCTGACTACCAAACAAAGATAATCGACTATTAGGGACACCACCAACATAGGGCTGGATAGCTCAGTTGGTAGAGCACTGGTACGATAATCTGGAGGTCACTGGTTCTAATCCTGCTCCAGTCAATTTGTCTTTGTTAACTTTTCAAAGATGTTTATATTCTTTTTTCCCAACAGCACCTGAGGCACCATACAGTGCTAGTGTTTCTGAGAGGACGGAGAATACGATTACTGTACACTGGAGGAAACCAAAGGTCCTCAATGGTATCTTATCTGGATACGAGGTAAGAAAAACTTTACTGCTGTTGGGGCCACCTCACTGAACAGCCAGGCCAGGCCTGGGGCCAATTTCATAGAGCTGCAGTAAGGAACAAAATTTGCTTAAGCACCAATAACCTTAATAAATGAAATCCCTATGCAAGCCAAAACTCCTTGTGAATGATGCTCAGCAAAATGGCCAAATACAAGTCAAAAGCAGTAAACATCACATGAACATTTGGTTGGTAATCTTGTTTGATCAAGGAAGACTTTTCATGCAAATATTGTGCTTAAGCAGCTGTATGAAATTGGCCCCTGGGCTTTGTTTGGGCTCTAGGCTTCTTACAGTGTGTCCCAAAAATCAACCTGGTACCAATTTTTTTTTTTTTATGATAGAAAGAAATGGTATGTTTTCTCTTGCATACCTGCCTATGTACTGACCCACCTTCAATGCAATCCATTCATACATCATCGAACAATTACAGATTGTCTGGAAAAATCAATTTTGCTTCCATTACAAATAAGTGACAACGGTGGTTTTACCTTAGTAATGTAATGTAGTGTAGTGAATATGAGCTGCCACGTTAAGGGGAAATTTTTTTTAATGGGTATCATTTTTGGGGGACACACTGTAAAATCCCTTGAACTATCATCTTGAACCCCCAGCTTTGTCCTGGTTCATAGCTGGTTGGCACTATAGACCTGATTGAAAACTTTAGTCCACATTGATTTGGACAGTACCCAGAAGTGTGGCTTTGTTGAGTTGGAGCAGCTCAGTTGTAGTTCATGGCTGACAAGAGGAGGATTTCAGGCCAAAAAGGCCTTGGGCTTGGCCTGGCTTTTCAAGATCTGGGCCTGACCAACAATATAATTATAATATAGGACATTTATATTGTGCAGCTACTTTATGAATATTCTCTACTGTGCATTACAAATATATTATTATCCCTGGTCATCTGGCCATAGTTTACATTCCTGAAACCATCTCAGCTCCCTGGGGAGTATACAGCCCCGGGTGCATACAGGCTAATCAAACCACAAAGCCATCTCTACCGCCACAGGTACCTATTTACACTTGGGTGAAGAGGAGCAATATGTGACAATGCGTCTTGCCCAAGGACGCAAGCACCACAAGCCCATGGCTGGATTTGAACCCACAATCTGTAGATTGACCACATGACCTTGAGTAAGATACACCAGACCACTAGGCCACAGCACTCCACAATGCTAGAGTTTCTCTCTCTTGAAGTATTTGTTTCTTGTTTATTTCTTCAGGTGGCAGTCAAAATGCCCATTGCTTCTGATGGATTGTGGCTAACCACACAAATAGCCAAGTTTATTGTATATTTTAATGGTTAATTCCACTCCTGCCACCATCTCCCACCCCTTCCATAGATTCAATGTGAGGTCATTCATCGGCCGTTTGAAGCCTCGGCCAATGACGTCACAGGATCCCGGGGTCAGGGCAATAAGGAGGTCAAGATCAGCCAGCAGGCCACCAGCTACAGGCTGGAGAGGCTGGAGCCCGCCACGGGCTACAGGGTGACCATCGCTGCCAGGACGGTCAAACTAGGGGAGCCCTTCGTCCTCAGCCCAGTGTACACTAAGATTCCAGGTAAACACTTTTGCTCAAGTGCGAAACGGAATACAGGGAGGGAATCATTGGGAGGGAACCCTAAAACAAGCCACATGCCTACCCAAGTGGGGTTTGAACCCCGGCAACAGAGCTAGATAGCCAGGAAAGTATTAACATTGCTCTAATTTGGCTCCCAAAATTTCACTTTTGTAAAAAGGCTGGTTCATACTTGCTACGTTTACGCATGCGCATCGCACAATGCAAATGACGCATGCAATGTCCATACCTTGTCATCTTTCAAGTCTCTACTCAGTACTGGACCCGAGTCACATATGCAAACCAACCCAGCACTGACCTCTCTAAGTTTTGACCAATCAGGGGGCATCTACTATCGTAACGTATGGTGAGTGCGTCTATCACGTAGATACATGTAGCTGTTGCAAATGTCGCATTCAGTGTTCATACTCTGCCATCTTTAAAGTCTCTACTGCGTGTACGCATCCGGCCGATGTTAACATAATGAAACTTGTCCCAATACGGGTCTTATTGGTACGGACGATCTTTTCTTCATTTTCAAATGCTGCGCACAGAGACGCGCACTTTCAGTGTGCAGTGCGTGTTCTTATCCACAAGGCAGACACTTTGAAATGGAACACCGCGCTGCGTGCGCTGCATACACAGTGAATACGTAGCGAGTATGAACTGGCCTTAACTCGTGACACAGTCTTGGACTCGAGTCACATTTGTAATGACCCTGACCCAAACTCGAGTCACATTGACAAACGAGTCAGCCTCCGACTCGATGTTTCGGGACTCGAATACAAGTCTGCTAAAATCTTCTAAGATTGTTTGTAGCAATTGTTTGCAGTTATTCTTGCTCGTCTTTCGTTGCAGTATTTGAATCGCCGATTATAACCGAGGAGCCAGAACTGAACGAGAATAACGAAGTTACATTGCAGTTGAAAGAGTTTGTTTCGCCGTACATCAGGTAAAAATCAAAAGAGCAGGCTAGTTGAAAAGTGTAGACCTTACGAGAAGTGCGAACGATATAGAAGTGTTAAAATACGAAGGATTCTTACATGGTGTTTTCTCTAACTCTCTGATCCACATACTCTCTGATATCATAAATTTTTGCCTTCAACTGTAAGAGAGGACATTTGTCTGTCCATTTTTTTCAATCGTTCCTCTCTGTCTTTGCCAAGCTTGTACCAAGTGACAGTGGCCAGGAAACCGTCTGTCCGGAAACGTGAAACCAGTGGCCAATCCCCGATGAGCTACAAGAATTCGCCGGACAACTACGTCGCCGCGGAGTTCAACAAGACCGAACTCCCGTCATCGTTTCGGGTCGGCGACGGTAAGACGTACGGTGGCTACTACAACGCACCGCTCGAGGAATGCACCGACTACAGTTTCCAATTCTGTGGTGTTGGCAAAACCACCGAGGTATTAAAAGAGTTTCTTTTTTTAAACTCATTGGGCCTTTAATACGAAACCAGAGGCCAATTTCATAGAGCTGCTAAGCACAAAGTTTGCTTAAGCATGACAAGTCTAATTCCTTGTTCAAACAGGATTGCCAACCAAATGTTCATGTGCTTTTGACTTGTATTCGGGCATTGTTTGGTAGGCATAACATTCACAAGAAGTTTTGGCTGACATACTGATTTTATTTATCCAGGGCTTTTGGTGTTTAAGCAAATTTTGTTGCTTAAGCAGCTCTATGAAATTGGCCCCTGGCTTGAGGCTAAGCTTGGGACTTATTTCGTTATCGCCATTTGATCTGAGGCCCACAAACTGAAATGAAAAGATTGGACCACATGACAAAGCCAAAGAAAGGCTCCAGCTTCGCCATGTTTCTCAAGCCCTTCATTTCATTTAGGACACAAAATGGCAGTAGCAAAATAAATCCCAAGCCTAGCCTCAAGCCTCATTTTGGAAAGACCCATAGGTTCATCTCTTGCTTGAACATTTTTCACAGTCAACTTAAATGCAAATCTTCACAGATTTACCTATAACTTGCATGCTATAAAGACGGTGATGGTAGAAGCATACTGCCATTTAAAGGCTGTATTTATCCAGAAAAGACTAAATTCAATGATCTAAACAGTTTTAAACCTCCTGTGAATATAGATTTGAAAAAGATGTGGGAATTTTTCACTGTTTTCTCAAAAAGTGTGCACTGCATGGGACTGGGAACTTAAATATGCATCTAAGGGGATAGACTGTTACTGTTTCTTCCTTGATTCTACATTTCTGTGACAAAAACCAAAGAATGAAGTTACCTTTAAGCCAATCTTGGCGGTTTGTTTAAAATAACCTTTCTTTTTTGGCAAAACAGGATACACAAACCATATGCAGCAATGTTGGCAGCGTAAAAAGTGAGTATTAAAATGAGAAAAACATACATGCTTTTTTTCTTTAACCCCTTCCGCCTGGGAAGCATCTATAGCAGTTTGCCTCATGGCGTGAGAATATTCACGATTGCTTTGTTATTTGCATTGAAATATATTGAATGGGGGTACTGTCTGGAACAAGAGGTTCAATGAACCTTTATTGTCCCAAAATATTTGCTTATTGTGGTACATTAACTGCTTGATTTGCATTTGAATAGATCGGCATTTTTGAGCAGACCGCAATCTGTGAGGTCCGAACACAGCTGCGTGCATAGATTACAGTCTGCATGGAATTTAGAATATTGTCCGGCAGTATTCAACCATTCCGTGTCGCATTGTTTACCCTGAGTTCCCTGTACACATAGCCCGTCCAGATGACCTCTATTTGACCGGTGGCTGATAATGAGGCCGGTACAAGCAAAGCAGAGAAAAAAACCGGGCTGAATGGGGAAACAATATGCATGGTCTGACGAAACGTTAGTGGAACTAAAATCCGACTACTTTAATAACCAGGTTCTCTGGTTCTTCTGCTTGGAACCGTATCAAGTTCTCAGTTCCACAACATGCACTGAGTATGTTTTCATGATTGCATTTTTGTTCTTGTTCCCAGCCCGCGCGACTGGTGGTTCTGCCCTGCCCGCAATTATCGGAGCTGTTCTTGGAATTCTGTTGCTGGTAGTGCTTGTCTTGTTCGTCATGGTGGCTGTTCGTAAACGCAAAAGGTATGATTTTACTCTCATAAAAATTCTGGTGCTTGGAGCCTGATGATGACTTTTCCATCCTAGCAGGATCTTTCTCAACAGCTAAATGGGGAGTCAGGTTGCCATAGCAGTTCTTTCCTCGCCTTGCACTTCTTGTGGCCCGGGTTCGAGTCCGGCTCGGTCCACAAGTGGATTGGGTTTTCATTCCAAACCTGATTCTGTGGGTTTTACCCAGAATTTTACTCTTGGGTTTTCCTCCCGCCTCTTAAACTGTATTTCTTCTCATCGTCTTTCCATAAAAAGGTTTCATCAGGCTTTTGAGCTACAGTGCCTAGGGCGCTTTTGAGGAATCCTTGGTTTCATCTTGGCATATACAGAGTCAACAAGAAGTTGACTGGGATTGGTGATGCTTTTCAAAAGAAACAAATGACACTCAAAAGTTCAGAAAAATGCAACAAATTTATCAATCCTAAGGAGTTATGTCTATGTTGATAAAGGTACTCATTTTCCAAGCTATCCATGGAAAACTTGACAAATAAGCATTTTAGCTGTGTGCGTAGCTAAAATGACTCTTTAATACCCTTTGCTACTTACTCAGATGTTTAGATTTAATAGTCAAGCATTAACATTCCATGGACAGCTTGCATAATGAGTACCTTTATTAAAATAGACATAACTCCTCTAAAGAATGATCAATTTGTTTCATTCTTTCTTTCTAATAAGCAGGAGAGAGTGCTTGTTAAATTTATGCTTTACTGAGCTTTTGAGTGTCATTTGTTTTTTTGGAAAAACATCACCAATCCCAGTCAAGTTCTTTTTGGCTAACCCTGTATTTGAAAAAATAAGAAAAGCTTCTAATGTCCCTCTCAGTGGAGGGACACTTTCTCAGTGGTTTCTCGCTGTGAATCTTTGAAGTAGGAATACAAAAACGTCTGATGTATTTTTCTCATGCTTTCAGGCGAATGTCATCGGATCCTTGCGAAGTAAATGGCGCGGAACTCACTAACATGGGTAAGTCAATTTATTTGGTTTTTGTTGAACTGCTGTGAAGTAGTGCGAGTCGATTTCTGTCCGTCCGTCATACTGTACGTCCGGCTGTCCGCCTTCAGATGTTTAAGTTTTTTTTATTCAGATGATACCTTATATTATTGTCAACGGCTTTTTTGGAACGTAGCAAAACTTAATCGCTACAACCTCAAATTAGATTTTATACTCGTAAAATTGATTATTTTAATCGAAGAAGACAATAGAAACATTTTACAATTTGTTTTTATTCAGATGTTAAAGTTTTTTATTTAGATGAAAACTTTGAATTTTTTTCAGTGCTTCTCTTTTTAAGTGACAAGATTCATCTTTGCATCCTCAAATTAGAGTTGATATTCCTAAAATTGGTTATTTTAATCGGGGAAGAAAATATAAAAATGTTAGTGGGCTCGGGTAGAGATATGGATGGAACTGAGTTTTGTTGCAGTAGACTGACATACAAATCAATGTGCGTTTTTCTGTTGCGACCCATTTTCCTGCATATACTGGAAAACAGATTTATAATTTTTTATGTTCGTCGCCATTATCCGGATAATCCAGTGAAAATTTGAGTGGATATTTATCCTAGTTTGGGAAGGAGAATGCCGAAGAAACTTTCCGGCGAACAACAATAGAAAACAGCATTGTTCCAGCTGACTGCACATACCGGAGAGAATACGGAAGCGCCTTTACGCCTTTTCATATTCTCTAGCATTTGACCTGATGCATTACCTTTAGCTGGCGTTACAAACGTTACATAACTTGCAGGAAGTTCCATGAGTACCGTACACACAATACATACATGTACAACCTTTAAGGAAAGGCTCCCATATCTTAGGTCATGAAATCTCACAGATTTGTCTACTGCCCCTATTGACGAAATTCAAAGAATCTGAAAGTTGGGAGCTTGCGGGTTGATCATGTTAAGAGAAAAATCATCAAAAAAGACTCTCTGTCTGTGTTCAGTGTCAGATAAACATTTTTTCTCATGTCAAATACTTTAATGAATATAGTTCTAACAAATAAAGCGATGTTTGTTAAGTAAAGAACATCCTCCTTAATAGAAATTTTCCCTATGAGGAACTTCCCACCTATATTGTACACCATTCATTGACTTTACCAAAGGTAGTAATCCCCTTTAGACCAATCTGATCTTCTGCTGGATCCCCATTCCATTATTCCTTACTCTTATAGGTTTTCCCTGTCATTTTCGGCAAATGAGCGGCCAATTTCATTTTCATGTATTCGTGTTGACGTGATTTTGCCTCCTCGGTTGAAACCGTCACTCGATTTCACTTTGATGCATCTGTATATATAGCATTGCATTCAATTAAATTCAGCAGTCGTTCAGTTTAGCCATGCGAAATCGGCATTCAATTTAGCACGCTGCCAAAAGCCTCTCCGAATTTGAATGCTGTTCGAATGGAATTTTGAATTGAAAGGCGATTCTATTTAAACGCCCGACGCTTGTTTACATTTGCTTGCACATGAAGTGAAATCGAATGACTATTTTGAGGTGCCTTGCAGTTTCACGCGAAATGGAATGACGCAGCGTTTAAATTGTCCGCTCATTTTCCGAAAATGACTAGGAAACTGATATATAACCCAGTCCATTGTACCTATGCCTTCATTGACTGTGTAGTCATTGCATTATTTAAGTTAAATTATGTAGTTGAATTAATCAAAATACCGTTACCTATAGAGTGGTTACCGACCAAAGCCTAAAGCAGAGTGTACACTGTCAACATTTTCGGTAACAATCGAGGTAACATGCTGCCCAGTTAAGGCAACACACCTGGGCAACACGACTTTGGGCCCTGTGTACGCTAGCAACATTTGGTCAACATGTTACCGAGATGTTGCTGAGATGTTGTGCCACAGCACCCCACTTTTAAACCAGTAAAATGTTTTTTTTTAATCAGAAAATTCTTGACCCATCAACTTATCTATATATCACTCCTTGACCGTCCACACAATTGCCCTGCCACTAGTCAGTAAGTTTTGATTTCAAGCTCTGCATACCAGTATGTGTTCTTGTATCATTAGGGATTGGATTGGATTTGATCTGATTGGACTTGGTATATTGTAGCTGCTTCATTTACACTCGGTGATAGATATAAACACATTCATAAGCAGCTATTACCATATCACCAGCTGGTGTGAATGTGATGCCCAGTGCACGTGGACAGTCCTTGATAACACATCCAATGTACCTCCCATCAGGACTGAAAGAGTGAACACTATCACATGGAGATGAGAAATTTAATACAGTAACATACAAACCACCATGGCTGTCACTGCAAACAGCACGACGGAACCCATCAAGGCCAAGACTGTGAATGTCAACTGAGAACACCTTCTGACCATTGTAGTCCATTGACAATAACTGTTTTGCACTGGTGTTTACATAGATAAGATTTTGCTTACTAATAGTTAAACTGCCACCCATCATTGGAGCATGCACTCTTTTGATGAAGGATCCATCTGGATTGTGTAGAGAAATCTTGTCTCCTTTCATGTAACCGACTGCTATAACATTGTTGTCATCCACTGCACGGCATGTTGCTGCCATTTGGCTACTTCCATCATGTTTGAACTGATGGATGGGAACATATTCCCTGCTGAAGATCCTGACATGGGATTCATCAAGGATAATGAGCTGGTCATTCTTGTTCACTGCAACATCCCATGGGTCAGTAAGACCAGGAAGGTCTAATTCTCTTGACAGAGTAGTTGATTCAGCGTTGTTCTGCAACGAGATACTGATGACTTGCTGTTGTACACCATCTATGACAATGATTTCATTGTCTGAGAATGCTGCAACTCTCCGTGCCCATTCAAATTTTTTCTGCTGTGGTCCAAATTTGTGGACTGCTTTCTTTAATTTCCATCTGCCAAGTCTTGATGATCCATCAGTACTGACAGCGTTTCCATCTTGCTCTGCTTCCTCTAGGACAAGTCTCCCTAGTGACTCTTCACCTTCTTTAAAGTCCATGAATGACAGAGTATTGGCCACCTTTGGTGACTGCTTCTCAGTGAGTTCTTTGAGATTATGCAAGAGTTTGAGATCCAACATTTCGGAGCAACTGGCTTGGCTCATGTGGTGATTCAGTGCATCCATCTTCTGCTCTGTTTGTGACATGTTGTCGTTGTTGATGGCTTGAGCTGTTTGTACTTTCTTGAGTCGTGCTTGGTAAACTTTGGCCGCCTCTTGCTTCAGTTTCTGCTCCGCCTCTCTGATCTTGGCAATCTCTTTGTCAGCCTTTTTGGATATTTTACTGACTGTGTCTTTGTACCTGATGTCCAGTTTCTTCTTGGTCTTGTCTACTTGACTGGTGGAGCTTTTTATGTTGGTCTTGTTCTTGTCCTGCAGAGCCTCAGGTAAGCCAATGCGAGAATGCTTCTCATGATCAAGAATGAAGCACGTTGTGCATGTTAACTGCTGACATGAGTTGCAGTAGATACTGAGGCTCTGGTCAGGATGCTTGGTACATTTTGGAACGTACTCTCTGAATTTAATCTTGTAGGTCACCTCTCCAGATTGAAGCTGAGCCAGTGTGTGAATTATGTGATCTTTCATTGACTTCATACGTGCATGTATTTTTACGCATTCTTGACAGATATAATGATCACACGTTGTGCATTTTGACACGGCATTGTTCTCCTCATCACAGCCTTGACATTTGATCTCTGACCCCTGACCTAGTAGTTGTTCCTGCACTGTAATCTCATCCACCAGAGCACTCATTGCGAAGTGATTGGGAAGTGTACGGACATCTTCAACCACAGTCTCTTTTCTGCAGACAGGACATTTCAAAAGTGTTTTTCCTGTACTTAGGGTTTTACCGAGGCGCTGAAGACATTGCAAGCAGAAATCGTGGAAACAGTCCAGTAGTTTGGGTTCCCTGAAGTGATTGAGGCAAATTGGGCATTTCAGACTTTCACTTATCTTCTTCAAGACTCTAGCTGTGCCGCCAGTGGCCATCTTGTGGTCTGAAGCTTCTGTGTAACTCTGGAACAAATCACCCTGAGAATAAAGAACAGGAGAAGTAGTCAGTTGTATTGAGGTTTTGTAGTGACGTCACACTGCCTGTTGCAAGGCAACAAACTTGTCGGCCATGTTGGAGTGAAAACAACTGTATTCACACCAGTACTTATCATAGTGTTATACGTCGTCGGGACAGATTTAACCAAAATTTACGTACCGATTCTTTCTGAATACTCTAGAAAATTTGATAATTTACTTAAGGAACGTTATTTTATTAAACTGAAGAGTGCTGGACTACATCATGATCCATATTTATCTCTCGGACGCAGTTTTTCAGCCATAAATGAGAGGATAACACTTCCTGATTTCGCTTAATACCCAGATATTAGAGAATAAATCGGCCTGCACAAAAGAAAGTCTGAAAGCTTACAAAGCTCTCGAGTCAAAGGCCCCTGGAACCATCAAAACACACCCCTGTACTGTACGCATTCCGGTATAGCGGTTTTGTGTTATTTTCCCTTTTACAACAATTCCTGGTGGTTGGACAATAAATAATACTCTACAGTGTGTCCCCCCAAATAACGATACCCATTTTCAAAAAATTATGAGAAGAAGTTGTATGTATTAATCTATTTAAGGTTTAGTCTATTGCATGGTCTGGGAGATATTGAATGCGTCAGACTAAAAACAAAATTTCATAATTTTTTGAAAATGGGTATCGTTTTTTGGGGGACACACTCTATATGTTGCTAAATGTTTTTCTTCCAACATTTAATTTTTAAAGGGTCTCTGCAATGGGAATATTATGGCTTGAACATGTGCCAATAAAAAAAACTGTACATGGGGATTGTAATTTTACAGGTTTTTTGGTTTGTATGCTAATTACAAATCTTGGGAACTGAGAGCAATAACCCAATTGATTTGTGCACAAAAAGTTGCAGTTGTTTATTAGGTTTTCTGACAGACCTTTTCCTCCTCAATGGTTTTATTTTGCCAAATATGTTCCTTTCACTCAACTGGTGGTGTAATTTTTTTACCAAACCATTTCTGTAGGTCAAGTTTGCCTCTTCATTTCTTATGTTTTTTCATTATATTTTGGCTGTTGGTTCCCTACATGAGTATGCGTTAAAATCCCCCGTTTTACAAAGCCATTCAAAGGAAAACCAAATGCTGGTTTAAAACCAAAATAAGACTTGCCATTCATTATCTGTCAGTATATTCTCTATATGAAGGCAATAAAATAGCCTGACTGAAAAAGCACTGCAGCCGCCCTTTAAAATCAGTTTCATGGAGCATATATACATGTAGTTGCTCTTTTGATAGCAGAAATCCTCTTTTCTCTTGTCTCTAGATCAGCAGGAAAACGGTGAAAAGACGACCCTTTCTTTTTCCCTCTCCAATTTGTGCACATAACAGCAGCACAATTCAAAACCATCTTCAATACTGGTACAATATCAGAAAATTCTCAGTCAAAAGCGATGTAAAACTGTACGTACGTAGCGTACATACACACACAGCTAACGTAATCACACCGTATACTTTCACACCAATATGGAGGTATAAACAATCGTTGCAAAACCTCTATAGGTAACTTGCTAGTCTAGTGTAGAACAGTACAAACTGTACTTCCTTGAAGATAAGACTTGCTCAATGTTACTTGCACTGTGTAGTGTAAATTGTACTGAATTACAGCTATGATAACACCTAGGAAATTGTTTCATTTTGGACCCTTACTTTGGCTGCTAATCTGCTCATAAGACTTACTTTGATAGAGGCAACTTGTACTGTGATCTTCAGAAATATCCTTTTCTGCCAACGTGTCACCTGCCAGCTTTTCTACGCATTGGTATGCTCATGAAATGCTTGTAGGTTGCAGTGTATGTCGAAACAAATGACTATCTGGTTTTTCCATTCTGTATTTTTAGATGTCACCTGATTATTGGGCACAATTAATGCATAGACAGCCTCGCCCCCTTATGTACATAGAAAGATCTCATAGTTCAATAGGGTATATGTGAACACATTGCTGCAGTAATATGTATACATCAGTCACTGATGTTAAAAAAAACGCGTATCAAAGTACAAAGCTGGTATAATTGCCATGGACTGAACAAATCCCTGCAAACGCCGTAAACTTGGGAACATTCGGTGAAGAGGGATGTTTGGGATTCCCTTTTCAGAAATGTTGATCATTAATTCATATATGTACTCTATCCCTGTGTGAAATTAGTTCTTGTAGGAACAAAGGGACACACTTGAAGAAGGAAGTTGTTCTCATTTGTTGCTGTCTTTTCTCTGTTGAGATTTGAACACAGTGTTAATAATGATCAGACACAGATCCTGTACTCTGATTATTGCTGTGTTTATTAGTTTGACACAAGAAGGTAGAGCCACTATATAATGGATGTTTATTGGATTGGAATTTGTTTTAATTGAATTATCTCTAGGATTTGATTAAATAATTACAGGTACAATATTAAAAGCACAGATCTGGGACAACTCATCTCCCAAATTTCATCCAAAATCAGGTTTACATATTAAAGGTACAGTAAAGGATTGGTAACATACCCAACCAAAAATGTTCACAGATTTATGTATAACTTTCAGAGTATGAAGATGCTGCTGGTAGAAACATAGCATTAAAATATTTCCACCTGAAATGGTGTATTTATCCAGAAATTAGTCAAACAAAGACCAAAAGCAGTTTTGATCTCGGGGTTAAATCGAAACAATTCTTTATGTTTTATAACACAAATTAAGTCCGGTTTTCACTATTTTCTTGTGACTCAGATGACCGATTGACCTGAAATGTTCACAGGTGTGTTATTTTATGTACATTGTACATTTTGGATCAGACAAAGTGTGAGTGCTGTTATGTGACCTTTACCAATCATGTATTATACCTTTAACCCTTTTGATATTCCTGTTTCCGTAATCACAGTTTTGAATTCAATTTGGTGGAAATCCAATTAGAAGTTGTGTGGGTTTTTTTGGCTAGTTCTTAGAAACACCAATTGATGAATTTTAGGAATGAAAATAAAACACCCACCATTGACTGGTTTACAAAAACCTTCACTGGGAACAGAATTACAAATAGTATAATTAGCTATTATATGACCAAATAAGGCAGGAGAATGATGTCATTGTTTGCCAGCTGAGATTTTGACTTTGTTGTTTTCTTTTTTTTTGCGGTGCAACAACAGAAATGGAAAGACTTCCTGATGATACATTCAAATTAGCACTCATCGAGATGATTATATATTCAAACGTTGAAAAAACAGAAACAATCTACTCTCTCCTTAACGATATCATTACTGAATTATAACTGAAGTTCTACTTTTATAGTGTGAATCTTTGTTTTCATATTTATTTATTGAGGCACTTCCGCCTCGTAACATAAATCCGCCGTCACCAAAGTAACAAGTCAAAGTTTAAACTATGTAGACAAACAGTTAGGGCAAGTGCCTCATCCATGGTATAACTAGTCTGAACAGTAGTGAAGCTTTTTATCAAGGTGGGAAGTATTTTGTTTGAGCCATAAGCCAAAGCCTGTCATGGTCTGTATTGGTTAGCCACACAGCTCCCTGAGCCTGCAATTGATATTGTGGCACTCATGCTTTTCTTTTTTATCAAAAGCGCCATTCATACACATATAACTGACTAATTAGTTAACCCTTAATCAATTATTTGGTAAGTTTCAGCCCTAATTGATAAACATGGCAATAATTGATATTTGTTCCCATTGATAATGAGATCAGCTTATATTAGAGGATGCCGAATGTAGCAGTTTTTATACCGTTCAAAATCTTCTACAACTGTGACCATTGAGATTCATTTGTTGTAAAGAATGTAGACACAAATACTTTATCAAAATGGAGTCAGCACCATAGGCTTGACATGTAAATTAAGAACACTCAATTAAAGAATGAGTGAATTAGAAATAAAAGCCACTTAAGTATTACTGTTAAAGGATTGAAAGGAGTAAGAAAAGTAGATCAATTAAACAACATCAATTCAGCAGATGTGAATTAACAAGAATTAGATGAAGTAGCCTTTTTATCTGAATAAAGTTCAGGCAAGGGTTCAAGTAAGAAAACCAAATTTGATTGATATCAAATTTGAAAGGTTGGCCAGTTTCAGAATTGGCTGGACTCGGAAACATTGTTTGTTTCAGTTTGGGTGTGAAAGCTTACTATTGAATATTGAACATTTCTAGTACCACTATTTCTGTAAGATGTTTCCCTGTAAAATGCTGTAATATTCAAGAGCACTGCATTTGAAAAGCTTACAAATCACACCAGCTGATTTTGATTCCAGTTATCAAAATTAAACTGTACAGGATCATGCTCAAAGTCACATACAATTATTAACACAAAGTCACAACAGTTGTTTATCTTCTTGAAAGTGTAAACACCGATTTTGATAATAACTTGGCATGTTTAAGCTGATAAACATTCTAAAATATGCATGATTAGTATAGATTCTCTTCCAATAAACCCGCAACTTGATCAGTGATGTGGTCTACCTTTTATAGAATAATATGAAGTTATATTTATTTGACAAATGGTCATTTACAGATGGTAAAATATACTTGGAGCCTTGTTCACTTCCCTTCAGACAGGTTTCATGACTGGTCAACCCACACTGATCCAGAGCAGGCACTTCACCAAGGCAACAAACATTACCCTCCTTGCCTTTGCCATGGTGCCCCTTCAAAAGATCCAACCAGACATATCAGTTTCTCTCCTAGAAATGCCGCTTTGCAAGGACAAAAATAACCTTGCCTTTTTTTAAGAGCAAAGTTCCTGCCCTGCTTATCTTGTCCCTCATATACCAGTATTAATCCCTGTAAAGATGCACAGTCCATACATAAATGACAACAGTTTGATAATCAGTGTGAGTCATCAATTGAGATTTGGCTTCAAGTTCCTAATTATAAGCTATCAAATATTATCTTACATGCAACAATTATTTAGCAAATTTTTACAAAGCAATTCATAGTTTGAATTATTGCCAAGTGATACAATATTTACAATTTCTTCAAAATGTAACAAAATATGACTAAAACTTGAGCAAATTTTGCCTCTAGGACTAGCAGGAGAAATTGTTCACTGTTACATAGCATTTATGAAATTAACTCCAGATAAGTTCTCAAATGTTTCCTCTTGCTACACGTCTTGTATCATGGAAACATATATCCTGATTTAGTGGCTAGATTTTAATCAGGTTCAGAAGATCTTGGCCATCCAACAAGAAGTTTTCTCTGTAACCATGACTACATTTTGATATTCCACGTACACATTTAGAAAATGTGCACAAGCCTCAAGTTGGAATAATTTTCCCTCACGTATAATTTCCTCACAATTATCCACGGACTGATTGCTTCTTACAGTGTAACCCATGATGATGATTTTATTCCTTTGAAACAAGAAATGTCTGGGGTTTTTTTTATTGTGTTGCAATGTCATTCATTTCCAGAAATATTTGAACATGGTCTAATTATATGACATTTATTTCTGTATAAACCAGTAAAAATTGTTTCTTTTCATGAGAAAATTCTTGACCCATCAACTTATCTATATATCACTCCTTGACCATCAACACAATTGCCCTGCTACTAGTCAGTAAGTTTTGATTTCAAGCTCTGTATACCAGTATGTGTTCTTGTATCATTAGGGATTGGATTGAATTTGATCTGATTGGACTTGGTATATTGTAGCTGCTTCATTTACACTCGGTGATAGATATGAACACATTCTACAGCAGCTATTACCATATCACCAGCTGGTGTGAATGTGGTGTTCCATGCAGGTGGACAGTCCTTGATAATACATCCAATGTACCTCCCATCAGGACTGAAAGAGTGAACACTATCACATGGAGATGAGAAATTGTATACAGTAACATACAAACCACCATGGATGTCACTGCAAATAGCTTTACAGTACCCAGGGCCAAGACTGTGAATGTCAACTGAGAACACCTTCTGACCATTGTAGTCCATTGACAATAACTGTTTTGCACTGGAGTTTACATAGATAAGATTTCGCTTACTAATAGTTAGACTGCCGCCTATCATTTCAGCATGCACTCTTTTGATGAGTGATCCATCTGGATTGTGTAGACCAATCTTGTCTCCTCCACTGTAACCGACTGCTATTACATTGTTGTCATCCACTGCAAGGCATGATGGTACCATCTTTTTACTTCCATCATGTTTGAACTGATGGATGGGATCATATTCCCTGTTGAAGATCCTGACATGGGATTCGTCAAGGATAATGAGCTGGTCATTCTTGTTCACTGCAACATCACATGGGCCAGTAAGACCGGGAAGGTCCAATTCTCTTGACAGAGTAGTTGATTGAGCATTGTTCTGCAACAAGATACTGATGACTTGCTGATGTTCACCATCTATGACAATGATTTCATTGTTTGAGAATGATGCACGCAGATATTAATTCTTTCTGCGGTGGTCCAAATTTGT
The DNA here is from genome assembly GCA_963971285.1 of Astropecten irregularis. Lineage (NCBI taxonomy): Eukaryota > Metazoa > Echinodermata > Asteroidea > Paxillosida > Astropectinidae > Astropecten > Astropecten irregularis. The sequence goes on along the minus strand of OZ020247.1, from coordinate 5,985,562 downwards.
GGACTGATTTCTTCAATTCCCATCTGCCATGTCTTGGTGATCCCTCAGTACTGACAGCTTTTCCATCTTGCTCTGCATCCTCTAGGACTAGTCTCCCTAGTGACTCCTCTTTACCTTCTTTAAAGTCCATGAATGACAGCGTGTCGGCCACCTTTGCTGACTGCTTCTCAGTGAGTTCTTTGAGATTATGCAAGAGTTTTGGTTTAAGATCCAACATTTCGGAGCAGCTGGCTTGGCTCATGAGTTGATTCAGTACATCCATCTTCTGCTCTGTTTGTGACATGTTCTCGTTGTTGATGGCTTGAGCTGTTTGTACTTTCTTGAGTCGTGCTTGGTAAGCTTTGGCCGCCTCTTGCTTCAGTTTCTTCTCCGCCTCTCTGATCTTGGCAATCTCTTTTTCAGCCTTTTTGGATATTTTACTGACTGTGTTCTTGTACCTGATGTCCAGTTTCTTCTGGGTCTTGTCTACTTGACTGGTGGAGCTTATTATTTTGGTCTTGTTCTTTTCCACTTGTTCTGTCAGGTCTGCAACAGCTTGTTGGCATTCCTGCAGAGCCTCAGGAATGATCACATGTTATGCATTGTGACAAAGCATTGTTCTCCTCATCACAGCCTTGACATTTGATCTCTGACCCCTGACCTAGTAGTTGTTCCTGCACTGTAATCTCATCCACCAAAGCACTCATTGTGAAGTGATTGGGAAGTTTACGGACATCTTCAACCACAGTCTCTTTTCTGCAGACAGGACATTTCAAAAGTGTTTTTCCTGTACCTAGGGTTTCACCGAGTTGCAGAAGACATTTCAAGCAGAAATCGTGGAAACAGTCCAGTAGTTTGGGCTCCCTGAAGCGATTGAGGCAGATTGGGCATTCCAGACTTGCACTTATCTTCTCCAAGACTTTAGCTGTGCCGCCAGTGGCCATCTTGTGGTATGAAGCTTCTGTGTAACTCTGGAACAAATCACCCTGAGAATAAAGAACAGGAGAAGTAGTCAGTTGTATAGAGGTTTGCAGTGATGACTTCACACTGTTGCGAGGCAACAAACTTGTCGGCCATGTTGGAGTAAAAACAACTGTATTCACACCAATACTTATCATAGTGTTATACGTCGTCGGGATGGATTTAACCAAAATTGACGTGCCAGTTCTTTCTGAATACTCTAGAAAATTTGATAATTTACATAAGGAATGTTACGTTATTAAACTGCAGAGTGCTGGACTACATCATGATCCATATTTACTCCCGGACGCAGTTTTTCAGCCATAAATGAGTCGATAACACTTCCTGACTTCGCTTAGCCAGATATTTACAATTACGTAATAGAGAAAAAATCAGCCTACGCAAAAGAAAGTCTTAAAGCTTACAAAGCTCTCGAGTCAAAGGCCCCTGGAACCATCAAAACACACCCCTGTACTGTACGCATTCCGGTATAGCGGTTTTGTGTAATATTCCCTTTTACAACAATTCCTGGTGGTTGGACAATAAATAATGCTCTACAGTGTGTCCCCCAAAAAACGATACCCATTTTCAAAATATTATGAGAAGAAGTTGTATGTATTCAGCTATTTGAGGTTTAGTCTATTGCATGCACCATCTCACTGGGTAAATTCTGTCCAAATTTCAATGCAGTCCATTCATGCATTACCGAGCAATTACTGATTGTCTTGAAAAGTCCATTTTGCTACTGTTACAAATGAGTGACAGTTGTGGTCATCTTAGTGGTGAGTCTGTGTGTAGTGAATTTGTGCGGCCACAATGAGAGGAGATTTACAGATCACTGAACTATTATACTAGGACCCCCATTGTCACTCAATTGTAATGGCAGCAAAATGGACTTTTCCAGACAATCAGTAATTGCTCAGTGATGCATGAATGGATTGCCTTGAAATTTCATCAGAACATGGCCTGGGTGATAATGAATGCGTTAGACTAAAAATCAAATACCTACAAACTAACAATTTCTTTTCATAATTTTTTGAAAATGGGTATCGTTTTTGGGGGGACACACTGTATATGTTGCTAAATGCTTTTCTTCCAACATAACATTTTTAAATCGATTTCATGGAGCATATATAATGTAGTTGCTCTTTTGATAGCAGAAATCCACTTTTCTCTCGTCTCTGGATCGGCAGGAAAACGGTGAAAAGACGACCCTTTCTTTTTCCCTCTCCAAGTTGTGCACATAACAGCAGCACAATTCAAAACCATCTTCAATACTGGTACAGCTGGTAAAGCAGCTTTTTAACAATTTTGCAATGAATCAATTAATCACTTGTCCTACAAGAATAACTCAACTGAGTTCTACTTGCATAGATCATATATGGACCAATCGTCCTTCTATGTACACTCAATCCGGAACTAACGACATTAATCTTAGCGATCATCTTCTTATTTTTACTGTCCGTAAGTCTGCAAAAATCCTAAAAGAGCACAAATATATCCAGGCTCGTTCATTCCGGAATTTTAATGAACACATTTTTAATTATGACCTTAAACAGCAATCATGGAATACACTGCAGTTATTCAGCAATCCTAATGCAGCATGGGGTGTTTTTAAGGACATGTTAATGAATGTTTGTGATATCCATAGCCCAGTCAGAAGCTTGAGAGTTTGTACCAAGAAAGCGGAATGGATTAATGATGAATACTTAGAACTTCGGCGTAAATCTATGAGGGCCAAACACCTAGCTAATGTTGTAAGAAATGATGGGTGTTATCGAGCAGCCAAGGTCCTGCGAAATAAACTGAATACTCTGGGCGTTAAACTTAAAAGGCAGTATGTTACAAAAGTTTTGCACAATAATGTTGGAAATACTAAACAAATTTGGACCTTTCTTAAAAGTATGCTTCCAAGTAAGAAATCAGCTTATACCCATTTTGGAGATGATGAAAGGAATCATGAGGCTGCTAATAACTTTAACGATCACTTTGCTAGTGTTGGAGTGAATCATGATGCTCAGTTTGATACAATGTCTGAAACTGGATTGGTCCTGGATGGTAACAGTTTGAGTGGTAATGATAAACATATTTTTAAATTTTGTCCAGTCACTCACATTGAGGTATTGAAGCTCCTGAAGAAATTGCCAGTTGGAAAAGCTTTTGGCATGGATGGGATTAATGGTCGTTTCTTAAAATCTGGTGCCAGCGTTCTTGCCAAACCGCTAGCTGTAATTTTTCAACTAAGCTTAATGACTGGTATTGTTCCTAACGATTGGAAATTGGCCAAGGTTACCCCAATTCATAAAGGGGGAGATGTTCATGATCCTAATCAATATAGGCCCATTTTTGTTATTTCAATTGTTATGAAAATTTTTGAGCGTATCATCTACCAACAATTATTCCATTTCTTAACAGAGAATGATTGCCTTGCCCGGGAGCAGTCGGGTTTCAGACCTCTTCACTCCACACATACGGCTTTACTTGATGTTTCTGATTATTTGCTCAAACAGCTGGATATTGGTCAATTTGTTGGAGTAGCATTTTTGGATCTTCGCAAAGCATTTGACACAGTTAATCACAATATTTTGATTCGGAAATTACATACCTTGGGTGTTAGAGGTCTGGAGCTCGACTGGTTCCGGTCTTATCTAAATGGGAGGACCCAAATGACTAAAATAGGAAATTCTTTATCTAGCAAAACCTACATCAACTTTGGAGTTCCTCAGGGAACTATACTGGGCCCTTTATTATTTACCATTTTTATCAATGATATTACGACTGTGATTGATCATACTAAAATTGCACTTTATGCTGACGATACTGCATTGTTTTATCCTAGTAAAGATGTTCAGCAGATAAATCTCTTTTTAAATCATGACTTGCAGAAAATTTCTACTTGGCTCACTGACAACAGACTTCAACTAAACATTTCCAAGTCAAAAAGCATGTTAATTGGTTCTGCCCAGAAGCTTGCTAGGTGCTTAAATCCTAATATTGATATTTTTGTTGACGGTAACTGCCTGGATCAAATCACCACTTATAAATATCTTGGTGTTCATATTGACAGTAAAATGAAATGGACTGAGCATATTGAGCATATTGAAAAAGCTGTTTCTAAGAGAATAGGTGTCCTGAATAGACTAAAAAATATTTTACCTGTGTCTACCCTTAACTTTCTCGTCAAAAGCCTTATCTTTCCCCAATTTGATTATTGTGATCTTGTTTGGAGTAATGCTTCAAAATCACTAACGCAACGGCTTGATGTAGTTTTGAATAGAGCTGGACGGACAATTCTTAAGGCTCAAACTAGAACATCAGCTTCTGTTATCAGGAATAGATTAGGATGGAAGACTCTGCAGCCAAGACGAGATATCCATATAAATACCATGGTTTTTAAATGTCTAACTGGTAAAGCTCCTATGTATCTTAATGTTTTTACTCCAGTCAGTGAATCACATAAATATCAAACAAGGAATAGCACTGTTGGTAATGTCGTCCTCCCACATCCCAGAACTGAAAGTGGAAGAAGAACATTTAGTTTCAGGGGTGCTCAAGCATGGAATATTTTACCAATTAACACAAAAACATGTCAAACTGTAAGCCTAAATACCTTTGTCAACCAACTCAAACAGCTCAATTAATTGTGTCTTCATTGTTGTTGTTTTAGTTCTGTGGTTTGTGTAATTTTTAATGTATGCTTTTTCTTACCTGTATTTTTGTATTGGTATTTTTTATCACATTTTGTAGTTTTGTAAGCTGGGATCCATGGGAGATCAGTAACTTTTTCCTTGTAACTGAATGGATCACCCAGGGTAAAATAAGAAATAAATAAATAAATAAAATACAATATCAAAAAATTCTCAGTCAAACGCGATGTGAAACTGTACGTACGTAGCGTACATACACACACAGCTAACGTAATCACACCGTATACTTTCACACCAATATGGCGGTATAAACAATCGTTGCTTTGGGATGACGTCAGCTGGAAAACCTCTATATAGACAACTTGCTAGTGTAGAACATTACAAACTGTACTTCCTGGAAGATAAGACTTGCTCAATGTTACTTGCACTGTGTAGTGTAAATTGCAGTGAATTTCAACTATGATTACACCTAGGAAATTGTTCCATGTTGGACCCTTACTTTGGCTGCTAATCTGCTCATAAGACTTACTTTGATAGAGGCAACTTGTACTGTGATCTTCAGAAATATCCATTTCTGCCAACGTGTCACCTGCCAGCTTCTGTGCACATTGATTCATTCGTACTGAATGCTTGTAGGTCAGAGTGTGTTATATAAAAAAGGTTGGCTGTCTGGATTTTAGATGTCACATGATTATTGGACACAATGGATATATAACCTCACCCATTATGTGCATAGAAGATCACGCAATAGGAGATCTGTAAATAGACTGCTGTAGGAATATTACACAGTGTTGGTTCAGTCATGCAGGAGGTTAAAAAACGAACAAACATGTATGAATAAAGTACAGTGATTGTATTGCCAATTACGCATGTAACATAAACAGTTCTAGAATATGGAAGGAGTTTTCATTTTCATCTTTTGGTGAATATAGACGGCGGGTTTGACTATGCCATATTAGGGAGTTGGCCAATCTGTTCTAAAACTTTTACCACGTCGAACAAGGAATTTTGGAATTTTGTTTTTGTGGCTACTTCTCGACTAACTTCTGCAAAAGTTGAGAAGTATTTCACTGGATCATCAGCCAGATAGCATTCAGTATTTGTATTTGCAGATTTTAGAACAATTGTCAGCTCATTTTAAAACATTTCCACAATACAAGTACATACTTTTATTCATCACTGATAGAAAGATCCGATAGAAATGGAAAGACTTCCTGATGATACATTCAAATTAGCACTAATCGAGATGATTACACATTATTACACAAGATGGTGGTGGCATCGGTAGCCATTTTGTGATAGCGCCACCACCCTGTTATGAGAGGCGAGAACGGAAAGAAGCTGTATGACATGGTTTTTTATCAGATGTTGTTAAATATATCCTGAAAACATCATTCCAAAAGTACATAAAACCTTGTAATACGCATTTAAGCTGTCTTTTCTATACCCTGCGAGTTTTGTTTAGCCTAAGGTGGCCCAACATTTAACCCCAAGAGACCCAAAATTGTAACCCCAGCCGGCAGAAATTGCGACCCCAGTCCCCTTAATTTTAACCCTACTCCCCAAAATTCAACCCTATCACCAGTTTTAGACCCAACCAGATACCCCTTCCAGCAAGCCCCGCCCACACGCTGACAACCCTTATTGCCTCTTTTTCACTTTTCAGCAGGGGAAATGATATTCTCAAGGGCAGCGAAAATGTTATATTGATTTATTTCTCCCATAAAAGTTCATCATAAGTCTCAATTTGGATACTGGGGCAGAAATATTCCACGGAATTGCCAAAATGCCCCCCCCCCCCCTCGACCAATCTTGATTTACACTGCTTTCCCATTTGAAATGACACCCTCACATTGATTAATTAAATTATCTGAAATGGTCTCAGCATCATTGCATCCTAAAATAGGCATATAAAGTAACTTTGTGAGGAAATAATATTGGATTCACAGTCCGACTTTCCATTGTGTGTACAACATATTATAAGGGAGCATGTGCACATTTGCATGGCCACCAAGGGTCAACGACCCAACATAATAAGCTGTGATGTGGAGAATCGCAATAATATTTTGCATTTTTTTCCACAAATGAGATCAGTGTCATAAACTCTATATTTTGTGTCTAATTTGACAACCAAAGTCGTTGACCCCCCCTTAAACGGTGCACCACACTAAATAGTTCAAAAATCAATGCGCCGAGCTAATTATCATATTCTGTGTACCCTCAAATGGTTTTTAAATATGCAGTTTGGGGGGTAGTGCAATTAATATATTGTTTAAGTATGACTGGTTATCACAACCTGGGGGTTGCTTCAGCCTGTTGTGGAGTCTTGAGACATTTTGGTTTTAAATCTGGCCCTACATTGTTTTGAACATGGAGGGTTGCGTCATGAAAACTGATAGCAATTTGGTTTCGAAAAGGGACATTTCAGGGGTGGTTTTTTTGGGGGGCACTTATTAAAAAATTAAAATTTAATCGGCTAACAAACCAAAAATTGAAAAGAATTGGGTAGATGAGGGTTCAAACTACCATTTACAGTATTGCACCAAAAAACTGAGAGACTCCTGGATGAGGTTTTTTGAACTGTGAAGTTCAAGGATTTTCCACTAAGGTCAATGGGAGTTTATTTAGTGTGGTGCACCCTATAACGTTGCAATAACAGAATAAAATCTACTCTCTCTCTCCTTAACGTAAACCTTACTAAATGATAACTAAAGTTCTACTTTTATAGTGTGAATCTTTGTTTTCATATTTATTTATTGAGGCACTTTCGCCACGTTACATCAATCCGCCGTCACCAAAGTAACCAGTCAAAGTCTAAACCAGCACATGTAGACAAACGGTTAGGGCAAGTGCCTCATCCATGGTATAACTAGTCTGAACAGTAGTGAAGCTTTTTATCAAGGTGGGAAGTATTTTGTGTGAGCCGTAAGCCATAAGCCAAAGCCTGTCATGGTCTGTATTGGTTAGCCACACAGCTCCCTGAGCCTGCAATTGATATTGTGGCACTCATGCTTTTCTTTTTTATCAAAAGCACCGTTCATATACATATAACTGACTAATAAGTTAATCTTAATCAATTATTTGGTAAATTACAGCCCTAATTGATAAACATGCCAATAATTGATATTTGTTCCAAGTGATAATGAGATAAGCTTATATTAGAGGATGCCGAATGTAGCAGTTTTTATACCGTTCAAACTCTTCTACAACTGTGACCATTGAGATTCATTTGTTGTAAAAAATGTAGGCACAAATACTTTATCAAAATTGACTTAGCACCATAGGCTTGACATGCAAATTAAGAAAACACAATTAAAGAATGAGTGAATTAGAAATAAAATCCAGTAAAATATTACTGTTAAAGGATTGAAAGGAGTAAGAAAAGAAGATCAATTAAACAACATCAATTCAGGGAATGTGAATTAACAAGAATTAGAAGAAGCAGCCTTTTTATCTGAATGAAGTTCAGGCAAGGGTTTAAGTTAGAAAACCAAATTTGATTGATATAAAATTTGAAAGGTTAATTGGCCGGCTTCAGAATTGGTTGGACTCGGAAACATTGTTTGTTTCAGTTTGGGTCTAAAAGCTTACTATTGAATATTGAACATTTCTAGAACCACTATTTCTGTGAGATGTTTCCCTGTAAAATGCTGTAATATTCAAGAGCACTGAATTTGAAAAGCTTACAAATCACACTCAGCTGATTTTGACTCCAGTAATCAAAATTAAACAGTACAGGATCATGCTCAAAGTCACATACAAATATTAACACAAAGTCACAAACAGTTGTTTATCTTCTTGAAAGTGTCAACATCGATTTTGATAATAATTTCGCATGTGTAAGCTGATAAATATTTTTAAAATATGCATGATTACGGTCTAGATTCTTTTCCAATAAGCCCGCAACTTGAACAGTGTTGTGATATTCCGTTTACAGAATAATATGAAGTTATATTTATTTGACAAATGGTCATTTACAGATGATAAAATATACTTGGAGCCTTGTTCACTTCCCTTCAGACATGTTTCATGGCTGGTCAACCCACACTGATCCAGAGCAGGCACTTCACCAAGGCAACAAACATTACCCTCCTTGCCTTTGCCATGGTGCCCCTTCAAAAGATCCAACCAGACATATCAGTTTCTCTCCTAGAAATGCCCCTTTGCAAGGACAAAAATAACCTTGCCCTTTTAAGAGCAAAGTTCCTGCCCTGCTTATCTTGTCCCTCATATACCAGTATTAATCCCTGTAAAGATGCACAGTCCATACATAAATGACAACAGTTTGATAATCAGTGTGAGTCATCAATTGAGATTTTGCTACAAGTTCCTAATTATAAGCTATCAAATATTATCTAACATGCAAAAATTTTTCAACAAATATTTACACAGCAATTCATAGTTTGAATTATTGTCAAGTGATACAATGTTTACAATTTCTACAAAATGTAACAATATATGCAAATACTTGAGCAAATTTTGCCTCTAGGACTAGCAGGAGAAATTGGTTACTGTTACATAGCATTTATGAAATTAAATCCAGATAAGTTTTCAGTTTTTCGTCTTGCTACATGTCTTGTATCATGGAAACATATATCCTGATTTAGTGGCTAGATTTTAATCAGGTTCAGAAGATCTTGGCCATCCAACAAGAAGTTTTCTCTGTAACCATCACTACATTGTGATATTCCACGTACACATTTAGAAAATGTGCACAAGCCTCAAGTTGGAATAATTTTCCCTCATGTATAATTTCCTTACAATTATCCACGGACTGATTGCTTCTTACAGTGTAACCCATGATGATGATTTTATTCCTTTGAAACAAGAAAGGTCTGTCTTTTTTATTGTTTTGCAATGTCATTCATTTCCAGAAATATTTGAACATGGTCTAATTATATTACATTTATTTCTGTATAAACCAGTAAAAAATGGTTTCTTTTCATCAGAAAATTCTTGCCCAATCAACTTATCTATATATCACTCCTTGACCGTCCACACAATTGCCCTGCCACTAGTCAGTAAGTTTTGATTTCAAGCTCTGTATACCAGTATGTGTTCTTGTATCATTAGGGATTGGATTGGATTTGATCTGATTGGACTTGGTATATTGTAGCTGCTTCATTTACACTCGGTGATAGATATGAACACAATCTTCAGCAGCTATTACCATATCACCAGCTGGTGTGAATGTGGTGCCCAGTGCATCTGGACAGTCCTTCATAACACATCCAATGTACCTCCCATCAGGACTGAAAGAGTGAACACTATCACAGGGAGATAAGTCATTGTATCCAGTAACATACAAACCACCATGGCTGTCACTGCAAACAGCAGGAGAGAACCCATCAAGGCTAAGGCTGTGAATGTCAACTGAGAACACCTTCTGACCATTGTAGTCCATTGATGATAACTGTTTTGTCACCCTGTTTACACAGATGAGATTTTGCTTACTAATAGTGAGATTGCCGCTTATTGGAGCATGCACTCTTTTGATGAGTGATCCATCTGGATTGTGTAGAGTAAGCTTGTCTCCTCTTTTGTAACCGACTGCTATTACATTGTTGTCATCCACTGCAAGGCATGTTGCTTCCATTTGTCTACTTCCATCATGTTTGAACTGATGGATGGGATCATATTCCCTGCTGAAGATCCTGACATGGGATCTGTCAAGGATAATGAGCTGGTCATTCTTGTTCACTGCAACATCACATGGGCCATTAGGACCAGGAAGGTCTAATTCTCTTGACAGAGTAGTTGATTGGGCATTGTTCTGCAACAAGATACTGATGACTTGTTGATGATTACGATCTATGACAATGATTTCATTGTCTGAGAATGCTGCAACTCTCCATGCCCAACTAAATTCTTTCTGCTGTGATCCAAATTTGTGGACTGATTTCTTGAATTCCCATCTGCCAAGTCTTGGTGCTCCCTCAGTACTGACAGGTTTTCCATCTTGCTCTGCATCCCCTAGGACTAGTCTCCCTAGTGACTCCTCTTCACCTTCTTCAAAGTCCATGAATGACAGCGTGTCGGCCACCTTTGCCGACTGCTTCTCAGTGAGTTCTTTGAGATTATGCAAGAGTTTTGGTTTGAGATCCAACATTTCTGAGCAGCTGGCTTGGCTCATGAGTTGATTCAGTGCATCCATCTTCTGCTCTGTTTGTGACATGTTCTCGTTGTTGATGGCTTGAGCTGTTTGTACTTTCTTGAGTCGTGCTTGGTAAACTTTGTCCGCCTCTTGCCTCAGTTTCTGCTCCGCCTCTCTGATCTTGGCAATCTCTTTGTTAGCCTTTTTGGATATTTTACTGACTGTGTCCTTGTACCTGATGTTCAGTTTCTTCTGGGTCTTGTCTCCTTGACTGATGGAGCTTTTTATGTTGGTCTTGTTCTTTTCCACTCGTTCTGTCAGGTCTGCAACAGCTTGTTTGCATTCCTGCAGAGCCTCAGGTAAGCCGATGCGAGAATGCTTCTCATGATCAAGAATGAAACACGTTGTGCATGTTAACTGCTGACATGAGTTGCAGTAGATACTGAGGCTCTGGTCAGGATGCTTGGTACATTTTGGAACGTACTCTCTGAATTTACTCTTGTAGGTCACCTCTCCAGATTGAAGCTGAGCCAGTGTGTGAATTGTGTGATCTTTCATTGACTTCATACGTCTGTGCGTTTTTAGGCATTCTTGACAGATATAATGATCACACGTTATGCATTGTGACACGGCATTGTCCTCCTCATCACAGCCTTGACATTTGATCTCTGACCCCTGACCTAGTAGTTGTTCCTGCACTGTAATCTCATCCACCAGAGCACTCATTGTGAAGTGATTGGGAAGTTTACAGACATCTTCAACCACAGTTTCTTTTCTGCAGACAGGACATTTCAAAAGTGTTTTTCCTGTACCTAGGGTTTCACCGAGTTGCAGAAGACATTCCAAGCAGAAATTGTGGAAACAGTCCAGTAGTTTGGGCTCCCTGAAGCGATTGAGGCAGATTGGGCATTCCAGACTTGCACTTATCTTCTGCAAGACTTTAGCTGTGCCGCCAGTGGCCATCTTGTGGTATGAAGTTTCTGTGTAACTCTGGAACAAATCACCCTGAGAATAAAGAACAGGAGAAGTAGTCAGTTATACAGACAACTTGCCAATGTAGAACAGTTCAAACTGTACTTCTTTGAAGCTAAGACTTGCTCAATGTTACTTGCACTGTGTAGTGTAAATTGTAGTGAATTACAGCTATGATTACACCTAGGAAATTGTTTCATTTTGGACCCTTACTTTGGCTGCTAATCTGCTCATAAGACTTACTTTGATAGAGGCAACTTGTACTGTGATCTTCAGAAATATCCTTTTCTTCCAACGTGTCACCTGCCAGCTTTTCTACGCATTGATATATGCTTATGAAATGCTTGTAGGTTGGAGTGTAATGTCGAAACCAAATGACTATCTGGTTTTTCCCATTCTGTATTTTTAGATGTCACCTGATTATTGGGCACAATTAATACATAGACAGCCTCGCCCCCTTATTTACATAAAAAGATCTCATAGTTCAGTAGGGTATATGTGAACACATTGCTGCAGTAATATGTATACATCAGTCACTGATGTTAAAAAAAAACGCGTATCAAAGTACAAAGCTGGTATAATTGCCATGGACTGACCAAATCCCTGCAAACGCCGTCAACTTGGGAATTTGTTTGGTGAAGAGGGATGTTTGGGATTACCTTTTCAGAAATGTTGATCATTAATTCATACATGTACTCTATCCTTGTGTGAAATTAGTTCTTGTAGGAATAAAGGGGCACACTTAAAGAAGGAAGTTGTTCTCATTTGTTGCTGTCTTTTCTCTGTTGAGATTTGAACATAGTGTTAATAATGATCAGATACAGATCCTGTACTCTGATTATTGCTGTGTTCATTAGTTTGACACAAGAAGGTAGAGCCACTATATAATGGATGTTTATTGAATTGGAATTTGTTTTAATTGAATTATCTCTAGGATTTGATTAAATAATTACAGGTACAATATTAAAAGCACAGATATGGGACAACTCATCTCCCAAATTTTACCAAAAATCTCAGGTTTATGTATTAAAGGTACATGTACTGTACTGTACAGGATTGGTAGCATACCCAAACAGAAATCTTCACAGATTTACATATAACTTTCAGGGTATGAAGACAGTGCTTGTAGAAACATAGCGTTAAAATATTTCCACCTCAAATGGTGTATTTATCCAGAAATAAGTAAAACAAATACCGAAAACAGTTTTGATTTTGGGGTAAGATCAAAACCATTCTTTATGTTTTATAAGAAAAATTAAGTCCGGTTTTCACTATTTTCTTGTGACTCAGATGACCGATTGACCTGAAATGTTCACAGGTGTGTTATTTTATGTACATTGTACATGTTGGATCAGACAAAGTGTGAGTGCTGTTCTGTGACCATTACCAATCATGTATTATACCTTTAACTCTTTTGATATTTCGGTTTCCGAAATCACAGTTTTGAATTCAATTTGGTGGAAATCCAATTGGAGGTTGTTGTAAGAAACACCAATGAATTTTAGGAATGAAAATAAAACACCCACCATTGACTGGTTTACAAATACCTTCACTGGGAACAGAATTACAAATACTATAATTAGCTATTATATGACCAAATAAGGCAGGAGAATGATGTCATTGTTTGCAAGCTGAGAGATTGCCTTTTATTGTTTTTTCTTTTTTTTTGTCGTGCAACAACAGAAATGGAAAGACTTCTTGATAATCCATTCAAATTAGCACTGATCGAGATGATTATATATTTAAACATTGCAATTTCAGAAAAATCTTATATCTCCCTCCTTATCAATATCCTGACTAGATTATAACTGAAGTTTGGCTTTTATAGTGTGAATCTTTCTTTTCATATTTATTTATTGAGGCGCTTTTGCCATGTTACATCAATCTGCCGTCACCAAAGTAACCAGTCAAAGTATAAACCAGCACATGTAGACAAACAGTTAGGGCAAGTGCCTCATCCATGGTATAACTAGTCTGAATAGTAGTGAAGCTTTTTATCAAGGTAGGAAGTCAGTTTTGTGTGAGCCATAAGCCAAAGCCTGTCATGGTCTGTATTGGTGAGCCACACAGCTCCCCGAGCCTGTAATTTATATTGTGGCACTCATGCTTTTCTTTTTTATCAAAAGCACCATTCATACACATATAACTGTTTCAGCCGTAATTGATAAACATGCCAATAATTGATATTTGTTCCCATTGATAATGAGATAAGCTTATATTAGAGGATGCTGAATGTAGCAGTTTTGATACCGTTCAAAACCTTCTACAACTGTGACCATTGAGATTCATTTGTTGTAAAGAATGTAGACACAAATACTTTATCAAAATGGAGTCACCACAATATGCTTGACATGTAAATTAAGAAAACACAATTCAAGAATGAGTGAATTAGAAATAAAAGCCACTTAAATATTACTGTTAAATAATTGAAAGGAGTAAGAAAAGTAGATCAATTAACAAACATCAATTCAGGGGATGTGAATTACCAAGAATTAGATGAAGTAGCCTTTTTATCTGAATGAAGTTCAGACAAGGGTTTAAGTTAGAAAACCAAATTTGATTGATATAAAATTTGAAAGGTTGGCCGGTTTTATAATTGGTTGGACTCGGAAACATTGTTTCAGTTTGGGTCTGAAAGCTTACTATTGAATATTGGACTTTTCTAGAACCACCATTCTTTTGAGTTGTTTCCCTGTAAAATGCTGTAATTTTCAAGAGAACTGAATTTGAAAAGCTTACAAATCACACCAGCTGATTTTGATTCCAGTAATCAAAATTAAACTGTACAGGATCATGCTCAAAGTCACATACAAATATTTACACAAAATCTTAAACAGTTGTTTATGTTCTTGAAAGTGTCAACACCGATTTTGATAATAACTTCGCATGTTTAAAGCTGATAAACATTCTAAAATATGCATGATTAGTAAAGATTCTCTTCCAATAAACCCGCAACTTGATAAGTGATGTGGTCTACCTTTTACAGAATAATATGAAGTTATATTTATTTGACAAATGGTCATTTACAGATGGTAAAATATACTTGGAGCCTTGTTCACTTCCCTTCAGACATGTTTCATGGCTGGTCAACCCACACTGATCCAGAGCAGGCACTTCACCCCCCCCCCCTTGCCTTTGCCATGGTGCCCCTTCAAAAGATCCAACCAGACATATCAGTTTCTCTCCTAGAAATGCCCCTTTGCAAGGACAAAAATAACCTTGCCTTTTTAAGAGCAAAGTTCCTGCCCTGCTTATCTTGTCCCTCATATACCAGTATTAATCCCTGTAAAGATGCACAGTCCATACTTAAATGACAACAGTTTGATAATCAGTGTGAGTCATCAATTGAGATTTTGCTACAAGTTCCTATTATAAGCTATCAAATATTATCTAACATGCAAAAATTATTCAGCAAATATTTACACAACAATTCATAGTTTGAATTATTGTCAAGCGATACAATATTTACAATTTCTACAAAATGTAACAATTTATGCTAATACTTGAGGAAATTTTGCCTCTAGGACTAGCAGGGAAAATTGTTTACTGTTACATAGCATTTATGAAATTAACTCCAGATAAGTTCTCAAATTTGTCATCTTGCTACACGTCTTGTATCATGGAAACATATATCCTGATTTAGTGGCTAAGATTTTAATCAGGTTCAGAAGATCTTGGCCATCCAACAAGAAGTTTTCTCTGTAACCATCACTACATTGTGATATTCCACGGACACATTTAGAAAATATGCACAATCCTTAAGTTGGAATAATTTTCCCTCACGTATAATTTCCTCACAATTATCCACAGACTGATTGCTTCTTACAGTGTAACCCATGATGATGATTTTATTCCTTTTCAACAAGAAATGTCTGTCTTTTTTATTGTGTTGCAATGTCATTCATTTCCAGAAATATTTGAACATGGTCTGATTATATTCCATTTATTTCTGTATAAACCAGTAAAAATGGTTTCTTTTCATCAGAAAATTCTTGACCCATCAACTTATCTATATATCACTCCTTGACCTTCCACACAATTGCCCTGCCACTAGTCAGTAAGTTTTGACTTCAAGCTCTGTATACCAGTATGTGTTCTTGTATCATTAGGGATTGGATTGGATCTGATCTGATTGGACTTGGCATATTGTAGCTGCTTCATTTACACTCGGTAATAGATATTAACACATTCATAAGCAGCTATTACCATATCACCAGCTGGTGTGAATGTGATGCCCCGTATGCGTGGACAGTCCTTGATAACACATCCAATGTACCTCCCATCAGGACTGAAAGAGTGAACACTATTACAGGGAGATGATGGATTAAATACAGTAACATACAAACCACCATGGCTGTCACTGCAAAAAGTATGAGAGTACCCAAGGCCAAGGCTGTGAATGTCAACTGAGAACACCTTCTGACCATTGACAATAACTGTTCTCCACTGGAGTTTCCATAGATAAGATTTTGCTTACTAATAGTAAGACTGCCGCCCATCATTGTAGCATACACTCTTTTGATGAGGGATCCATCTGAATTGTGTAGAGTAATCTTGTCTCCTCCATAACCCACTGCTATTACATTGTTGTCATCCACTGCAAGGCATGTTGCTTCCATTTGGCTACTCCCATCATGTTTGAACTGATGGATTGGATCATATTCCCTGCTGAATATCCTGACATGGGATTCGTCAAGGATAATGAGCTGGTCATTCTTGTTCACTGCAACATCACATGGGCCATTAAGACCAGGGAGGTCTAATTCTCTTGACAGAGTAGTTGATTGAGCATTATTCTGCAATAAGATACTGATGACTTGCTGATGCTGAATATCTATGACAATGATTTCATTGTCTGAAAATGCTGCAACTCCCCATGCCCATCCAAATTCTTTCTGCTGTGGTCCTAATTTGCCGACTGATTTCTTTAATTCCAGTCTGCCAAGTCTTGGTGCTCCCTCAGTACTGACAGCTTTTCTATCTTGTTCTGCATCCTCTAGGACTAGTCTCCCTAGTGACTCCTCTTTACCTTCTTCAAAGTCCATGAATGACAGCGTGTCAGCCACCTTTGCCGACTGCTTCTCAGTGAGTTCTTCGAGATTATGCAAGAGTTTTGGTTTGAGATCCAACATTTCGAAGCTGCTGGCTTGGCTCATGAGTTGATTCAGTACATCCATCTTCTGCTCTGTTTGTGACATGTTCTCGTTGTTGATGGCTTGAGCTGTTTGTACTTTCTTGAGTCGTTCTTGATAAACTTTGTCCGCCTCTTGCTTCAGTTTCTGCTCTGCCTCTCTGATCTTGGCAATCTCTTTGTCAGCCTTTTTGGATATTTTACTGACTGTGTCCTTGTACCTGATGTCCAGTTTCTTCTGGGTCTTGTCTACTTGACTGGTGGAGCTTTTTATGTTGGTCTTGTTCTTTTCCACTCGTTCTGTCAGGTCTACAACAGCTTGTTTGCATTCCTGCAGAGCCTCAGGTAAGCCGATGCGAGAATGCTTCTCATGATCAAGAATGAAGCACGTTGTGCACGTTAACTGCTGACATGAGTTGCAGTAGATACTGAGGCTCTGGTCAGGATGCTTGGCACATTTTGGAACGTACTCTCTGAATTTACTCTTGTAGGTCCCTCTCCAGATTGAAGCTGAGCCAGTGTGTGAATTGTGTGATCTTTCAGTGACTTCAAATGTCCATGTATTTTGAGGCATTCTTGACAGATATAATGATCACACGTTATGCATTGTGACACGGCATTGTTCTCCTCATCACAGGCTTGACATTTGATCTCTGACCCCTGACCTAGTAGCAGAGCAATCATTGTGAAATGACTGGGAAATTTATTGACATCTTCAACCACAGTCTCTTTTCTGCAGAAAAAACATTTCAAAAGTGTTTTTCCTGTACCTAGAGTTTCACCGAGTTGCAGAAGACATTCCAAGCAGAAATTGTGGAAACAGTCCAGTAGTTTGGGCTCCCTGAAACGATTGAGGCAGATTGGGCATTTCAGACTTGCACTTATCTTCTCCAAGACTCTAGCTGTGCCGCCAGTGGCCATCTTGTGGTCTGAAGCTTCTGTGTAACTCTGGAACAAATCACCCTGAGAATAAAGAACAGGATAAGTCGTCAGTTGTACAGACAACTTGCCATTGTAGAACAGTACAAAGTGTACTTCCTGGAAGCTAAGACTTACTCAAAGTTACTTGCACTGTGTAGTGTAAATTGTAGTGAATTACAGCTATGATTACACCTAGGAAATTGTTTCATTTTAGACCCTTACTTTGGCTGCTAATCTGCTCATAAGACTTACTTTGATAGAGGCAACTTGTACTGTGATCTTCAGAAATATCCATTTCTGCCAACGTGTCACTTGCTAGCTCTTCTACGCATTGATATATGCTCATGAAATGCTTAGTACGTGTAGGTTGGAGCGTATATTGAAACAATTAAGTTGGCTTCCCGTTTTTTTCCCATTCTATATTTAGTTGTCACCTGACGCTACATAACATTTTGCCCCATTATGTACTTGTACATAGAGAGATCTCATAGTGTCTAATATGTGAACACATCGCTGCAGTCATATGTATACATCACAGATGTTGAAGGAAAATGTGTATCAAAGTACAAAGCTGGTATAATTGCCATGGACTGAACAAATCCCTGCAGACGCTGTAAACTTGGGAATTTGTTTGGTGAAGAGGGATGTTTGGGATTACTCAGAAATGTTGATCATTAATTCATACATGTACTCTATACTTGTGTGAAATTAGATCTTGCAGGAATAAAGGGGCACACTTTATTATATCTAGGATTTGATTAAATAATTACATGTACAATATTAAAAGCACAGATCTGGGACAACTCGTCTTCCAAATTTTGCCCAAAATCACAGGTTTATGTATTAAAGGTACAGTACAGGATTGGTAACATACCCAAACAGAAATGTTCACAGATGTACGTATAACTTTCAGGGTATGAAGACGGTGCTGGTAGAAACATAGCGTTAACATATTTCCACCTGAATTGGTGTATTTATCCAGAAATTAGTAAAACAGAGACCAAAAGCAGTTCTGATCTTGGGGTTAAATCGAAACATTCTTTATGTTTTATAAGAAAAATTAAGTCGGGTTTTCACTATTTTCTTGTGACTCAGATGTCCGATATTTTATGTACATTGTACATGTTGGATCAGAAAAAGTGTGAGTGCTGTTATGTGACCTTTACCAATCATGTATTATACCTTTAACTCTTTTGATATTTCGGTTTCCGAAATCACAGTTTTGAATTTAATTTGGTGGAAATCCAATGAGAAGTTGTGTGGGTTTTTTTGCTAGTTCTTATAAACACCAATTGATGAATTTTAGGAATGAAAATAAAACACACACCATTGACTGGTTTACAAAAACCTTCACTTGGAACAGAATTACAAATAGTATAATTAGCTATTATATGACCAAATAAGGCAGGAGAATGATGTCATTGTTTGCAAGCTGAGAGATTGCCTTTTATTGTTTTCTCTTTTTTTTGTCGTGCAACAACAGAAATGGAAATACTTCCTGATGATCCATTCAAATTAGCACTGATCGAGATGATTACACATTTAAACGTTGGAATGACAGAAAAATCTACTCTCTCTCTCCTTAACGATATCTTTACTGAATTATAACTGAAGTTTTACTTTTATAGTGTGAATCTTTGTTTTCATATTTATTTATTGAGGTGCTCTCGCCACGTTACATCAATCCACCGTCACCAAAGTAACCAGTCAAAGTTTAAACCAGCACATGTAGACAAACAGTTAGGGCAAGTGCCTCATCCATGGTATAACTAGTCTGAACAGTAGTGAAGCTTTTTATCAAGGTCGGAAGTATTTTGTGTGAGCCTTAAGCCATAAGCCAAAGCCTGTCATGGTCTGTATTGGTTAGCCACACAGCTCCCTGAGCCTGCAATTGATATTGTGGCACTCATGCTTTTCTTTTTTATCAAAAGCACCGTTCATATACA
This sequence comes from Astropecten irregularis, assembly GCA_963971285.1. Lineage (NCBI taxonomy): Eukaryota > Metazoa > Echinodermata > Asteroidea > Paxillosida > Astropectinidae > Astropecten > Astropecten irregularis. The sequence continues at coordinate 5,965,912 of OZ020247.1, read as the reverse complement.
TATAACTGACTAATTAGTTAACCCTTAATCAATTATTTGGTAAGTTTCAGCCCTCATTGATAAACATGCCAATAATTGATATTTGTTCCCATTGATAATGAGATAAGCTTACCGGTATATTAGAGGATTCCGAATGTAGCAGTTTTTATACCGTTCAAAATCTTCTACAACTGTTACCATTGAGATTCATTTGTTGTAAAGAATGTAGACACAAATACTTTATCAAAATGGAGTCAGCACCATAGGCTTGACATGTAAATTAAGAAAACACAATAAAAGAATGAGTGAATTAGAAATAAAAGCCAGTCAAATATTACTGTTAAAGGATTGAAAGGAGTAAGAAAAGTAGATCAATTAAACAACCATCAATTCAGGGGATGTGAATTACCAAGAATTAGATGAAGTAGCCTTTTTATCTGAATGAAGTTCAGACAAGGGTTTAAGTTAGAAAACCAAATTTGATTGATATAAAATTTGAAAGGTTGGCCGGTTTCAGAATTGGTTGGACTCGGAAACATTGTTTGTTTAAGTTTGGGTCTGAAAGCTTATTTTTGAATATTGAACATTTCTAGAACCACTATTTCTGTGAGATGTTTCCCTGTAAAATGCTGTAATATTCAAGAACATTGAATTTGAACAGATTACAAATCACACCAGCTGATTATTCCAGTAATTAAAATTAAATTGTACATGGTCATGCTCAACGTCACTTACAAATATTAACACAAAGTCACAAGCAGTTGTTTATTTTCTTGAAAGTGTCAACACCGATTTTGATAATAACTTGGCATGTTTAAGCTGATACATATTCTTAAATATGCATGATTAGTAAAGATTCTCTTCCAATAAACCCCCAACTTGATCAGTGATGTGGTCTACCTTTTACTAAATAATATGAAGTTTTATTTATTTGACAAATGGTCATTTACAGATGATAAAATATACTTGGAGCCTTGTTCACTTCCCTTCAGACATGTTTCATGACTGGTCAACCCACACTGATCCAGAGCAGGCACTTCACCAAGGCAACAAACATTACCCCCTTGCCTTTGCCATGGTGCCCCTTCAAAAGATCCAACCAGACATATCAGTTTCTCTCCTAGAAATGCCCCTTTGCAAGGACAAAAATAACCTTGCCTTTTTAAGAGCAAAGTTCCTGCCCTGCTTATCTTGTCCCTAATATACCAGTATTAATCCCTGTAAAGATTCACAGTCCATACATAAATGACAACAGTTTGATAATCAGTGTGAGTCATCAATTGAGATTTTGCTACAAGTTCCTAATTATTACGAAGCAGAAATCGGGTCCAAAAGATTGGAACACATTACTTGGAATCGGATGAATTTTTGAGAAGCTAACATGTTTTGAAACCTAATGTTTTGAAAAATCGAATGTATTTTTTAAGACTGGGATGCATTTTCAAAAACCTAATCAAATTTAACGACCAAACATATTCAAGTTTCGGATGTCTTTGCGAATCCGATCATTTTTCAAACATCGAACATGTTTCCGAATCAGATGCAATTCCAAAAACCTAACATGTTTTTCGATTCGAATGCATTTTCAAGTTCCGAATGCCCACAAAACAGCCGTAGGCATAAAACAGCCGTAGAGTGTGTGTTAGGTTTACGAAATTTCATCCGAGTTTTCATTTCATCCGATTCTGAAAAGCATCCGAAACTTTTGACCCTCTTCGGGCCGGGTTTTGCCGAGTACCCGAGCCCAGAACTGATCTGAGTCTTGCAACAAGACGTCCGGGAAAAACTCCATGCCCCACTGCAAGCCTACGGCCAGAGCCACTGTTCGCAGTGTTTGACCTACAAATTGTGCCACTACTAAATACTAGACTTACTAGTACAATGATAAGGCCTTGTGGAAAATGGAGAAAAGACCAAATGTGCACCCCTTAAACCAAGGAGGTAGAAATAGACATTATTACTGTAGTCATGCTCGTACTAGGTCATAATCATGACACCCATCGAGTGACGGAGTCGGGGGTGGTGTACCGGGTGGGGGGGGGGGGTATTTATAAAAAAAAAAATGGAGAAAAGACCAAAATTAATGTGCACCCCTTAAACAATCCTTAATTTTCTTGTGGCTTTTAAACCATTTTTTCACACCGGTGAATTAATTGTAATGGCCAGGTTTTATACAATAAAAGAAAAATGTCGACCGTCTTCTAGCTGTTTTGTAACTTACAAAGAAAATAACGGAGGCCATGCCCATATTCATATTACAAGACATAATTGCTTGTCCCTCGATAAGTTTTTCAAGCCCACACGGATTGCGACTCAGTTTTTTTTTTTTTTTTTTTTCATTTTCAATCAACTCAGCAATATCCGCCCCTGATCGAGACTGTCGACCCAGCTTTCAGCGATTACTGTTGTAGTTCGATGAACTACACGTTCGATTGATCGTTATATTATTGAATGCTGGTCAACTCGTTCGCCCCATCTCTACGAGTTGGTCGGCGTACGAGTTGACCAAACCGTACGAGTTGGTCGGCGTACAAGTTGACCAAACAGCGCACGAGTTGATTATATTGGCGTACGCGGGTTGATTAGCTTCGGTAATAATTTAAGTACAAACGATGAGACAAACATGGCGACACTAGCTACTAGTGCACATAGATATAAAAAACATATCTATGATAGTGAACCCCTGGCGGGTCCGTTCTGAACCCTTTTTGGCAGCCTAACGTAACACTTATGCCTACTATACTAAGCTCACTGGTTTTTGACAGTCCTCAATAGGCTTATAGAATGCATTAGGATTATGACTGCGTAGTATGCACTGTAAGAAAGACATGCCCGACGTCTTGTTGCAAGACTATCAGTCTGGGCTCGGGTACTCGGCAAAACCCGGCCCGAAGAGGGTCAAAAGTTTCGGATGCTTTTCAGAATCGGATGAAATGAAAACTCGGATGAAATTTCGTAAACCTACATTGTAACACACACTCTACGGCTGATTTATGCCTACGGCTGTTTTGTGGGCATACTTGAAAATGCATCCGATTCGGAAACATGTTCGATGTTTGAAAAATGATCTGATTCGCAAAAACATCCGAAACTTGAATATGTTCGGTCGTTAAATTTGATTAGGTTTTTGAAAATGCATCCGAGTCTTAAAAAATACATTCGATTTTTCAAAACATTAGGTTTCAAAACATGTTAGCTTCTCAAAAATTCATCCGATTCCAAGTAATGTGTTCCAATCTTTTTGACCCGATTTCTGCTTCGTAATTATAAGCTATCAAATATTATCTTACATGCAAAAATTATTCAACAAATATTTACACAGCAATTAATAGTTTGAATTATTGTCAAGCGATACAATGTTTACAATTTCTACAAAATGAAACAAAATATGACTAATACTTGAGGAAATTTTGCCTCTAGGACTAGCAGGGAAAATTGTTCACTGTTACATAGCATTTATGAAATTAACTCCAGATAAGTTCTCTAATGTTTCCTCTTGCTACACGTCTTGTATCATGGAAACATATATCCTGATTTAGTGGCTAGATTTTAATCAGGTTCAGAAGATCTTGGCCATCCAACAAGAAGTTTTCTTTGTAACCATCGCTACATTGTGATATTCCACGTACACATTTAGAAAATGTGCACAATCCTCAAGTTGGAATAATTTTCCCTCACGTATAATTTCCTCACAATTATCCACGGACTGATTGCTTCTTACAGTGTAACCCGTGATGATGATTTTATTCCTTTGAAACAAGAAAGGTCTGTCTTTTTGTATTGTTTTGCAATATCATTCATTTCCAGAAATATTTGAACATGATCTAATTATATTACATTCATTTCTGTATAAACCAGTAAAAAATGGTTTCCTTTCATGAGAAAATTTATCTATACAGTGTGTATAAAAAAAAACGCAACAGGATTTTAATTCAAATTTGTAAAGATTGTGTTAGCTTTCCAGCAAAGTGAATAGTATCATGTTAAATCCACATTTCTCCTCTTTCCAATGATATGTTTTTTTTATTCATAAACGGTCACGGATGGCTGAGTAATCATTCTTTTTGGACAATGGGTCAGAATGGACTTGGGACCAAGTTTTACACACGGCTTAGAGCATCAAACTCATCAATTATTCTTTATCGGAGAGTTGCAATATCAGGTGGAGGGTAATAAACACTTTCCCAAAGAAAAAGGTTAGAAATCAGACCTGGAAATGGATACTTACAGATTTTAAATGAAAATGTGATTGGGATTACTGAATTAATGGAAAACTTTCCTATGCAACAAAAGGGTTTGTTCAGACGCCTATGGTGGGCTCAGGATGGCGCATCAGCCCATCGACTAGTTGCAGTAAGAAACAGATTGGCTGAGGTTTTTGGACATCGAGTGATTGCTTGTATCATGATGTGGAGTGGCCATCGTGATCTCCGGATCTGACTTGTTGTTGTGACTTTTTCCTCTGGGGGCTATCTCAAGAGCAACGTGTTTATTAATTAACCCTCCACTTGATATTGCAACTCTCCGACAAAGAATCATTGATGAGTTTGATGCTCTAAGTAGTGTGTAAAACTTGGTCCCAAGTCCATTCTGACCCATTGTCCAAAAAGAATGATTACTCAGCCATCCGTGATCGTGTATGAATAAAAAAGCATATCATTGGAAAGAGGAGAAATGTGGATTTAACATGATACTATTCACTTTGCTGGAAAGCTAACACAATCATCGTATCAGGCAATGGCTCACCCACAGAGCGCATCTCTCTGTTTGTTGACAGTTTTCTCAAGCCTTTGGTTCCCCGCATCCCCTCGTATATTCATGACACCCCTGACTTCCTCCGCAAACTTGAACAGGTCAAGCACCAGGTCCCCAGTACAGCCATCATTGGGACATTTGATGTCACATCCCTCTATACTAATATCCCTCAAGAGGAAGGCATCGCAGCCTGTGCATCGGCTCTGTCCAGGAGTGGGCATACCACACCTCCCATCCGTGATCTTGAATCTCTCATGAAACTTGTACTAACTAAAAATAACTTCTCCTTCATGGATAAACACTATCTACAGGTACATGGCACAGCAATGGGAACCCGCATGGCCCCCTCCTTTGCATGCATCTTCATGTCAGAACTAGAAGAGCGCATGCTAGCCTCAGCGCCTTGCCGCCCCTGGATCTGGTGGAGGTACATTGATGATGTATTCTTTATCTGGACCAGTGATGAGAATAGCTTAGGTTCTTTCATTAACCACATGAATTCTTTCCACAGGACTATCAAATTCACAGCAGAAGTCTCTCACCATGAGGCCCACTTCCTTGATGTCACCATCCGCAAGGAAGAGGACACACTAACCACTGACCTGTATTCTAAGCCCACAGATACCCACCAGTACCTCCATGCCACCAGCTGCCACCCCAAGCACTGTAAGACTGGTATAGCATATAGTCAGGCCCTCAGACTCAGACGAATCTGTTCTAATGACTCTGATTTCTCCAAACACACACAGGAACTGAAGAAACACCTAGTTGCAAGAGGCCACAGCTCTCGCAGGGTGCGAAGTGCCATTGAGAGAACCCGTGCTCTTCCCAGAGCGGCAGTTCTCCAAGAGAAAGCCCCCAGCGATGACTCTTGTACTAATAACAAAGTTGCTCTTGTGACTACTTTCCATCCCTCTCTTCCCCCATTACGCAGAATCACTAATGATAACCATCACATTCTTCACACTTCAGACCGTCTCCTCAGGCCTATCCCAGAAAAGCCCATCTTGGCCTACAGACGTCCCCGCAACCTCCGCGACTTGATTGTCAGGGCTGAGGTCCCACCCACTAATAATGTCTCTTCCCCAATCCAGCATGGCACATTCAAATGTAACTCTAGATGCGTAGTCTGCCAGCACCATATCCATGAGTCTGATTCTTTCACAGGCAATGGCTCCACCCATAAGACCAAAGGGAATATAACCTGCACTACATCTAATGTCATTTATCTCATTTCTTGCAGGGTATGCAACATACAGTACGTGGGTGAAACCAAAAACACCCTCAAGAAACGTTTCTATGGTCACCGGTCTACAGTCAAAACTCAGAAACTGGACACCCCAGTGGGTTTTCACTTCAATCTCCCTAACCATACAATTCCTGATATGATCTTGCAGGGCATTGAATCACTTGGCCAACGCAGAGACTTGGTCCAGTTCAGCAGGGAGAAAGTTTGGATTAAGAAATTACGCACTATTCAGCCGAATGGACTAAACCTCCAGGAAGGGATCCAGTGAGTGTATGCTGTGTGTATGTAAACAGGCTGCATTGTCACTCCGCTGATAAGGGCAGGCCGGATTAGTGGTTTACGATCTGATAACAGGGTTTTGTTTATTCACATAGGGATTAACAAGATAAGCTGTACCGTTAGAATTGCAGTTTTCTTTCCGAGTTTAAGGGCCTAAACTCGGAAACTGTCTAGAAGGAGAAATACCTAATGAGATTCAAAATTGTTCTATTCGATTGTTTTCTGCCACCGAAATAGCCAGGAAAAACATATTCACTATTGTCTTCAATATTGAGTGAGTGATGAATATTAAGAAGGTGCAAAAAATAACTAATATCTAAAGAAATTGCCCCGGGACTGAGAAGCGTCCACAGAAATCGCTTTAAATATCCCTAATGATAAACAAATTTGACCTCTTAAAAAAAATAATGAAAGGCTACATACCAAAGATATCTTTTTGACATAATTGTGCTTTATATATAATGCAACATTAAAGTGCAACATTTACAAAATGTTCATGTCGGCCCATTCGGTTTCTCTTTATACACGCACATAATAGTTTTGTTTAAGTTGGCTACCTTTTGTGTCACAAAATACGGGTTCCATTTTGTCATTCTTTAAACATGGCAAAGCATGAATGGTAGAACAAAGAAATTGAGTTTCATATTAATTAAGACATTTACAAATTCATAGAATTTCTCATTTTGGGTGCATAAAAGGACTGAAGAGTATGGAACTGTTCTTCATGAGCCAACCAAGCCACAGGAAAGTAGCAAAACTTCCATTGCAAATACCCCTAAAACTGCCCAAATGCACTGGCACCAGATTGAAAAATACCCATTCACCCTGTGGCAAATTACAGCGACTTTATTTCATCGAAATGACACATTTCGATTGTTTAAACTCCCTCCCCCACGTACGTGCACACGTACCTCCCCGTTTCCTGAAAGCTAGATCCGCCTCTGATAAGTTTATGCTAAACTGGCACAACGCCAGAATCTACAGCGCGCCCTCATTAGTATTCAACTCGGCCAGTGATTGGATGGAAACCTCTGTCTAAAATCATATTGCAGCGCAGGCGTTTTGGAAGGAACAACAAGCCACGTTGTAGGACTGGCATGTTCATACCCGGCCCAGGCTCACGGAGGTTGCCAGTACCCAGGGGTATTAGAATAGGAGCTCAAGAAACAAAAGGTAATCACAATGATTCATTCAATTTTGTAATAAGGCAGAAAGCTTTATAGTTTAGAGCCATTGTTCTTACATCATCACAATGGAGCCAGTTCCGCAAAGGTACATTGTATGTGGCATGTGGATGTGAATCCAATTCGAGTGACCATTCTTACAAAAACCATCAGAAATTCTTGTGTCAGCTGGTATCATTGCCGCAGCAGGTTAGGGCATTTGTGTAAATTCTAAACCCACACTGCCCCTCTGGTTAAATAGTCTGGTAACCGGTTTCTACAGTAAAGTAACTCGCCTTAAAATGTACGACTTCATGCATCTGTTGGGTTTGGGTACTAGACTAACAATGGAGCTCAGTAGACTATTTTTATTAAATGTATACGAATGACAGGAATCTTGGGTCCAGCCCAGGCTCTGGCTCAATTTAGTGAATCCGTTCTAAAATAAACACTTTTAAACAGGTATAAAAATAGAGGCTTTGGCTGCCCTGCTGAAGTAGGGCCTTGTAGTAGGCCTACTAGTACTACTAGTTCTAGTAGTAGGCCTAACCCTAGTAGTAGTACATAGTTCTTTACAAGTAAATAGTAGTACTACTAGGCCCCTACTTACAGTGACTTAGGAGTAGGAAGGCCTAACGTAGTAGGGCTAGTACTTAATACTGTAGGCCTAACTGTTAGTACTCAGTACTGCCTAGCATGCTTAGTAACGTTAGTAGGCCTACTAACGTTTGTACTAACAGTAACACTACACTACAGCCAGTACAGGGACCGCTAAGGCGCTAGTGTAGTGAGCTACAGCTGTTTTGAAAGGGATAACAGGGTTTGGTTTCAGCATTAACAATGGAAATGCACAACCTATATTTTTAGCGTATGGATTACAGAGACGAAGCTGGAGCCTGAGCCAGAGGCGAGGTTTAGAAAAGGGCCCTAGCATGCATTCCCAGGCTAGTTTAGTCAGCAACGGAAATATATTTTCACGAAATAGATGAAACACATGACAGGCCTATTTTATCATTACAAACCCCATTCCCGGCCTCCAAACAACTGAACAACAAATCAAAATAACCCAAACATTTCACTTTTACACGCCAACACAATTATATTTTGGAAATAACTTACCATTGAATCGATCAATCATGATCAAGAGTCGTAGAAAGCCTTACAAAATCTCTGTATTCAACATAAAAATGGACACGACCGGGATACATTTTTACGTACATTTTTTGGCGCATTGCATGTCATGCATGTAGGCAGGCAGCAGCCAGGGATCCACGAAGGAAACTGCGCATGCTCGCTCTCTGTCCAAAGCAACCCACAGACTGCATAGGACTGAATGGAGATTACCCTCAGTGTCAGTTGTTACTGACACTGATCTTAACCCAGATTATACAGATTGTAATCTATGTCGGTAAGACTGATGCGAAATTTGTCCCTTTTGACAGTAGTTACTGACACAGTTTGTGAGTATCGGGTGGCCCTCATTAGTATTCAGCATTCAACTCGGCCAGTGATTGGCTGGAAACCTCTGTCTAAAATGATATTAAAGCGCCGGCGTTTTGCAGTCTTGGAAGGAACAACAAGCCACGTTGTACGTAGGACTGGCATTACGATGTTCATACCCGGCCCAGGCTCACGTAGGTTGCCAGTACCCAGGGTATATTGGAGCTCAAGAAACAAAAGGTAATCACAATGATTCATTAAATTTTGTAATAAGGCAGAAAGCTTTATAGTCTAGAGCCATTGTTCTTACATCATCACAATGGAGTCAGTTCCGCAAAGGTACATTGTATGTGACATGTGGTTTGGGCTGAACAGAATCCACTTGGAGTGGCATCCTTACAAAAACCATCAGAAATTTTTGTGTCAGCTGGTATCAATTGTTTCTTATTTTTCCGAAACACAATGCTATAATTATCTTAAGGGTATAGGCCCACATAAATGAATACAGTATGTACGGACATCCATTATGTCCACGTTTGTTTGTGTTTTGATTACCACTAGTTTGATTTTTTCGTAGTGTATGATGATATTGATAACTTTGCCAGAATTCCCCCATGGAATGGCTGAATGGTGGTCTCCGATGATCAGATCTTGGACACTGGTGGGGACCCGTTGTTTGCCTTCTTGGGCCAAGTCACTTCCATGTTTTCTTTTCTGTTGTAAAGTGGGGGGACAAACAAGCAAACAAACAAACGCACAAACATCCCAAGAAGCATATTTATCCAACAATGGCACAACCGTCAAACAATTCACAACAGCACAGCATACACCAGCAACGCCGACAACAGCAGCAGCAACATTTGTCTTCACTTATATAAAAAAAAAAATTTAGAACAGTTTGAAAGTCACATTCTTTGTTTTCTTTATTTCACTTGCTTTCTACTTTATAACATAACAAAGTGGTGATACATAGTATTCATGAACAAATGAATATAACTTTACAGGTGAAATTAAAATATTTGCTCTACGGATTCAAAATTTTTCTATTCGATTGTTTTCCGCCACCGAAATAGCCAGGAAAAACATATTCACTATTGTCTTCAATACTGAGTGATGCATATTAAGAAGGTGCAAAAAATAACTAATATCTAAAAATTGCCCCGGGACTGAGAAAAGTCCAAAGAACTCGCTTTGAATCTCCGTAATGATAAACACATTTGACCTCTTAAATAAAATAATGAAAGGCTACATACCAAAGATAGGCCTATCTTTTTACATAATTGTGCTTTATACATAATGCAATATTAAAGTGCAACATTTGCAAAATGTTCATGTAGGCCCATTCTGTTTCTCTTTGATACACGCACATAATAGTTTTGTTTAAGTTGGCTACCTTTTGTGTCACAAAATACGGGTTCCATTTTGTCATTCTTTTAACATGGCAAAGCATGAATGGTAGAACAAAGAAATTGAGTTTCATATTAATTAAGACACTTACATATTCATAGAATTTCTCATTTTGGGTGCTTACGTTTGCTTACGATTGGAAAAGAGACTGTGTTTTACGCCACCGAAATAGCAGGGAGAAACCCAAGTTCACTTTCCATAAAAGTGTGCAAGTAAAATAATCCAAACTATTGCCTAGGGAACAGAGAAAAGTCCAAATAACTCGCTTTTAGTCTTCCTAACGATAAACAAATTTGACTCCTTAAAGTTAGTATCATACTTTGGTAAGAAACCAAAACAGAAATGTTCACAGATTTACGTATAACGTACAGGGTATGAAGATGGAGCTGATAGAAACATACCGTTAAAATGTTTCCCTCTGAAATTGTGTATTTATCCAGAAATTAGTAAAACAACGACCGAAAATCTTTTTGTTCTTTTAAAAGATCAAAAATAAAAGAAAAAAGACTTCAGAAATACTGTGGCTGTTTTTCACTGTTTTCTCAAAAAGTGGGCACCGTATGGGACTGGAATTTTCAAAGATGACTGTTACTGTATCTTGCTTGATATTTTTGCCCATGAATCTGTATTTTTTTTAATAAAAACCAAAGTATGATATTACCTTTAACTAAAATAATAAATGGATACATACCATGGTAACAGTTTGACATTTATGTGCTTTATACAATATAAGAGTGCAATTAAGTAGGTTCAGTTTTATTTCAAGTTATAGGCATACCTTTTGTTTCACAAAATGGTATGGGTTTCATTTTGCATCAATGACCTGACTAAGATAATGTTTTATAATATAAATACAAACATTATAGGTACAGTAAAGGATTGGTAATAAACATACCCAAAAAGAAATGTCCACAGATTTACGTATACGTAAAACTTTCAGGGTATGAGGATGGTGCTGGTTGAAACATACCGTTTAAATATTTCCGCTTGAAATGCTGTATTTTTCCAGAAATAATATTAAAACAAAGACCGAAAACAGTTTTGATTTCGGAGTAAGATCAAAACCATTCTTTATGTTTTATAAGAGAAATTGAGTCGGGTTTTCCATATTTTCTCGAGACTCAGCTGTCCGATTGAGCTCAAAATTTCACAGGTGTATTCTTTTATGTACATGTGTGAACTCAAAATGTTCACAGGTTTATTCTTTCATGTACATGTTTCATCAGATAAAGTGTGAGTGCTGTTCTGTAACCTTTACCAAACATGTATTACACCTTTAAATAATTGTTTTCTTTTTTGGTGCATCATATGGCGGATTTAATTCTCAGATACACAAAATAGTAGGACAGAATCACACGTATATTCTATAATACGGTGATTAAATTGTTCCATCATAACATGCTATTTATGTCTCTGAAGATATCTTAGTTTCAAAAGCGATCTGTAAAAAGCAATTGAAATGATACAGGCTCTAAAAAGGAATAAGACAAATTCTTACGACTCAACACAATATTGACAATTTACTCATGACTCTTAGCTTGTAACTTCTTAATCAGAAGTATGCATCGATTAAATTAGGCAAGATACATTTGTATAATATTCTAACAGAAATCTTCACAGATTTACCTATATACTCTTCTGGTATAGAAATTGTGATTGGTATAATACAAACATATCGTTACATTTTCTTTTCGGTTTTATCCCGCAGAACCTCTAACTTTCGCGAGAGTCAAATCCAAATGTAAATGTATTACGGCAAGTCTTTGACGAAGCGACCGTTTGCGTCAGCTGTCAGACAATGCATGCGAGGAATATCCAGCATCTCACAGGCCACAAACTTACGGCTAGTGCAAGCCTTAACAGTCCACTTGCCACAAGCATACATCGAATAGACGACGCATCCGTCATTGTTGGGCTGCCCATTTTTCCAGTTCTCGTAGGTCATTTCTCTTTTGCCGTCAGAGCACGTGAAGCTGGAGTCGGCAGATTCACGCTGGCAGTCGATCCATATGTGATTACTTGGTTTTGTCTCAGGGGCAATTTTTTCCATCACCATCCCCCAGATGAAATCATTCTCTGCCTGTGAATTCGGCACGATGAGGCTGCCTCCTTTGCCAGCGCAGAATCGGGAGGCATCTGCCCGATTCATGGGGCTCAGATACAGGGCGTAGCATGACTGGTTCCACTTTTTCCAGCCGGGAGGACATGTCGCTTGTGCCTTGCATGAAATAGTCCCAAGTAAAATCAGACGAATGAACCAAGATGCCATGTTGAGGAGTGAACTTAGATTTGATTCGGTTAGTTACTTGAATCGTAGATCACACCAGAATCGTGCAGTCTTTTCTTGGTATAGAATAATAATGTTGGTTCTTTCTGGAGTTCTTCAAAACGCGCCTCACTCTTCTTCTGTAGGGACTTGTTTCCCAGCAATACTGTCTAAAGACCTATACGGTATAACTTTACAGATCCAGCAGAAATATCAATGATGTATACGTCGTGTCTGAGAGCAAAATGATGTTGACGATGCAAGATTTACAACCCAGACGGGATTGAAGATTAAAGATTGAAGATCAATGCAAAATTGTCAGTCATGAAAATATGATGCTTATAGTTCATTGGAATGCCGCTAAATGTACATGCATATAGACTGTCAGTGTAAATGGTATATTCTCCAACGCCTATTAAATTATTTTGCGCGCACAATAATGAGCATATTTTATTGTCGCGTGGCTGGAGCAAAATAATTGTCTCGTGGAGAATGTAGAGGAATTAGGCGCAACAGAAGCAATGTGTGAAATGGCGCGTACAAATCGGCCAGAAATTCTAGAAAATATCACCGGCTCTGTGACAGTCAGTTTATTATTGTTACCAAGCACTAGACTTGAAACCAAGGCTGATAAATGGCTGGTTTGTCCATGGTTGCAAGGGAGTTGTTGATTTAGACCGTGGTAATGGCTACGTTGACAGAGAAATGAAGTTCACAGCAAGTCCGACTTGAGCTCAAGTCTAATCGTCGATGCTCTCATTAACTACAGTTGGAAGCGTAGTTATAATTTGCATCGAGCCTTCGCCATCATGCAAAATAATTATTTGACGCCAAGAGTCTTTATATAACGCTGTGTTTAGATAGCTCAATGTTGTATCAATGTGAATTAGCCACGAAACTAAAAACTTTTGTTTGGACTATAACTTTTTATCGTGGAGATGTTGCACGGCGAAGCTTGGGTACAGTATACAGTCATGATTGGTAACATACCCAAACAGAAATGTTCATAGATTTACGTTTAACCCTCCGGATATGAAGATGGTGCTGAGAGAAACATACTGTTAAACAGCCTGAAATGATGTATTTATCCAGAAATTAGTCAAACAAAGACTGAAAATAGTTTTGATCTCGGGGTAAGATCAAAAAAAAAAATTATGTTTTAAAAGAAAAATCGAGTCGGGTTTTTGCTATTTTCTCGTGGCTCAGATGTCTGATTGAACTCAAATTTTCACAGGGTTATTATTTTATACATGGTAGTGTACACTCGGTTTGTCCGTGTTTTCCAAACAAACAAACAGACAAAACAAACACCCCAACAAATAAACAAACAAACGCAATAAGTAAAGAATCATGTGACAATCTAGTATTTTTTTTTTTTTTTTCTATTTTATTATATTTTATTCACTGCACTTCTTTTTTTTTTCTTCTATTATCTTGTTCTGTATTTTATTTTTTTTTTTTTTTTATTATTATTTAAATTTATTTCAAACAAATGTAAGTCACAGATCTATATTAAATCGTATTTGTACAAAAGTATGGTGGCTTTAAAGGGACATCGCAAACAAATATTGACGCCAATATTGACGCCAATATTCACGACTTTTACCCCAAGTCGCAAATATTGACGCCAATATTGACGCCAATATTTACGACTTGGCCTCAAGTCGCAAATGTTGACGTCAATATTGACGCCAATATTCACGACTTGGCCTCAAGTCGTTAATATTGACGCCAATATTGACGCCAATATTCACGACTTGGGCCCCAAAGTCGCAAATATTTACGCCAATATTGACGCCAATATTCACGACTTTTACCCCAAGTCGTAAATATTGACGCCAATATTGACGACAATATTCACGACTTAGCCTCCAAGTCGTAAATATTGAGGCCAATATTTACGCCAATATTCACGACTTGGGCCCCAAGTCGCAAATATTTACGCCAATATTGACGCCAATATTCACGACTTGGGCCCCAAGTCGCAAATATTTACGCCAATATTGACGCCAATATTCACGACTTAGCCCAAGTCGTAAACCCACTCAGGCGTGAATTTTTTTTACAGCAACTTGGGGCGTCCGTTTCCTACACCGTCTGGCACCCAGACCCACCGATCTTATGGGACGAAGTGCAAAAAGTCTTCTAGAAAATTATTTTTGTGGCCACCACCGAGGGAGGGGCTGAATTTTGCACCAGTTGACCATTAGGACATGCTGATCATATAATTATTTGCTTGTTCCCCTTGTGCAAAAGTGCCACGTTTGGGAGAAATTCGGCAAAAAATGTTGAGGGCGAAAACACGGACATATGGGGCGAGTTAGGTTTTTTCGCGTGCACTCTATGAACATTTCGCCCAAAGTCACTTCACCCCCGTGAATTTCGCCACCAATTTCATAGCGTATCACTATCAGTAAAGTACATTCATGAGTCATCGAGAAGGAACGTACGGGTTTCCTTCTCAAAACCCCACTTCTTAATACTTTAGTAGTCTTTTGGCTGTGATTAAAAAATCTGATTATTTTAATGATTGCCTCCCCAGTTTTGATAATTAACATGATTTGAAGAGTTATTATTGAATAAAGATCGATGAAGATGTTGGAAAACACTGACTTCTTTTCTTGATAATATTTCTGAATTAGTGTGGCAAGGCAATCTAAAAGATTTGTCTTTTATAATTATTTTTTTTTCATAATAATTATATAGACACAAAAAATTCAAGCATAGAATAGTCACCAAAATCTTTATTTCTCATCATGTAACACATAAAATGTGCATGTATTTATTTTTTTCTTTCAGGAACTGAGTACACTAACATTATACCTTAAAAATACCACTATTAACAAACTATCAAGCCTATACTTTACAGTGGCAATGAAGGTAACTGTCCTACTTAGATGCCCTAGATATTTGTATGTGTAGAATGTCAGACAAGTCGACCGGTGGGACAACTCGACTTGAGACAGGTCGACCGGTGAGACAGGTCGACCGTTGAGACAGGTTGACCGTTGAGACAGGTCGACCGGTGAGATAGGCCGAGACAGGTCGACCTGTCTCACCGGTCGACCTATCTCAAGTCGAGTTGTCCCACCGGTCGACTTGTCTGACCCCCCTGTGTTCACTAATATGACAGAATTTTTCAACCTGCTAAGTAAGGGGTGACCGAGCATAACTAATGTGATTGAAACACAAGTTCTATATACATGTACATGACATGTACATGACATGTACTCAAGCATAGTAAATAAACATGTTCAACGTTGACATAATTAATGGTAGAAAATATGTACGTACAGACGGTGCAAGGTCTCATACATCCCACTTTCATAAAATTGGGTTTAAGATGTCAAAATAATCCCCCTTACTTAACAATCAAACCAAGTATTGTACTGATTTCTGCTAAATAATTATTGTCCCATTAATAAGTACATGACAACAATATACAGTAAAAATAAAACCTTTTTGAGTATGATGGCATAATTCATGTTGTGTATGTTTCAGTGTACAATAATACAAACATGGTAAACTAAACTTCCAAGGTAGATGTGCATTATATGTGCACAGAGCTGATTAAGGGTGTAATTATTCCCTGTGATGAGACTGGGAAGTCTTTTAACATTTTCATTCAAAAATTTATATTAGTTTTAAACCGTACCGTTTTATGTAGCTTCAAAATAATATGCACCAAAGCCATACTTGTCAGTAAGCTGTAAAACTGCTATCTGCCAATGAGTGATGGTGGCATAACTTAAATTATAAAGGCATCATTTAAAGTTCCATATACTCAGTGAACTGAAATACAATATTTCGATACACACATCAAATAAATAAATGTTCAATTTTGATAAATCAGAAAAGCCTGATAAATCTGCAGCTTTTCAAAAACTTTGAAAGTACTGTATTTATTTGAGTTTTCTACAAGCATCCCAATAACAACACTTTGAGACAGGCATGTTTTGCAGTATTAAAAACAATCCCATTCTGCAGACTGCTAAGAAAAGATGGGCTGCAACTAATTATGGAGGCATAGTTGAAAGTTTTATCTGGAGAAGTATCACAAAAAAGCTGCAGATACCAGTGTTGTATCCTAGTCCACAACCTCCGAGGCCAAGGCCGAGTCCGAGTCATGGGTCTCCGAGGCCAAGGCCGAGGCCGAGGCCAAGTTTCTCACAAGTAGCCGAGGCCGAGGCCGAGTCCGAGTCATGGGTCTCCGAGGCCGAGGCCAAGGCCGAGTCACACATGAGCATATCAATTCACTCCGCAAGCGACTGTTTGCTAGTCTAGACACGGTACCCAAACTTTCCAATGTGGTTTATAACCACACTAGCACAGTTCACCATGCTCTCAATTCATTACATTCGTTGAATTACACACTAACTTTCTTGCTGTACGTGTTTATTTAATAAAAAAAATTTGATTGTCCCCCTAAAATGTTGGGAAACGCATTCCAGTTTGAAATAAAAAATCTTCCCGGCCTCGGACCGAGTCATCATTCAAAATTCTTCGAGGCCGAGGCCAAGGCCGAGTCATGGACCCACGAGGCCAAGGCCGAGGCCGAGGCAGCAAATTTTCGGCCTCGAGGCCGAGGCCGGCCTCGAGTCATACAACACTGGCAGATACACAAACCCATTTAAGTACACATGTACATTGATGAAACATACATAAATAAGACTTGAAGCTATGCATGGTGGAAGTACTAAAAGAAGGTAGGTTTGCGGTGACACCATGTAATCTATTCTGCGAGAGTGTTTGTTTCTGAGAACTTGAACCGGTGGAAGTTATCTCGACGTTCAGAACAGTGTGCTCTGTTCGTCCTCAGGAGAGTGACTGAGGATAAACAGAGCACACAGTTTCAAGATAATACCATCGGTTCTTCTCAGAACCTCACACTCTCACAGAAAATATTACATGTGTCACCGCAAACCTACCTTCTTTCAAACATGCATGTTATGTAAACCCAAACCATTACTTGTTATTGAGCATGTTAAGGTACATGTACACTACAGTTTGTGAATACATGTACTTTCATGCACATGGTGTGCGTATTTTACGTAAATGACAGAAAATGAATGTCATTGCTGGTATATTACTACATACAGGACAAAAATCTAATGCAACACAGCACGTCAAATTCTAAGCGTAATTTGTTCTTGTACTCCCTCGATTCGTTGGTGGACTGTCCTCATCACTGCACGTGCCTCGTGTCATAATCAGCCACTGCATGAGAAGTCGGTGCTATGAGTGGAGAAAAAGAAAAGAAAAGAAAAGAAAAGTGGGTCTCGATAAGCTGTTAACATGGATTGCAAATATTGATGTAGATGGAGTGCGGAAGGACAAAGCTTACAATATTCCAATTCAGGTAATAAATTGACCCATAGCCTATCATTTTTGTAATTTGACATTCATATGCGAACCCAGCTTTTCATACAGGGCCTGAAATTGAAATTGACATTAATAAGACATAATGTAGTTCTATTCCAAAATAAAAATATTTTAGCAAGCATTTGACAATGGTTGTCCATATCAGGAAACCTTGAACACGATGATATTAATAAACCACCTGGCACCTGTATATGCCACACACTCAAACAACGCCCTCACTGAGGCAAAAACAAGCAGAACGCTAAACCACAGCTGCCTGGTGTAAAAAAGTGAGCATGACATCAGCATACCAGCAGTGCTGCACATTATGCAAGGGTTATGCAAGGGGTCTAAACACGGGTTTACACCTTGGCGGCCATCTTAGATTTTGATCACAACTTCAAAACGAGGCACTATCACGCATGTGCACTTTTCGAAGTGTAAACCCGTGTATTGTCAAATATCCCTCTTCCTTGATGAAAACTCACCTACAGCTTGGCACTGTCTTTTTAATTCATAGCGATCACCACTCTTCAACACTCCCAATGATTTCAACTCATCATCAGACATAGAAGGAATCATGGAGGAAGTCACCTTTAAGAAAAACATAATCTTTAGTAAACATGCTGAACACAAGCCATTGAAAAGGGGAATTGTAGTTAGTACTTTAAATGAGGGGTATAGGAGGTAAAAAACTACATATACTTCACTTAGTTCATCATGGGAACTGTCACTCGAGTCCAGGACTCGGCCTGAAGTTGCAATTTTGTTGACTTGCACTCGACTTAAGTCTTGAGTTATGTTAGGCAATTGAGACTCTGACTTGACGAGTATGACTCAAACTCAACACTAAGTGACATTTAAAATGTATTTGCCTTTTAAACAACAATCTTAAAATTTTGTCAATGATTTGACATCATTAAATCATATAAACAGTAAACAACTGTAGGATTGCAAATAATAACATTTCAGCATTAATACAAGTAAAGTGCTTACAATGTACATCTCTAAGATAGCAACAGCAGCATTGTAAACATAACTATGACTTACGAGTACTGTACCTTATTGCACTGATCAAAATGGAACAACCTAAAACATATTGATGGGTTTAAGTAATTCAAGTCGGGGGCTGGTCATGTCGTCCTCCGCTCTCCCCCAGGCAAGCTCGGCCCCAACAAGAAGTCGCCCCCAACAAAGTTGCCTCCTAACCAGCTGGTTTGAGGGTGAATTTGTTAGGGGCATCTTTGTTGGGACCAACTTTGTTGGCAGAAACTTTGTTGGGGGTAAGTTTGCTGGGGTGACATGACCAGCATTCTTCAAGACAACATGTGTGTAAAAACATAGTTTTGGTAGTCCTAAAACTCATCATAATAAGGGGGGGGGGTGACAGGTGGAATGGAAGTAATGATACTGGGCTGGCTTTCATAATAATTAAGGTGAGGAATGGGTTCAGTTAGGTGAGGGGCTATTTTTACAAATATGATTATAATCGTCAGTGTACCTGTTGTCGAGGTATCAAGTTTTTAAGGATTGACCTCCTATCATTGGTAGCGACTCCCAGGCCTGTATCACACAATCAGTTGATTTGTTTTATATATGTACGTGCTCCCCGCAAGCCGAAACTACATGTCATCAACAGTTAACTTCTGTATGTGACTTTTTGTCTTGCTTGGAATAATTAATGCTTACGTTACACCCTCGAAAACCGGTACATCGAGGATTGGGGGCCTAATTTAGTAATATGAATCCCCAGAAGACAACTGCAAGTGGAACAACTCATTTCGGGTCACTTTAATGACAAACATAAATAAAGTAGGCCTAATATTATAAGAAATACAATTATATTTACCCGGTTTTCAGTCTCCATTTTCGCGAGGTGGAGTGGCATGCGTACAGCATAGCATGCATAGAGCTGGTACAACACCGCATGCAGTTGGTGATAAAAAGCAATCAGTGCACGCAACCACGAGCGAGACGGGTGCACCAGACTATTTGATAACCTACCGAGCTACCTAGGTTACTAAAAAAATCCAAAAATTCACGCCTGAGTGGGTTTGCGACTTGGGGCCCAAGTCGTGAATATTGACGTCAATATTGGCGTCAATATTTACGACTTGGGGTTCAAGTCGTGAATATTGGCGTCAATATTGGCGTAAATATTTGCGACTTGGAGCCCAAGTCGTGAATATTGGCGTGAATATTGTCGTTAATATTTGCGACTTGGGGCCCAAGTCGTGAATATTGGCGTCAATATTGTCGTCAATATTTGCGACTTTAGGCCATGTCGTTAATATTGGCGTCAATATTGGCGTCAATATTTACGACTTGGGGTAAAAGTCGTGAATATTGGCGTCAATATTGGCGTCAATATTTACGACTTGGGGCCCAAGTCGTAAATATTGGCGTCAATATTGGCGTCAAAATTTACGACTTGGAGGCTAAGTCGTGAATATTGGCGTCAATATTGGCGTCAATATTTACGACTTGAGGCCAAGTCGTGAATATTGGCGTCAATATTGACGTCAATATTTGCGACTTGAGGCCAAGTCGTCAATATTGGCGTCAATATTGGCGTCAATATTTGCGACTTGGGGTAAAAGTCGTGAATATTGGCGTCAATATTGACGTCAATATTTGTTTGCGATGTCCCTTTAAAGCCACCATACAAAAGAGATCAACTGCGCCTTACTTAAACAATATATTTAACAAACCGTGTTAAAAAAAAGGGGGGGGGTTAGGGTGGGGGTCGGTCAAATCCAAACTTGTCGAAATCAACAAATCAAAACTCAAATAATCCAAACGCGAGTCAAAATTATAAAAATGGTTACAACTAAATTCACAAAATTAGAATTCAATTCAATTCAAAAGTACACAATAATGAGTTAAAAGGACATTGAATAAAGAAAGAAAAATAAAGTGTTAGTACGATGTCAATTTGATCAACCGATACTTGTACATTGTGTAATGACACGTTACAAATCAAGTTAAGTTGTTGATCGGCCGTCGTCAGCTACTTTTCTTTTTGGATAAAGGTATGAAAACACCGACTTCTCTTGTCGATACGTATACATTTGTCCCCCTTTTACTCGAAATCCCCGATGAACCCCAGATGCAGGAATTTGGGAGGTTAATACATTGAGATATATACGTTTCTTTCGTAATCCCTTGCAGCTAATTTTGTTTTGGTTTCCAAAACAAAAGTATGTTTTGCTACACAGAGATATTATGCCGTCACCCTCCCACTCTACCTTGAATAACCCGGGAGTTCTCTTGTCGTAAGCCGTATTTTCTGGGGTGTCTTTTCTAGGGAACCACTCGTGTTTTTCAGCGTTAAATTCGCTTCTCTTATCGTCTTTGATAATGTCTTCAAAGTTATCTTTGGAAATGGCGAGGTACGCGGAATCAGTGTCCATCTCGCATAACACAAAAGAGGATGGATCTATGAATTTCATCAGGAAATCATAATAAAACTCCAACATGCGAAGTTTCGCGTACTGATACACGAAAAAACCTATTTGCAGTGGGAGGTTGAGTTTGGTCGTTTTTTTTTACATGTCGGCTTCGTAAACCCCATCACCGATATCGTGGAGCGCGCGAAAATACTTATCGTTAACCAAAATGGGGGCTTCGCTATCGTTGCATATTTTTACATTGAGATGCCTCAACTGGTTCGTAACTGTCTTTCCATAGGCCGAGTAGCCCAGCAGCTTCATGGTATCGGCTAATATAGCGTTAGAGGGGTCTCTGTCCCCAGCCCTGCGCGCGTCACTGGCACTTTCTCCAAACGCCCGGAAAATGTCATTGTTCGATATTCTATCACTTCGTATACAAAATCAACTTTCAACCCATGTGCCATGTACCACTGAAGGAGGGGGGTTGCAAGAAGAATTTTCGAACCAAACATACTCCCAATTAAACTTCTACGTGGAGTTTTTCGGCAAATGTACCTTTCATGTTCTCCGGGACATGTAAGTCACATTCTACTAAGCCAAACATTGAACCGTCCGGAATAAAACCCAATACCTGTTCTTGGGACATTTGTTTTCGTTTATGATGTGGCAAACGGATCGACTTAAGAAATTCTTGCAAGTTTGGGTCATTCTTCTGACGTGTATCCCATTAACATTCTTTAATCTCTATCAAATTATATCCCTGTTGTTTAATGTACTCCGAATTTTGTTCCGTTTCTCTGCGAAGCGTTTCGGCATCGACCCCCCTGACTCGATTGAATTCAGAGTTATTTAAGTGACAAATATGGCCGTGCCAATAGCACCCGTGGAACTGATAAACTGTGTTTGAGTCGCGACAAAATCCATCCACCGGTAACTTACGAGATCCTATGCGATTTTCTATGGCGTTGAACTTATGGGGGATATTGATGTTTTTCGTTCTCGCTTCCCGATCCATCCATTCGGCGGCCATGACCCCATGCTTTTGAGACACTACTGGTTTGAAATTATTATCAGCTTTGCGTCTTACGAAGGTGCCCGTAGGCATGGGTTGCATTAACGCCCACAAGTAAAAGGCGTTTGCATAAAACCCCACAATTTGTTTACACTTGTTAGGACCATTTCTAATGTATGTCTTATTTTTCTCGTGATATCTATTAAAGACTATGGAGGGACCCCCAACGATATTTTCTTTTATCTTGTAGTATAGATCTTGATTTGTCTTATCTATCAGAGAAAAGTATATGTCGGGCCCAAGTGTGAGGAACATGTACCTTAGAGAGAGACCGGGCACAGATATGGCGCATTTAAGCATGTCCATGCCTCTTTCAGCATAGAAAGCACTCATTTTTTCAAGCGCTTGAAGGAAAGGTACAACGTCTAAATTGTTGTACCAAACGAGAAAGTCGGTCATTGTTTTCATCCTTTTGACTCTCCAAATTTCTTCGCAATAAGCGTATTCCTCCTCTGTGATATTTTGATTTTTCAGCTTACTGAAAAATGCCTGGTGTGGTGGGAGTTCCCGGTTGTTTAGTTTTTCGAGATTATCCAACCATTCGTATGGGAAGAAACCCTTTTCCTGAGAAACTTCGTACGCTTTGAGAAATTTGGCGTAGCTATACCCTGGCGCGAGATAATTGGTAACGTCCAAAAATTTTAAAAATTTGGTTTTTAGCGCCATATAGGTGCCGGTCCTCTTTACTATGAATTCTATAGGGTCGTCATTTTGAAGTTTAGAATACAGATATCGCTTGATCAAATTGACATCGTACTTACCACTGTTGAAACCTAAGACAGGAAGTTCATCAGTAAAAGCACCTAGCTGTTCCTTGACCGATTCGGCTGGGTGTCGTCCACCCCGTTGGTCGTTCCCAGCCGTCGCGATTATTTCGTCTAAATGGTTAAAGACACCCTCAAGTCGCCCCAGCAGTAATTCACGGGCGGCCTTACCGATGTCGTGTAGATGATCAACCATCTGACCAACCACTTCGCTGGAGCTACCCGATGTTACAAAACATCGAGGTAACTCGTATCCCGGCACATTACTCGCCACGCTACAACTCAGAATTTCATGGCGACTCTCCCACCTAAGTCGCCTGTTAGCTTCCCCCTCGTTGATCGGAACTTTTTGAAAGTAACTTTCAAAATCAAAGGTCGCGCGGTACGGGTAGATCTGAAGGTTCGTGGGGACTTGTATCCCCAAATCAGCTAGTCTGTTAAAGATTGTCTGGGGGAGACGATACGCACCACCTGGAAAAGTGTACCTGACATTGGAGTCGCACGTGATTACGTGTCGACACATATTGAACGGTCTAGAAAAGCATTGGCCACACTTGTCGCACGCGTATGACTTGCTGTATGTTTTCAAATCATGTATGTAAGAAAAGTGCGTGCCACAAAGGTTCAAATTCAAAGTGGTGGTGAATGTGCCAGGCGAACGCCGCACCAACAGGGCTCTAACCCGCTGTCGCACTTGATCTTGATGTTCCTCCTCCTCCTCCTCCTCCTCCTCCCCTTCGGGCATCTCCTCTTCCATCGGAACAAGTGAGTATACCTGAATATTTATTTTGAAGATTCGCTCGGCTTTGTCCAAGTCATCAAACGTTACCCCGTCTACGTTCGGATTGGGGACTGCTTCACGAAACCGGTGCAGAAAATGGTGCGCGTCACGTTCCAAGTGCCTGGCATCGTTGTTGTTATGAAGGGCCAGGCACCTGAAAAAACACAAATTGTCGGTATACCGCTCACCCGTGTGGAGATTACTCCTCAACAGGTTAAACCCCCTGTTGTTGACCACAAAGGATGGAAGGTTTTCCGGCGGTGCACCTATAACAAAGTTGCTCTTGTTTACAAACACCGTCACGTTAGTTATCGATTCGACTGTCCACTTTGTGTCTGGTCGTTGTTGGCGACCATGCTCGACAATGTCCGCTTCATTCAGGGCGCGAATGAGTGATTCTAAGTCCGCCGGACACCCAATCACAATAGGCTCTTGAAAGAATCGCGCGTTGTTGGGACACGGATGAAAGTATCTCAGCTCACCCGTTAAGGAGTGTCGTAAAATCAGTCCGAATGAAACATTGATTTTCACCCGTTGTTGCAGCTGACGAAATACTTCTCTCAATCCCGCCTCCATATATAGCTACACCGGCGCCGAGGCTTCGCAAACCGATTAGTCGGAAGTTATACGCGTCTTGGGCGGGTCTACCTGTAGCGCGGTGTGTTCTGACAGAGTGCCAGTGCTGGCGTAGGAATTCATTTAGCTCATGGTCTTCGTTACCACCGTCAACTTGATCTTCGCCGGCGCGATCGGCATTTATAACTCTGTCCAATCTAATTGGAAAGTGAATAGAGTCATCTACCGCTGGATCAGGTGGGACGGGGTGAGCGGGAGGGGGTAGTTGTAGTACCGGGACTGGTGGAACAGGAGGGGGTGGAGGAGCGACAGGCACTGATGGATCCGCCGTAATGGGAACGGGTTCGGCAGGAGGAATATCGGGGTGATGCGCTGTTCTGATGTGACGCACCATGTTGTCTCGCCGGCTGAATGATTTACAACAAGTCTCGCATGCAAATGATCGTTTAGGCTGTGCTGATGGAGCCGGTGCTGGTGGTGGTTCGATGACTGGGGCGGCGACTGGTTGGTTCGGAGCTTGATCCGGCTGTTGTCGGGCATGGATACGCTGATGTCTTCCCAGACTGTCACGCCGAGAGAAGAACTTATCGCACTGGCGACATTTATACTCATTCTGAGCGGGAATATTCGGCGCCCCTTGAACATGGACACGACGCCTGTGACGATTTAAGCTGAAATTTCTTGTAAACGATTTGTCACAATCGGAGCATCCATACCGGAGTCTGCCTTCTTGGGGTGGTGGTGGTGGAACCGGCTGCTGCTCGGCGATATCTTCATTATCCGAAATATCCTATACAAACAGAAATGAGAAGAGGAGAAAATGAAGGAATTAGAAAATATTAAAACTCATGCCGACTGTACAAAAACTTCACTTTATAAATCCCATATAAATTGTTCTGAATTACCTTCCGCAGTCCAAACCCAATAGCCAAGATTCGATACATTGCAACAAAGTTATAGCTGACGTGAATGTTAAGTTTTCTCCCACCATGGCAGAAAAGAGTTTCTGAGAGTAAAACTGTTTAACTTACCATGGGTTCTTCTTCTGACATGTCCTCCGGGAGTATAGCTGATGTCATAAAAACGTTTGCGCTTTCGTTCTAAAATCAGACGTTGAATATAAAAGATAGAAACAAAAGAAAATACATTGGATTACTTAACTAGAATTGCGCTACAAGGTGTTACTCTTGACGTCTCAAACTTAAGAATGACGAGCGGTGTTCAGTGCACGTACGTTTAGACAACGTAAAGATTCGCTACAAGAGAGAGATGACGTCACGGACAAGACCAAACTTGTGAACGGATAACAATGATCTTACACGATGACGTCACAACAGTGCGTTTACTTTGACGAAAGACCCGAAGTACGGGCAAGTTGAGACGCGTGAAAACGTTACAGTAACGATTTTGTAAACAGTGCACGTACGTTTAGACAACGTAAAGATTCGCTACAAGAGAGAGATGACGTCACGGACAAGACCAAACTTGTGAACGGATAACAACGATCTTACACGATGACGTCACAACAGTGCGTTTACTTTGACGAAAGACCCGAAGAGTACGGGCAAGTTGAGACGTGTGAAAGCTGTCACTCATTCACGAAAGGGTACGTATTGATAATAATATAAAAAATACTAATACTAATAATAATGAAAATAGTATTTCGAATACCGCAAGAACTGAGTGATGGCTACAAAACAATTGACGCGGTAATGTATAGGTATTGTATAGGAATAAGTATTACGTTAAGTATAAAATACCACCTACCTTCGGTTCTGACATGTCTCGCAAACTTTGGTGCGCCGCTTCAGGAGTAACTTGGGGTTCGTTGGATGGTCCAGCGAGTGCTTCGTCTTCCATGCGCGCAATGAGATTCAACTGAGAATTTGTTGGATCTGGAGAAAACTGATAGTCATCAGAGCCATGACGGGTTACGGTGCAGCGATCAAGATGGCTAACAACCGTAGCGCGCTCGGTTTATATAGACCCTCGGACCTTTGAAATACCACACCGGAAACAAAATCCAGTTGATTGACAAAATATTTGGGAAATGGAAAAACAACTAGCGACACCACTTAAAAAAAACAATTGTGTAGAGTCGGCCCTTTTTAACTAAATGGGAGGTAAAACCGTCCCACGAAGATTTAGCTCATCATACTGAAAGAAGCCAGCTAACGGTCCACTTCAAGAAACTATTTTGAATCGATGGACGGGCGAAAACACCGTCTTCTCATGGGACTTAAACTGGGGTGACGTAATTCCTATCCTTTCAAACTAATATTTGCTGAAAATAACCCCACTTCAATATCAGTTGCGCAGTGTCGGCCCTTTTTAACTAGAGGGGGTAATATCATCCCACGAAGATTTAGCTCCTCACACTGAATGAAGACCCCATTACTCCAGCTAACGGTCCACTTTTTTTTCTTCTTTTATCTTGTTCTGTAAACACCTCCCCTTCTCAAGCATTAAATCTATGGCCCCGTAACAATACTCCCGGACGTGGAAAAAAAAGGGGGGGGGGGATAATATCCTAATTCCGGTTATAGTGGCGCGGTAAGTGATCTACAAAACAAACTAAGTCCGCCTGATCGTGGGCGAAGATCGCCCCACACCACCCTCTTTCTTTTTGACTCGTAATTATTTGTATGGAAATTTAAACATGATTTCACCTATCCTACCAGATATTATAAATTAACAAATTTGACAGCATAAAATAAAGGGAACAAAATACCTTCTCCTTTTCATGTACACATTTTATTCGTTCAATTTTTTTTTCTTCTTTTTTATTTCACACTCACACCCGATTAAAAAAAAAAAAAAAAATAACAATAATTAATAATTAATAATACTTAATTCCTTCGCTACTACTACTTCTACCAAACTTGAGGAAAACAACAAACAAATTGTTAGGTCAGATTCGACTAAAGTTTTAAATACTAAGTGTATTATTATAGGTAACGATTTAACTTAAGTTCCAGTTATTTTAGCTCACTCTATGATATCAATTGCATGCTGGACAAGTTCATTCGTGTTGTCGAAACGAGTCGAGTAGAAAGAAATGTGAATATCTGACTGATCAACTTTCCAGTCATTCATAATGTCTGCTACTACTAAGTTTATATCGGTGTCCAGGTCTATCCCCTCACCGACGAAGGAGTCGGCTCCCAAAAGAGCAGCGGCTGCTTGAAAAATAGGTAGTACTCTGTCTGTTGTAACTCCCCGCATAGCTTCCTCGAAGTGGTGCGGAAGGAAATTCTCGATGTTGTTCTCTGGACTCATCCCGAAGAAAAGGCATGCATGGTCCCATTGACTTGGCCAGTCGTGTTCACATCCTTCACAACCCAGCTGATCTTGTGCATGGTAGACTAGCCGAAGTATCTCGTCCGTGATCAGTTTGGTCATAATTTGCTTGGTGAGTCTTTTCGCTCGTTCCCGTCTGTCTTTTATCCGTTGATTTGATGACTCTGCGAGGTGTTTACAAACAAGAACAAAAGGGAAAAGTACAGAAAATTAGAGAAAGCGATACTAATTTTGAATTACTGGGTGGACTAATTTAGACCAGCTCTGTGGCTAGAGTGATATCCTTGCTGCATTCGTACAAATTCATCCATTCCTCAGCCGTCAAGTTCAATCCTTTCTTTCCCGCCAGCAGTTTGGTCTTGTCGTCGTTAAGGTAATAATCTCTTATATTAACGTACACATGACCCTTAAAGCGCTTGACATAGACATAACGCTCACCTCCGATGTGAAATCTGACGGCCTTGGCGTCATTCACCTCCTGGTCGGGATCCTGCCTGAACTTCCTCTTCGGTCCGCGCTTTCCCTTGACGTATGGGGGCTGTGAATAGTCACTCGGTGGTTTTCCGGACAACTCGGACATGGCCGCCGCCAGCAAGTCCGGCGCAGGCCCCGAATTCGCCATACTCTCTTCCTGCTGATTCGGTTTGTCGACGGGAAAAGACCACACACTCTCTCGGGTGAAAATGTTGTAATAGTAGGTTCTTTTTTCACCCGTGCTGTATGCTTGACGCCATCCTCTTTTCACTTGGTTATGGGTCAAACTCTTCACACAATCAAACGGTCCCTTTTCCAAATCATTGGACGGGGATGATGGAGGTGCGCTTGGTCCTGGATCCATCTCTCGTAAACTTAGGTAACTTTTCTGATCTTGCGTGACAAAATCTTGAAGGAGCATGTATAACGTCTTCGCTGACGGTTCGATGACTGAGTGATAGCTTAACAGAATCCCAGCGATATTTATTACCCCCTCCACATTGTGACTCGGACCGATCAAAACAAGTTCCAACTTGTCCACATTTTCATGTTTCAACTTGTTTATAGTTTGTTCAAGCCCATCTATGACGTCACGCCTATGACGTCATACATCTAAAAATAGCGCAACACACTCTCACCACCCTAACACACCAGCTGCACCCACTCGCACACACCAGCACCACCCTCACCACCTCCTCACACCCTCATTTGCACCACAGATCGGGGTACGTTCAGCTCCTCTTATACTACTCACCATACAGTTAGTGGTTGCGATTCGCCAATAATGTCATATGCCATGGCGGCCACAAACATGCGTAAGGACACTATGTACACCGATCCGACGGCACGACATAGGGCGTTTTGCGAAACAAAGCTCAGGTTCGGGCTCCAGCTCTAACATCCATATGCTGGATGGAAATAATAGGCTGTCGCTTTTCATTAAAGCTGAAGCTCTGTTTTCCTATTCAAACCAGAAAACCTACTTCTGAACTGCATGCAGCCAAAAGCCTCTATTTTGATACCCGTTATTATAGATTGGTTTCAGGAAATGGAGCCAGAGCCTGAGACGGAGCCTGAGCCTGAGCCTGAGCCTCCGTTTCGTAAACGTCCATAGAAACTGATGTTTTCTACCTCTAAGGACGCTCCGTGGGATCGGTGTATAGTACCTTTACGCCAGTCGGCATAAATAAGATGTGATTTGTGTGTGTACTCTTTTAGCACAAACTGTCCCTCACTGCAATTTTTGGTTGATACAGTACCCACTTCCGGTACCAATCTACCCAACATAGTGAACATACACACATACAAACACTCTGGTCAAACACTTTGTCTATGTGCTTGATTTAATTATCAATAATCATATCAATACAACAGTTCCTACACTGTGTTTATTCCCCACGTTGATATACACATAGACCTTGGGCTATAGCGCCCTCTATTGTTGCATATAGCGAGAACACTATGAAACAGTGTGCATAGGACCAAACAGATTTTAATAGTTCCATGGCAGGACTTACAGACAAGGTGAGTTGCTCTTGGTTTAACATCTTTAAAGGTAATATCGTACTTTGGTTTTTATCAAAGAAATCCAGATACATGGGCATAAATATCAAGACAGATACAGTAACAGTTATCTGTGAAAATTTTAGTCCCATACGGTGTGTCACACCATGGGTCCGTTTTTCCCAAGGTGGACGAACAAACCAGGAAAATGGTGGATGGGAACAACTGAGAAATAACACCCAGAGAAAGAAAAGTAATATACAACACCCAGGATGAATAATTTAATGAATTATGGCCTCCACGGAGGGCAAAGCACAAACAATCACAAATCCGTTACAATTATATCCCCAGTACTTTGCATATGAAACCTACGACAAACTAATAATCCAACCATACAATACCAACATGCAATAGGTCAAACTATTAACGAACAAAATCATAAATTTTTGTTCGACGGGCTGATGAAAGGCCGACCAACTGTTCGCGAACAAGTGTTCTGAGGAACTTGGGCGGATGACAAACCGCCGTGACGTAGAGTCCTGATGAACAAACAAGCGGCTGACGAATGGCCGGGATGTAGAACGGACAAGCGGCTGACACACTGCAGGAACCAAGGACGGAAGAGCGGCTGACACACTGCGGGAACTAAGGACGGACGATCGGCTGACGATCTGCCGGAATGTAGGACGGACGAGCGGCTGACGAACTGTCGGAATGTAGAACGCATGAGCGGCTGACAAACTGCCGGAATGTAGGACGGACGAGCGGCTGACGAACTGTCGGAATGTAGGACGGATGAGCGGCTGACAAACTGCCGGAATATAGGACGGATGAGCGGCTGACGAACTGCCGGAATGTAGGACGGACGAGCGGCGGACGAACTGCCGGAATGTAGGACGGACGAGCAGCTGAACTGCCAAGGAGACTAGGGGCGAGTTGCCTACTGGTGTAGATCCACTCAGGACCTGGTTTGCCCCAGTGCCCACTGTTGCGTCACACAGACGTTGGGCGGGGCAGAGTCTCACACAGAGACTGGGGCAAAAAAAAGCTGTTTGCGTCCTTCCACACAGGACATGGTCCAGTCCCAGCACCAAAACCAAAAAAAAACCCTATTTGGACAAGATGTAAAAAGGTTGCCTAATAAATATAATCCTTCACTACAGGGTGAACAAAGTTAATTACAGCATAAAGTATTCCTCCCCATACTTATATAAAAGTGTTGTACCAACCCCAATATTCTCCCTGACACCTATAGTTAGAAAAACAAAAAGAAATAGCAATGAAACCCCACCAGAAATGCAAAACAAACACTTTACTTACAGTTTTCACTGGGTTTTTAGGACCTCTTTAAGGGCCACGCCTTGATTAACTCATTTACCTTCCCACACAGGATAAGTAATGTACAGGCATATATGCACATAACATGCATGAATTAAACACAGGTGTACTGTAGCATCTAAGTGCACAGGTTGCTGTTGTGGAGATGTAACTCCCAATGCCCCTGCACATACAGGCACACCCTGCACATTAGGGTGTAGTGAATTTCACAAAAATTTGAATTTGAAGTTCTGAACAGGCAAAAAGGATATTCTGGCAATATATAAGACCTACCAGAGTGAAAAAAAAAAAATTAATAATGTTTGCACAACCTTAAAATGGATTGAAAATTCTGTTAAAAAGTGCTGAGTCATTGTGAATCAGCGTTTTATTGTTTTTTAGATTTTCAATCAAAGTTTCATTTCCGGACGTGGTTTATCTGATTTTCCTTTTGAATTTGCAACAAGGTGACTTTGGGCAACTTGTCTCACTAATGATTTAATTCCCTAAGAAAATCCCTTACCTATTTATTTATTTATTTATTTATTTATTTATTTATCATATTACCCTCTTATCTTCCCACTTCTGTATATATTTGTTTATATGTTTTTGTCATGTTTGAGGATTTCCAAATAAAGTCATCCTTTGAAAAGTAAAAAGTATTTATTTATTTATTTATTTATTTATTTATTTATTTATTTATTTATTTATTTATTTATTTATTTATTTATTTATTTATTTATTTATTTATTTATTTATTTATTTTTTTTTTTTTAATTTATTTATTTATTTACTTGAACTTTTCTTAAAGACAAATGATTTATAATCACACTGTGACACGGTGCCCACTTTTTGAGGAAACAGTGAAAAACAGCCATAATATTTCTTAAGTCTGTCCTCTTTTATTTTTGATCTTTTAAAAAAAAGATTGTCGGTCGTTGTTTTACTAATTCATGGATAAATACACCATTTCAGACGGAACAATTTTAACGGTATGTTTCTACCACATCTTAATACCTTGTAAGTTATACATAGATCTGTGAACATTTCTGTTTTGGTTTCTTACCCAAGTATGATACTACCTTTAAACAGACTTCTCTGTCTTCGTGTTGCGAAATCTTACAAAAGTGTAATCGTGTGAAAAACACCAATGCTTGAGAGTGACCGACGTCCACGGTGAATCCTTGAGAGATTTTGTCAGAGGTCCAGACCTACGACAACATTTCTCAAGGGTCCCTTGTGAAGTGCTTTGCAATACGCATGCGTGTCTTTTCTATGTGTTTCATTACCTTTGCAGACCGTGCGCACTCCCGTGCGCTTCACGCGCAACCTCAGCGTCGTGATGGCACTAGCAGTGTTTTACATTCATAAAATGCTTAGTCTATCGGTTACCCGCGTTCCGTCTTAAGGGAGGCTTGCGAAATGTTGCACTGTGCCGTGTGAAAGGACGCAAAAACGGCCAGCGTAAACCGTTTTTACAACCATGAAAAAATGTCTCAATGGTTGAGAGTTTTTTGAGCGTCGTGTGAAAAGGCCTTTAGTGCTCAATTCATTAGCAGGCGATGAAAAACTTCAGAACAAATATTTTGCAGTCATCCCGAAATCATTTATTAGCAAGCCCGTAGATGACAGGGTTAACGGTGCTGTTGAAGGGAACAAAAAAAAAGCAATGGCAAACAGTGAAGCCAGTGCACTGTCACCAATTGCACCGCTGAAATCGAGATGTCGACATCCTGGGATAATCTATCTCGGGATGACGACTTCCTAAAATCATGATGTCGACATCCTGGGATAATCTATCTCGGGATGACGACTTCCTAAAATCAAGATGTCGACATCCTGAGATAATCTATCTCGGGATGACGACTTCCTAAAATCATGATGTCGACATCCTGAGATAATCTATCACGGGATGACGACTTCCTAAAATCATGATGTCGACATCCTGAGATAATCTATCACGGGATGACGACTTCCTAAAATCATAATGTCGACATACTGAGATAATTTACCGCGGGACGACGACTTCCTAAAATCATGATGTCGACATCCTTAGATAATCTATCACGGAATGACGACTTCCTAAAATCATTATGTCGACATCCTGAGATAATTTACCACGGAATGACGACATCATAAAATCAAGATGTCGACATCCTGAGATGTAATCATTTTGTGTTTTAAACCCTGAAACGCATCTCTTGGGGAATAAACCGTCATCTTTTCTCTTCATAGCTAATAAATGTAGTCACGTTCTTACCGTTTCGGTCATACCCTTAGGCTCTCAAGGTGAAGTCACTGATAGAGAAATGTCGTCGAGGAAACACCTTTTAATTATGACGCTATCCTTCGGAAGCGACTGGGGGAAAATCTACATGGTATGCCTATGAATCCCCAATCACCGAATAAACACGTCTCAATCATTGAAATAATTGCTATCTCCAAAACCAATTATGTACTTTGGGCAATCATCGGTTGCCAAGACTACACAAAAATGTCAATTGCAAAGAGAATCTTCACACTATGTGCAGTCGTTATTTAAATTATATATTGCTGTAAATGATTAAAGGTACTGTATAATACATGATAGGCAAAAGGTCACTGAGCATGCAGCACTCGCACTTTGCATTTGAGCTCCGACTTCGACTTTGAAATCCGACTAAATGTTTTCTTATAAAACATAAAGATAGGTTTTGATCTTAAACCTATGGATGTATTTTACCGAAATGCTACTTGACACCATGGCCCTCGAAACATGGGAGGACATTGTAAAACCAACAAGAAAAAACAACTCAGTGATGCGGGTATTGAACAACGGTGATTATTGACGTCTAGTAATTAAGAGATAGAGATGAAAAGTGAAGTACATTATCAAGAATCTCCTTAGTGGTTTTAAGTGTTCAGTTCATTAGCCGGCGATAGAACTTCCGTGCAAATATTTTACAGTCATCCCGAAATCGTTTATTAGCAAGCCCGTAGGTGATGGGGTTAACGGTGCTGTTGAAGGGAACCAAAAAAGCAATGGCAAACAATGAAGCCAGTGCGCTCTCACCAATTGCACCGCTGTTTAATTCGTGCATTTCAAGGGACACGTAGATCCAGTACGGCATCCACGTTAGGAGAAATACCAAACTGGTAATGAACAACATTCGAGTGACTTTTTTCTCCATGGCTTTTCTCAATGGACCTAGTTTACCAGGCCGAAGAGGCGGGTTACTAGATGTACTATCATTGCTTGTCTGATTAACAAACCGTAGAGGTAAGTTAATACCCGATTGGTCAGACTGGCCGCCAGACCGACCTTTCTTTGAAGGGTCTGAATGAGCCCATTTACCTTCATGAGCCGTGGACGTGGTTGCCTTGCATTCTGGATCTCCTGTCAAGCCGCTAGAGTCGCAGACCAACTGGTTACCAGATTTGGGGTTCTGGTTCTTCACACGAAGCTTGTGACTGATACTCGGTACATGGGTTGACTCGCCGTTTAACTGGCTGGCAATGCCGACACGAAGCTTTTGTGTTGTGGTAGCGTACACTTTCCCATAGCACACGAGAATGGCAAGTAATACCAACACGTATTCAGTAATTTGGATGGTCAGAGCCAACTTCTTCAAAGTAGGTATAGAGATTAGTTTGTTCAGGACACTCGGCAGGGTGAACACGACGCTATAGACGAAGCACAGAAAGATAGCCAGTTTGACTCGGCCTAAGTCGATGAGTCGGTTTCGGTGCCGGCACACGGAGTCGTAACGGTCCAGGGCAACCAGGCCGGTTAAGTAGCCCGAGGTTCGAATCAACAAGATGGTGGGCAGCTGCAGCAAGTTGACAATTATTGGAATGTCTCTGCCAGCGATGATATACAACAACATCATCAGGCTCGGAACGCGGAAAATGCACACAGTGAGGTCCACGCCAGCTAGGGTGTTGATGAGAATGTTCGTGCTGTTCTTGTTCGTTTTGCCCCGGTAAACGCCCAGAATCAGACAGTTGCCCATTGTGCCGAAGATTATAATGACAACGTTGAGGACTGCTCGGGCTACGGCCTCACCGAACGTGACGTTCCCGGTGTCGTCCCCGCTTGCATCGCTGACGATCCCGGTGGTTACTTCGGTGGTGCTCTCCATCGTTGGAATAAACTTACACGGACGTTGCAAGTTAGATCAGTGGTAACCGAAGAAGTTATTGACAGAGTCAGGATTTGTCCAAGGGGTATAGAAACGTTCTCAGTGAACTCGCATGTCATTTATTGGACTCTGGTAAACCGATAGACCGATCCATTGAGCGGTCCGATATAAACTCTAATGCACACGTCACTTGACAATGCACTGAGTATAGCAGTAATCGTTTTGTGTTTTAAACCCTGAAACGCATCTCTTGGGGAATAAACCGTCATCTTTTATCTTAATAGCTAATTAATGTAGTCACGTTCTTACCGTTTCGGCCATACCCTTAGGCTCTCAAGGTGAAGTCACTGATAA
This sequence comes from Astropecten irregularis, assembly GCA_963971285.1. Lineage (NCBI taxonomy): Eukaryota > Metazoa > Echinodermata > Asteroidea > Paxillosida > Astropectinidae > Astropecten > Astropecten irregularis. The sequence continues at coordinate 5,930,359 of OZ020247.1, read as the reverse complement.
GGAAATGTCGTCGAGGAAACACCGTTTAATTATGACTCTATCCTTCGGAAGTGACTGGGGAAAAAAATCTACATGGTAGGCCTATGAATCCCCAATCACCGTATAAACACGTCTCAATAATTGAAATAATTGCTATCTCCAAAACCAATTATGTGCTTTGGGCAATCATCGGTTACCAAGACTACACAAAAATGTCAATTGCAAAGAGAATCTTCACAGTATACGCAGTCGTTATTTAAACGGTATATTGCTGCAAATGATTAATAATAATAATAATAATAATACACTTGTATAGCGCCAAATCTATTTAAGAAAATGCTCTGAGGCGCTTTACAGAATACACATATCAACAATTTATACACTTTAGAATACAACAATAATAAAAACTGACTACGAGATAAAAAGAAGAAAAAAGAGAAATATCTTTAAAAAGTAGGCACAATCAACTTAGAATGAATGTCCAAGAGTAAAACTGTAAACAAAGTCAATTAAAATAATGAATTAAAATTAAAAAAATTAGAAATTAATAATTATACAATGTTCAATGAGACTATCAGTCATACAAGACACGATCTTGACTAATATAATCAAAACCATGTCCTGCACAACCAAAAACAACGCTGCCCCGAGCAGCCCATCCCACATTGTGCCGAGTTATACAGCAGGATAAAAAGAATTTAGGAGATTAATAAAAGGCTTTGTTATAAAAATAAGTCTTAAGTCTACGTCTAAAAATATCAAAAGTCTCTGCTTCCCGGATACAAACATCCAGGTCATTCCATACTTTGGGTGCAATAGCAGAAAAAGCTCTGTCTCCCATGGTACATAACCTAGTATTTACAGGCTGCAACCTAGTCCTATCACAGGAAAGTCGTGTAGTTCTTGAGGAACTAGATGTGTGCAAAAGATCAACAAGATACTCCGGACCCATGCCATTTAAACACTTAAAAACTAAAAAACACAATTTATACATAATTCTAAACTTGACTGGTAGCCAGTGAAGTTTCATCAGTACAGGGGCAATATGAGCAAATTTTCTAGTACCTGTGAGAACCCGGGCAGCACAGTTCTGAACACGCTGTAATTGAACAAGTGAGGACTGTGGAAGACCAGCTACAAGGGCATTACAATAGTCAATTCTAGACATTACTAACATGGTAATCAACTGTTCAGTAACTGAGGGACGTAAATACTGCTTAACTTTACTGATGTTGTGTAAGTGATAAAAAACATTACGAGAAATTTGCCGAATATGAGCCTGCATATTCACGTTATTAATTTCATGAAACACAATGTTAACCCTAACGTCAGGAACTTTGTTCAAGTTTGCAGGTGTACCAATGAATAGAACACCAGTTTTATCAGTGTTCAGTTTCATATAATTACAAGCCATCCACCTGTTAACATCAGAACAACAGTTTTCAATAACATCAATACGTAGCTTTGTGTCCTCCAACATTGGAGAAGCTGAAACATATAACATGGTGTCATCAGCATAAAAATGACATTCCACACCATGGCTACGAATCAAATGACCCAGGGGTAACATGTATATGTTAAACAATATAGGCCCTAAAACGGAGCCCTGGGGAACTCCATGAATCAACGGGTAGGTTGAGACACCGGTTTCATTATTCTTAGTAATTCTAACAGTCTGGTATCTATCAATAAGATATGATTTAAACCATTTCAAAGTCTTTGGTGTTAGTCCAATTGAGTCCAGCCTCTGAAGGAGTATCTGATGAACTAATGCATCAAAAGCTGCACTAAAGGTACCATGGGCGGAAATCCCTCCTCGATCATGGGGGGGGGGACATCTACACTTGATAAGATAGTAACTTTCAGTATACAGTGCCATGCCTATGGCCTAGCATACGCTTGCATGTGTGGTAGGTGTGCCAATCACGAGTGTTCTCCAACTTTTAAAAATAAAACTTAGATATGAGGCTATTCATGGTAGAAGTACAGTTTTTTTGGTAATGTGACACTCTTGTGTGAGTATAAAATGGGGTGGCTGACCGTGGCTCTGAAAAGAGCCGTTGAAGTCGATGTTCGTACCAGTGTGTTTAAGTTGTCAGCAAACCTAATTTGTTTGTAAAGAAATAAAGTTACGGCGTGGAGTCCGGGGCCCGCTTAAGGGCCCCAGGAAAATTTTGATTCTAGATGCTCAGTAGTGCATTCTAAGGCAATTCCTGGCCAATTTCCTCAGACTTTTTTAGCCAAAGTTTAAAAGATTTTAATCAGACTTGCATGGTAGAAGTACATAATAGGCTTTTTGGTAACACCATGTGACACTCTTGTGTGAGTACGTTTTTGGTCTGAAAAGAGCATGATAACTGGATGTTCCGACCTGTATGCTCTGGTCGCTCGCAAACCTATGACTTTTTTAAGGCAAGTAAAGTTACGGCGTGGGTTCGGGGCCCGCTTAAGGGCCCCGGGAAAATTTTGATTCTAGATGCTCTGTGGTGCATTCTTAGGCAATTCCCGGCCACTTTTTCCTCAGACTTGTTTAGCGAAAGTTCTGCGAAAGTTTAACAATTGTTCTGCCTGAAATGGTGTACTTTAACAAGAAATGAGTAAAACAAAGACACAAAACATTTTCGATCTTAGAAAGATCCTGTGAGGTCGCAGATTTGAATTTAGAAATATGTCTATGGTGAAGCAAAAAATGTAAACCTCAAAATGAGAAACATATTTTGAATGAAGAAAATGCAAATGTTGTGCTTCAACTGAAGACAATACTTGGATGAACCAGTTAAGTTTTTAATTGAAGGCACTGTATTCCATGGGCCTAGGTAGACTTCTTTACTGTACTCTATTGTACTCAAATTCTGTACTTCCACAGAAAAATCATGAGAACTTTACATTCATTACAAACGTTATGACAGATGACAAATAATAAATATAAATGTACCTTAATATTTCCAAATATGGCACCTTGTGTTTTGTTATGGATGTACGAGAATTCCTCGGAAATATAGTTTGAATAAAGCAACCTCATTCAAAACGCAGTATGTGAAGAATAAGTGAAGAAGTTTAGCGAAACTCCGACGACGAACGAGATTAAATCCGTCATGAGTCAGTGCAAAATCGATGGATTTGAGCATGGTACTCTATGGAAAAAAAACGGTTTTAAATGGATCGATTCGAACGGGAGATGCCTAACAAGATTTATATATACATGTACAAAAATTTATACGTATGCGGTTAAAGTCGATTGCAGTGCAGTAAACGTTACGTGTATGTATGCGGGCCGGCCATGCAGGGGCATCTCAACTGCACGTCGTCGATTTGAGTCGCATGGCAAACACGACAGTTCACAAAAATTCGCCCATGGGAATGAGCAAGCGGTCAGTGCGCAGTCGACAAAAAAGTTGCTCATGGTAAATGGTTAAAACATGGAGGGGACAATCGACATCATGTCCCCCACTTCCAAAACCGTGGGGGGACGTGTCCCCCCTGTCCCCCCGGGATTTCCGCCCATGAAAGGTACTGTATAACACATGATAGGCAAAAGGTCACCATTTCAGGTGGAAATATTTTAACTTTATGTTTCTAACATCACCATCTTCATACCCTGTATGTTATACGTAAATCTGTGAACATTTCTGTTTGGGTATGTTACCAATCCTGTACTATACCTTTATAAAAAATAATAATGTCAATGTTCGCAGATCGTGTGTAAACCTTAATACATTTTTTTTTTCGAATCTTTCTTGCACTTTGGTGATGGTAAAAACATATCGTTCAAATTGGTCTTCCTGAAATGCTGTATTTATCCAGAAAAGAGTAAAACCAGTGCCCGAAATTATTTTTGATCTTTAAAAGATCAAAAATAAAAGAGAAAAGACTTTTGAAATATTGAGACCGTTTTTCAAGGTTTTTCTCAAAAAGTGGGCACCTTATGGGACTGAAATTTTCACAGATGACTGTTACTGTATCTTCCTTGATATTTTCGCCCATGAATCTGTATTTCTTTGAAAAAAAACAAAGTATGATATTACATTAAAGAACTGTCACAGTTCCCCTGAAATCTGTTGACCAAGTTTTCACAATATTATGGAGGTAATGGGAAGCTTCGGGCAGTGATTTGAAGAGATTTTGGAGAAAAAAAGTTCACTGAAACGGAGTGGATAATTCTGTAGCTTTAAGTTCAAAACACTCCCGGGTGGACCCCGAAGGTTGAAACATCAATAGACGAGAAAAGCGGAGGCGTTTAGGAATCGCAATCCCACGCCATATGCCTCTGGCTATTCCTCACTTACTTGGACAAATAATGACAAGTCAGTAAAAACCAATACCCCTCTGAGATAAGTGGTTCTGTCCTTCATTTGCCTCAATTGTGAGAAAAACACCTCGTAATTATTGTAAAGGTCTAAGAAAAAGCCCCCCCCCCCAAATTTTTGTGCAAACAAAATAATGGCTTTTCCCCCATGCCCGAAGTAATCTACCCACTACTGTGTCCTACAGGGTCCCACTCCTGGCGATATATCGTAAACTTAAGCAAACAAAGATTAAAAAAAAATGCCACTATAAAAACACATAAAGAAAAATGTGCGCAAAAATGTGTGATATATGTATCGTTATACGTCATTATAATGCATGTGCAAACATCGCATAACAAAACTGCACAGATATTTGTGAGTTTGTGATGATCGATGTATCAAACATCACAAATTTGTGGGAAGATATTTCTGATGTTCGATGTTCCTCCTGCACCACCATTCTTTGCCGTCTTGCGCATGATATACACAGTTAATTTCACACTGTGGATAATGTAATGCGACAAATGCCCGTACTCGATTAAACGTACTCGAAAATAAAATGTACTTGGCCCGTACTCGATTCATGTACTCAAATTTGGGAATACTTGACCATTTAGTGCAAATTTCATTTTCGTTACATCAATTTCCCGGTTGATTTCCGATAATAATTATACAATGGGAGTATGAAGATCATCGGGAGTAAGCAGCACAGTGTCATTTGCAAGGTTTTAATAACATTAAAACCTTTGAAGAGTTGTGGCTCAAGATCAACATTTTGCACTGTTTGACTGACTCCTTTCTTCCCACTTTTTTTAAATTGACCGATTACGCAACCAATATTTGCATGCCAAGACGTGAGTCTTGATGTAAAGATGCAATGATGCAATGTATAGCTGAATTAAGCTAGGGCAGATCTAGTATTCAGAAAACGGGGGGGGGGTCGAAAATCGAAAAGTACCATTTCGATTAAATCGAAAAGTGCCATTTCGATTAAATCGAAAAGTACCATTTCGATTAAATCGATGAATTTATGTACCACATAAATTTATTGCAATTAAACAAGTTTGCCTTTACTTAACTTAGGGAGAGATGAATAAAATATGGAAATTAAGGTTATGTCGTTTCTAGAAACTTTTGAAATACGGCAAATTGATGCTCTTAATATTGTTTGCATTGGAGAGATCTTCAAATGAAAACACAAAAGGAACACTTTAAAATGAAATAGGGCGGCATTATTTACATTCGCCAGGCAAAATGGATTCCTTAAAATGACAGAAAGCCGTCAATTTGGTTTATGCCATTTATTTGTTAAAGACATCAAGCAGTAATTAAGCACTGACATCCCATAATACTGTTTGAGATCAAACCCCACGATGAATGAATAGCTTCAGATAATGCGTGTACGAGCAAATGAACGAGGCTTCGAATGATGAGTCGCGCTGGAGAAAATTCAATTTAAAGCTCGGACACGGACAGTAAAGACCTGAACATTTACATGTATAGGAGCAGCATTTCATAATGGTGGTAATGATTTGAGAAAAGAAGAGCACATTTCCGACACCTCCAGTATAGGCATATCTCAAATTTGTTGGAACTACAGAACTCAGAATTAACGTTAACGTTTGGGAAAACACATCCAATAAGATTGGACACGTTAATTCTACGAAGAGGCTACACTGCATCCTGACAAGATACTATTGCACTCGTGGAATTGTTTAGAAAACTCCAATCCATCATGGGATCAGGCATAACATCAGGTGAGTGCAGTGAAGAGAACACTATTAACATCACCGAGGAGACAGTTTCTCGGTGGCTGTATACTTCAACTGATGTCAAGATTCTAACCATCGTCATACCGATTATTTGGTGTCTTGGTATACTCACAAACCTTAGTTTTCTCTTTGTCGTGTACCGTGTACCTACAATGAGATCAGAGACTGGTATATACTTAGCAAACTTGGCAGTCGTTGACATTCTTTTTCCTAGTTTAACTGCCTTGAGACGTATCTATGGATATGCAGTATCGCCAGTGGTGTTTCATTATCCATTCACGCATTCGGCTGAGTGTGTTACCTTTTCTATGATTGTATATGGTTTATATTTCGTCGGGATCGCATTTATAACCATGGTTCCACACGAGAGATATCTTGCTTTGTGTCATCCTATTCAACATCTTCAAATCCGTGGCAAACAACGAACTGTTAGAATGGTTGCCATCTGCTGGCTGGCAGGGTTGATATGGGCTGGAATATTGGTTCCTGTTTATTCTAAAGTAACTTGGTCGTGTCTGAGATGGCCTGAAAACGAAACATATACAGAATTCCCATCATCTTATGGATACTGTGACGTCATACACCCCTGGGTTGTGTATTATGAGATACCGCTTGACAGTTTTCTTTGGCTGATTGCAATATCTTATAACTTCTACATGTACATCCGAATTGTAAGAACATTATACAAACGCGGTGGATTTACTGGCAGAAAAGAACACAACATCTTAGCCCAACAATCAAGAGGGGTTGTCAAAATGCTGGTTGTGAATAGTGTCGTATTCTTCCTTTGTCAGACTCCATACTTCGTTATGTCTACCATAAACTGGATCTCCAATCTTGCACAAATATCAACTAAAATGCTTCCTGTAGTTGGGGAAAGTTCCGCACCCTTAATAACCTTCATAACCATGTATGTAAATTCAATGGTGAATCCGTTGATTTACAATGTAATGAGTTCACAATACCGAGCTGCATTTCGTCAAGCATTCCAGCGAAGAGGGCGACCGAAACAGCCTGGTTCCGCTCATCCACTTTCATCAATCAGTCAAGCAAGGAACCAGAACCTTACCATGGAAACCCCAGCTGACAGGGGGGTAGCTGGTACCCGTCTGTGACTTATGAGCCATTTCGCTGAGCATTCCAGGCCCATTTCATTGTCATAGATGATGATGCTAGTTGAATATAATCTATTGTTTCGCCTCTTCGGTTGCAATCTGTTTCAGTATTGTGTACACAAATTCCTCAACTATAAGCTGCTGGTCCCTACATTTGGAAAGACAATAAAGTCAAACATTTAATGAGTTGTATTCGTTTTCTTATGTATTGAATTGACGCTTGGTACTGTGCTGTCTGATACATCAAGATTGATTCAATGATTAAAGATGTCAATTGCAGAAAAGGAAAGTTTTCCCATGGAGCGGAAGAAACGTTAGTATTACACAATTGTCGTTGTATGTTTAGTTCTATAAGAACGTGTACGTGTATAAAAGTACACATGAAGCAAAATCATGCGATATTGAATTGTGCAAGGAGAAATAGTGAATTTATACATTTGTAAAAGACTACCTTTATTCCTTAAAGGTAGTATCATACTTTGGTTTTTGTCAAAGAAATACAGATTCGTGGGCAAAAATATCAAGGAAGATACAGTTAGAGTCATCTGTGAAAATTTCAGTCCCATACGGTGCCCACCTAATTTGTGAGAAAACAGTGAAAACGGCCACAGTATTTCTTAGTCTTTTCTCTTTTATTTTTGATCTTTTAAAAGATCAAAAAGATTTTCGGTCGTTGTTTTACTAATTTCTGGATAAATACACCATTTCAGGCGGAAACATTTTAACGGTATGTTTCTACCACCACCATCTTCATACCCCGTACAGTTATACGTAAATCTGTGAACATTTCTGTTTTGGTTTCTTACCAAAGTATGATCCTACCTTTAATGTGTGTTTGTTAAGGTCAGTTTCGTTGACTGACTCCCTGTTGCATTGAAAGATAGAGAACATAACAAATGCTAGTGTTGTCACAACAGAGTGCCCATTGCTGATTCTGAGCTATGCATTAGTGCTTAAATTCATTGTCAATCCATGTCATCTTAAGCATATTTATTCAACCCTCCCACATCAGGGGCTTTCATCAGTCGCTTATATCAATATAATATGATGCACTATTAAAAAAACTGCACAAAGCAATTTCCAGAGATACGACCAGTCAGTGGCTCGAGTTGACATTAGCAATACAGGCATATTACACTTCAGTGTAAGAGGGCGTGTAAAACATTGGTAACAAACCAAAACAGAAATGTTCACAGGATACGTATAAATTACAGGGTAATGGTAGACAAATACTGTGAAAAATGTTCAGCATGAAATATTGTATTTATACAGAAAAGAGTTAAAACAAAGACAAAAACATTTGTAATCTTTGCAAGATCATAAACGAAACGGCATTTCCCACACAATTTGGCTGGTTATTCAGTACTGGGCGAGTCAAAAAGAACTCCACCAGGATTGGTGATGTTTTTCAAAACAATCAAATGACACTCAAAAGTTTACTTAAGCATGTTATTAAGCAAGCATTCTCTTCTGCTTATTAGAAAAAAGAATGAAACATTTTGATCAGAAGGAATTGATCATTCCTAAGAGGAGTTACGTCTATTTAAATAAAGGTACTCATTTTGAAAGTTGTGTATGATTCATGATTGATTTAAAATAAGTAGCAATGGTGTACGTACACAGCTAAAATGCTTACTTTACTTTTTTTTTTCTCAGGTAATCCATGGACAGCTCGCAAAATGAGTACTTTTATTAAAATTTACATAACTCCTCTTATGAATGATCAATTTGTTTGATTCTTTTTTCCTAATAAGCAGGAGAGAGCGCTTGTTAAATAATTTACTGATAATATGAGTGTCATTTTTCTTGTTTTGAAAAACATCATCAATCCCGGTCAAGTTCCTTTTGATTCAACCGGTATTCTAGTGTTGTTTTCGCACACACTTGCTTTTGTAACATCAGTACATGGTCTAACGGATGGTGCAAACATTTTCGGCTTTTCCGCGTCAGCGAAAAGCCTATATTTTTGTTCTGATTTTGTTTTGTTTTTCTTTCTCTTCTTCTTCTTCTTCGTGTCGTCACTGCCCATAGACTTTGCACACGTTTTGTTCGGACACCCACTTTGTTCACTTTTAAGCAGTCAATCTTAACCAAACTTGGGTTATGTAAAGTCCCTATAGAGTAGATGCGTGCCCAATATTTACGTCATCATGACGTCGCCAGCATTTAAATTAAAAGCAATTTAGATTTGATAGTTAAAATCTTTAAAAATCAACCGTTCGAGATATCAAGATGATTCTTTCGACAAATGTCAATATAAGGGAAAATCTTTCGTTGTGACATTAATTTTAATACGTTGAAAAGGAATGTATATCACATGCGGTAAAGCCTTATGTGCTTTTTACAACAGCCATAAATGTCTAGTTATATTATCGATACCGCCCATGCGAAGAGACATAATTCAGATTGACGTAGGGATAAAGGAGTTTGAGTTTCTCCTTAATTGATAGTAAATTGAAATTATGTCGATCATCGGTTATATACATCCACAACGGCATGGTTCATTACTGCCTCAAGATATACGGTACCACAGGTTCACTAATGTCTCCTTAATTGAATGAATGAAAAATGTCAATCATCTTTGGTATTGTATTCAAAATGGAAGGCTATGTTTGCCATGGCAAAATATAGCGTGCACTCCAGATCAAGCTAAAAATGTTAGCCCCTATGAGAAATGATGGTTATTCTTAATTCACCTTTTTTCGGTTTTCATACATTAAGTAGCATTTAAGGACAGACGTTATGTTTCACTTTGTTGGGCGGAGTTTGGATAGAAAGCACGCAACCGATTGGTCATTGCTGTAGAAAACTTGAGGAAATCAGCACAATGAATTGATTCCTTTAATGCTGTATTTTCATGGCCTTCATATAACATCATTATGAAATGAGTTTATCATGTATTGCATAGGCACTACGGCTGAAAATGGACATCAAGTGGATAAAAAAAGACAGAAAACTCCCAAACACTTAATCACACCAGGTACTTGTCAGATTCTAGGGAAGAAGTAAACAATTTTATATTAGTACCAGAGGAGGAAGAACTGGGGCTAAGTGCTATTTTTCCACGGTTCAAGGTAAAGTGCAATGTGATGGTTTGAGTGAAACTGTGAAACACATTGCTGCCAAAGCAATTCTTCAGAGGCCCTATGAGGATCACATATTGAAAAGACATCATTCAATGAATCACTTCATTCTGCTGATTTCCTCAGGTTTAGCTTCAGGGCACCAAACATTGCGAACAATAGACATATTGCGCCTACATTGTTAACATGCCATCACGTGACATATAGTGGGTATTAAACAATATGATATTCTTCTTTGATCGTTTCCACTGCAGCCCTGCACCAAATGGGATGAAGAAAAGGCAAACTATGAACCAATTGATGGCTTGTATTAAGCATTGGTTGCTTAATCGTTTGCATTCGGACATACTTTTTGATTGACCAATTGACAACTACTGACACCGACCATCTACATTTCTGAAGGTTGTTGACGGTTGAATAATGTCTAAACTGAAGCCAAATAATAGTGGTTTGAGGGTCAGTAGTGTTGACCAACCCCTTGCTTCTTTATTTGGACATTGAAATTTCATTCTGATAAATTATTTTATTCTTGAATTAAAGTCAGTGAACTGGATAATATAAGGTTGTTAACAATTATGTTGGGAATACATGTGAAGTTAATAGCTGTGGTCTTTGAAATGTTCAAATTAAAATGAAGAATTTAATTTTATTTTATTTGGGCTCATTTTCTTATCCGTGGTTGCAAAGCATATCGACCGAATCAAACATTCCAGCATTATAATAAATCCTGGTCGTTGTTCGTGGATTTCAGTTATTGCAATTAGTATCGTCCTGAATATTAATGATTTTGGTCAGGAGATAGATGATATGCAACTTAGGCCTGCCCTTCACATAATGTGGATGAGCAATACATGCTGAGTGCTTGTTGAGTGCCTCGCTGGCTCAGGTGGGATTCGAACCCACAACCTTCTGCTTACTCGTGCCGATGCCATACCACTTGGCCACTGTGCTAGCTGGGGCCAACGGGGTGAATCGAATCCAATATCGTGGCGGGTACCACAATAACGGTATGTTTCTACCATCACTGTCAATTTGATTTCAGTATTTTGTAAATTATAAATGTTTAAATCATTAATCTTGCTGTTCATAATTTAAGTTTATTTAACTTGAGTTCCATATGCATTGTTGTGGATTCATCATATACACTATTTCATTTGATTTCATTTCATTTATTATTTCTCAGGGCAAGCAACAGAAGGCACATAACAAACAGGAAAATTAACAAAATGAGAAAACCAAACAGTAGAAGAACAGTGCATGGTAACACCCCTGAAGGATTGCCAAATGCGAACTAAATCACAATCGAGTGGCTCTCCAAATGCTGCCATGCATAATGACATAACATGTGCGTCAATCACCATATTTATACGTTGTGAGTTATAGGTTAATATATGAACATTTATATTTGCGTATGTTACCAATCCTGTACTGTACCTTTAAATGAAGTGTACAACATTGACAAATGTAACAGAGCATCTGCGGTCTGTTCATAATTTGATTCATTGGAAACAGTACAAAACGACAACAACCACTGAAATTCTTACGCGAAATTGTGTGGGAATAGCTGTCTCATTTATTATCTTTAATCTTTTCTGGATAAATATTGCATTTCGGGCAGAATTAATTTTACAGTATGTTTCTACCATTGCGGTCTTTATTTCTTGTAAGTTATATGTAAATATATGAACTTTTCTGATTTGCTTTGTTATCACCTTTTTGCATGGTCTTAAGTGAAAATAGGCACGCAGAATTTGTCCCTGAACGGTTAAAGAAATAGAAATAAAAAGATAACATAAAACAACTGACTTTAATAATACGGTGAACAAAATTATAGAACTATAATCACCATTGAAATGAACTGTAATTTATTGTTTGTTGCACTAGAATTTTACATGGCAGTTCCAATTTAATGTACTGGACAATATTTGAAATTGTTTCCTTCAATCATCAGTTGTTTCAATTGAGGAAAACGATTTTCTTTATAGTGACAATCATAAGTAATAATAAATAATAATCATATTTTGTATGATATTCTTCATTTTCAAACGTACATGTATAGATTGCATTCAGAAATTGTTATTCGTTGAGATATTCAGTATCATAATAACTTGTACCAATATTCCGTAATGAAAATTTATCGTGTTCGATTTGGCTAGGGGAAACTATAGTATTTAAAATAAGCCATGTTCTGATATTTGAGAAGAAATTAAAGCTTTTCAGCAGGCGTTAGTCTTTATCATCTATAACCTATAAGATATGAAACGCATAATAGTTGCTATGTGAACGGAATAAAACAGCACTATTACTCCATGTGGTTTTTGCCGATGGATATTTCAAACTCCGACCACATCTAAGGTCTGACTTAAGAAATTGATGGAGCAGACCTCAGGGAACATTTCTAGGTACTATGTGACCTCAAATTGTGGTAGCACTTTTGTGTAATATCCCAAAATTTATTGTTAGATTCCCCGAAAAAATTTAGAAAAACAAAAGAAAATTCAACAAATGGGTTTAAGACGCAGGAATGTTGCGGTCGGACAAAGTCTCCAACACCTAACCGACAGGAATTTTGAGAAGGTGCCTTAGTATACAGTATATATTTCAAACATTTCTAAATCAGTGAAATAAAGCTTTGTCTAATAAAACAAAATATATCTTGACATCTTTGAAACATCGATCTCATCTTAATTGAGATATGCAAACCTTTAGTTTTGTGCCATTTAAACACAATTTCGTGTGTTTAGCTTGGCTCAAAATTATCGCTGATACATAACTGTCTCCGCCTTAAACCGCCAGCGTAGGCTATAAAGAAGCCATATGCCTAGACCTTTTGGTAGTAACAAAAATGCAATTTGTGATCATTGGTTTGAGTATCATAGGGGTGACTCCCAGTACGGTAGTCTTTGTTGTCAGTATCCTCGTCATCCCAGCGAAACCACTCCTGGGTAACACTCATACCCTCTACCTCCTGGCACTGTGCGGTGTAGGCGAAGAGATAGAACGGGCTGCTTGTTGGTAAGGTAATCGGATCGGATGCCACACCGTCTATCATGCAGCAGAAGTGGATGAGAGTGTCCTGGTCGTACACTCCCGATGGCACGGTGCCATGCACGGTGTTAGTGTTATTGGTGTCCTCGTCATCCCAATAAATGGATCCCGATGACATACCTGCAAGACAAAAACAAATCACCCGAAAATGTTTTTTTAACAATGACTCTGTATAACGTTACATTTGGAGAACTCTCTTTTTGCATTGTTATTCCATGCCATGCCAGCTCATGCCATCCCGCACCATCCCATCCCATCCCATCCCATCCCATCCAATCCCAATCCATCCCATCCCATCCCATCCCATCCCATCCCATCCCATCCCATCCCATCCCATCCCATCCCATCCCATCCAACCCCACCCCATCCCACTCCGTGCCATCCCATGCCATGCCGTGTCATGCCATCCCATCCCATCCCATCCCATCCCACCCCATCCCACTCCGTGCCATCCCATGCCATGCCGTGTCATGCCATCCCATGCCATCCCATCAACCCATGTTATGCCATACCATCTCATCCCATCCCATCCCATCCCACCCCACCCCATCCCTTCCAATTACATGCCATTTCATCCCATCCCACCCCATCCCACCCCATCCCATCCCATCCCAAGCCATCCCATCTCATCCCATCCCATTACATCTAATCCCACCCAATCCCACCCCATCCCATCCCATCCCATCCCATCCCATCCCATTCCATCCCATCCCATCCCATCCCATCCCATCCCATCCCATCCCATCCCATCCCATCCCATCCCATCTCATCCCATCCCATCCCATCTCATCCAATCCCATCCCAATTCATCCCATCCCATCCAATCCCATCCCATCCCATCCAATCCCACCCCATCCCATCCCACCCCATTCCATCCCATGCCATGCCGTGTCATGCCATCCCATGCCATCCCACCCCATGTTATGCCATACCATCTCATCCCGTCCCATCCCATCCCACCCCACCCCACCCCACCTCTTCCAATTACATGCCATTTCATCCCATCCCACTACATCCCATCCCTTTCCATTCCATGCCATCCCATCCCATCCCATGCCATTTCATCCCATCTCATCCCATCCCATCCCATCCCATCCCATTACATCTCATCCCACCCCATCCCATCCTATCCCATTCCATTCCATTCCATTCCATCCCATCTTCTTAAATAAACACTACCAGACACGCACCACTTGGGCAGTTGTCTCCATACATAAAGACGCAGTATTGGCCATTCAGCCATTCCTTATCATCGCCACCAACTACTCGCTCTGCAGTCTTCATGCAGAAGTGCTGCTTCATGTCATTCTTTCCATAAGGACCCTGAAGATGCAATTCCAATGACCATTCATTATTAGGGCCGCTGTTCTCTGTGTCGTGAAAACGTGACCCGGTTTGCCAGGTGAAGGCCGAGCCAGTCGGACAACCGCCGATTGGCATCGGTAAACCATAGACTCCTCGTGGCCATCTTGGTTCCACTAGAAAGAAATAAAAATGTTTGAAAAACCTCTGAGAAAAGGACATACATGTAATTATATAAGTTTGTTCATGTTTTTTTTTTGTGTTTTTGTGTTGTTTGTAGCATTCATCTGTATCTCTTCACAAAACTCTGCTTTTGGAAACTAAAATGCAAAGGCACAATTAATTACAGATAACAAAGAGGAAAGACTTAGGTAGCCAGCATGAAGACCAGTGGTGTAACTAGGAGAAATGGCGCCCGGGGCAAGCTCTACAGTTGCGCCCCTATTTCAAACTTTTGATGCCAATGAAAAAAAATCTGACAATTTGAAATTGGAATCTTTCTTTCTTTGTTCAAACTTCATGGGATAAGATTCCCAATAATTACAATAGTACAGTTACCTTTTTTGCCTTTGCGAATATTGCGCCCCCTAAAAAGTGCCGCCGGCGCCCGGGGCACGTGCCCCTGTTGACCCCCCCCCCCCCCCCCACCCCTTTACTCCACAAACTACGCCAAGATCAAGAGACTAGATCGCAATTTTTTTCAGGAATTGTCACTCTTAAACTATTTCATTTGGACGGCCTTGTTTCTAATTGGGCCGACTGTAGGGTGGTCAAGCCTGTTTATATATAAAAAGGATGTCTGGTTTTTTTTTTAATCTAGCGACAATGATCTCGCACGGAATTTTTATTTTTGCCAACCAAGAGCTTTTAAAGGGTTCATGCAGTGCTTTTTTTAGTGTTATTATTTTTAGGTTATTGTATTGCCTTCAGACAGACTATAAACTGACAGATAATGAATGGCAAGTCTTATTTTGGTTCCAAACCAGCATTTGCATTTCGCTTTAATGACTTTGCAAATTTGGAGATTTTCATGCATACTCATGTGGGGAACCAACAGCAAAAAAATAATGAAAACACATAACAAATTAAGAGGCAAACTTGCCCCACAGAAACGGTTTGGCAAAAATATTACACCGCCTGTTGAGTGAAAGGAACATATTCAGCACACAAAAACCTATTGAGGAGAAAAAGGTCTTTCAGAAAACCTATAAAACAACCCCAACTTTTTGTTCACAAATCAATTGGGTTACGGCTCTCAAATACACAGATGGCATCACAGTTTTGCTCATGAAAATGGAAATTCTAATTAGCATACAAACCAAAAAAACATGTTGTTAACCCTGAAACAGTGTGAGGAAATGGGTAAAATCACAGGCCCAATATAATAATTTCTAATTGCCACATGTTAAAGCCATAATATTCCTATTGCAGAGACCCTTTAAAGCCCAACTCAAAAGGTCGGAATGGTATTTTGAGTTTTTGTATTTTCTGGTAGGCTATGGACTCAGGATACTGGATTCCACTGGATACACTCTTTAGAGGAGTTTTCATTCTCCCCCCACTTTGCCCGAAATCCGAAAAGCGCTACATTCACAATGGTAGCTTACTTTTGTAAGTTAAGTTAAACAAACAAGTTATATGATTCTAGCCTTACAACGTTGTATTTTGTTATATCTTAAAATTCCCTTAATTAATTTTAATTATTATAACTATAATTATTCAATGAAAAGGGGGCAGACCCTTGTACAAGCTACGGCTTCTTGTCTGACCTCCTCATACTGTTAGCTTACCTTGTAAAATGTACTCAATGTAATAATATTATAATAGTATGAAATAAACCTGAACCTGAACCTGAACCTGAACCTGGTATGGTGTTCCATTTGTGCCGTCAACGTGTCGCATTTGTTTGTTTTTTTGTTTTTTTGCGTCGCATTTATAATAATAATAATAATAATAATTTGGGAGGCTAATCATCCTTACTGGGGCCAATTTCATAAAACTGTTAAGCACAAAAATAAAAACAGGGTTAACAACCAAATTTCCATGAGTTGTGTATAACTTGCAATTGTTCTTTGGCTGTTGTTCGCTGACCATGAATATCAAGTGGAATTTCCAATGGTAGTTTGTTTTATTGGGCGAGACATTTTTGTGCTAAGCAAATTTTTGTGCTTAACAGTTTTATGAAATTGGCCCCTGGCAGATGGGGTGCTGAATTGCGAAGGATGCGACTTCAACGTGATCGAGTAGCAGGCTTTAATGGGCGCCCTTGGCTGCCAGCCACATCAACTCATATATGATCACGGAGTACAGCCTGAGATCGAAAGTGTTTGATTTTTGTGGAGGGAGGAAAACCGGATCACCTGGAGAACAACCCTCGTAGCATAGGAGAGAACCAACGCACAACTCTACTCACATATGACCCAGGCCAGATTCGAACCCGGGACACATTGGTGAGAGGCGAGTGCCTAACGCACTTGCCACCCATGCCACCCAATACAATGCATGTACAATACATACAATACATGTAATACAATACATGGAACACGATGGAAACTGCTCATCGGCAAAAAAAAATGCGACGCCAAAAAACTAATGTGACGGCAAAAAAATGCGACGCGTTGACGGCACAAATGGAACACCATACCAGTGTGAATGTTAGAAGTCCTAGAATGACGTCATCATGTTTACAAACTCACTCCTCGCGCTTTTCGGATTTCGGGCAAATTGAGGGGAGAATGAAAACTCCTCTAAAGAGTGTATCCAGTGGAATACTTGTCAAAAAAAAGAACTTCTGTGTATTCCTGAGTCCATATCCTACCAGAAAAAATAAAAACTCAAAAAACCATTCCGACCTTTTGAGTTGGGCTTTAACTTTCCTTATTGTAAAAATGTTCATATTTCTCAAAGCATCCGTATCAACAGCTTTAAGTATAATACATGATTGGTGAAGCACAATACTAACACTTTGTCTGATCCAACATGCACATGAAATAATAAACCTGTTAAAATTTGAGCTCAATCAGACATCTCAGTCACGAGAAAATAGCGAAAACCAGACTCAACTTTTCTCATAAAAACATAAAGATGGTTTTGATCTTAACATAATACAACACGGACACTTAATTTGTTTCCCCCAGCCTGGGATCAACAACACACAATAATAATAAAGGTTTAACAAACTTCTTACGGTACTTTATATACTCGAGAACCGCAAATCAGTTTTCTCTCTTTATTTTACTAATTTCTGGATAAATACACCATTTCAGGCGAAAATATTTTAGCGGTATGTTTCTACCAGCACCATCTTCATACCCTGTAAGTTATACGTAAATATGTGAACATTTCTGTTTGGGTATGTTTAATACCAATCCTGTACTGTACCTTTAATACTGCAGTATATATAAGTTATATTATGACTACATTCATGGTTGTCAATAGCAAGCCACAATTTCCATGGTATTTATTTTAATATTTATTTTTTTTAATTTTTTTTTTTTACCATGGGTGCTCCATTCAGATTAAAAAAAAGTTTATAATAATAACTGATCTCCCATGGATCCCAGCAACAAATCTAAAAGATGGTACGTTTTTTTTAAATAAACGCCAGTAGCTGTTTGGAAATAAACTCAAATGAAAAACCTCTATATTTTAAAACGCACTTCATGCGTATATAATTATTCCAAGACATAGCTACAGGTATCGTACATGTATATCCAGTAGGTTGTGTGTGCTATGCGGACTGAACCCTGAGCTTAATTAATTGCACAACAGACCATTTTGAGAAACGTGCGAGAAATATCTTAATGGTATGTATGCCACCCGAGGTTGTCATGTTGATCTGGCGCATGATTTCACACGTTTTGTGAAAGAAGCCTCGAAAATAATTATTTCAATTTTGTCTTCAGCACGTCAGCGCAGTGTTTTAATATTGAGACCACCTCCATCTGCATAAACTGTTTGTTTCTGCCTGGCTGTTCCGAGGACGAATCAGCTTTATAATAAAAAAATTGTTTCTTCATTTTTCAGAGCTCTTTGCCAAGGAAATGTTTCCTTAAATGTCTCTTCAAAATAAATGGCAATTATTATCTACGTCTCAAAATAATGAGCATTTTCTCGTCATACTGCAGTCCTTATTACCACCACATAATAGCTTGTTGCCACCAGATAATAGCTTGTTGCCACCATGTAATAGCTTGTGACCACGAGATAATAGCTTGTGACCACCAGATAAAAGCTTGTTGCCACCAGATAATAGCTTGTTGCCACCATGTAATAGCTTGTGACCACCAGATAATAGCTTGTGACAACCATATAATAGCTTGTGACCACCACATAATAGCTTGTGGCCACCACATAATAGCTTGTTGCCACCATGTAATAGCTTGTGACCACCAGATAATAGCTTGTGACCACCAGATATATAATAGCTTGTGACCACCAAATAATAGCTTGTGACCACCAGATAATAGCTTGTGGCCACCAGATAATAGCTTGTGGCCACCGGATTATAGCTTGTGGCCACCAGATAATAGCTTGTTGCCACCATGTAATAGCTTGTGACCACCAGATAATAGCTTGTTGCCACCATGTAATAGCTTGTGACCACCAGATAATAGCTTGTGACCTTCAGAAAATATAGGTTTTCCCGGTCATTTTCGGCAAATGAGCGGACAATTTAAACGCTGAGGCATTCCATTTCGCGTGAAACTGCAAGGCACCTCAACATAGTAATTCCATTTCATTTTATGTGCAGGCAAATGTTCACAAAGGTCAGGCGATTAAATAGAATCGCCTTCCATTTAATCATTCTATTCGAACAGCATTCAAATTCGCAACGAACTTTGGCAGCGTGCACTAAGTCATTCGAATTCGTTTTGGGGCAGGCATTTCTGTGAATTATTCAGCAAATTTAGCATTCTGTCTGAAATTATGAATGTACCGCAAGAATAAAAAGGGTAAAAAATGGTTCACTTCTTGTATGGAAAACATTCGATAATATAGAAATTAATTGAAAGGGAAAAAGACAAAAGATACAAAGAAATAAACAGGTGTAAAAGGGTTTGCATTTGTTTGCATTGTAGCAACGTATTTGAGATCCGGACGAAGAGAGAGGTTGGTCAGAGGAGGGGCTATTCATTTCACTGAAATAGCACTTCACTTCAGTTTCGTCCCAAGAAGACTGGAAATGTGCAAATGCTACATTCAATTTAGTCATTGGTCATTCGAATTGATCAATGGTCAATCGGTTTCGTCAGTTTTTATTCGTTTTCATCATATATCACTCTAATTCGTCTGACTAATAATCATCATCTACATAATGAATGATTCAAATTCGTCTTTTGCCAAGCGATTTTAAGAATTTGAAAATTTGAATTTAAGAAACTGAAAATCTGACTGTAAACAGCTTTGTAAAAAAGCTTATATAGGTATGCACTTTATAAGCCCCTTTTTAAGGCTACATGTAGTTTCTTTCACTTGCTCTCGTAATTCCGAACCGTCTTACACCACTTAATACTCCCAACATCAGAAATCTTCGTAACGTAGGCAGATGGATCCAAATGGAAACTGGGCCAGAGGGCCATACAATCAAGTGATGGTGTGGACTATTAAAATAAACTCAAATGAAATACCTCTATATTTTAAAACGCACTTCATGCGTATATAATGATTCCAAGACATAGCTACAGGTATCGTACATGTATATCCAGTAGGTTGTGTGTGCTATGCGGACTGAACCCTGAGCTTAATTAATTGCACAACAGACCATTTTGAGAAACGTGCGAGAAATATCTTAATGGTATGTATGCCACCCGAGGTTGTCATGTTGATCTGGCGCATGATTTCACACGTTTTGTGAAAGAAGCCTCGAAAATAATTATTTCAATTTTGTCTTCAGCACGTCAGCGCAGTGTTTTAATATTGAGGCCACCTCCATCTGCATAAACTGTTTGTTTCTGCCTGGCTGTTCCGAGGACGAATCAGCTTTATAATAAAAAACTTGTTTCTTCATTTTTCAGAGCTCTTTGCCAAGGAAATGTTTCCTTAAATGTCTCTTCAAAATAAATGGCAATTATTATCTACGTCTCAAAATAATGAGCATTTTCTCGTCATACTGCAGTCCTTATTACCACCACATAATAGCTTGTTGCCACCAGATAATAGCTTGTTGCCACCATGTAATAGCTTGTGACCACGAGATAATAGCTTGTGACCACCAGATAAAAGCTTGTTGCCACCAGATAATAGCTTGTTGCCACCATGTAATAGCTTGTGACCACCAGATAATAGCTTGTGACAACCATATAATAGCTTGTGACCACCACATAATAGCTTGTGGCCACCACATAATAGCTTGTTGCCACCATGTAATAGCTTGTGACCACCAGATAATAGCTTGTGACCACCAGATATATAATAGCTCGTGACCACCAAATAATAGCTTGTGACCACCAGATAATAGCTTGTGGCCACCAGATAATAGCTTGTGGCCACCGGATTATAGCTTGTGGCCACCAGATAATAGCTTGTTGCCACCATGTAATAGCTTGTGACCACCAGATAATAGCTTGTTGCCACCATGTAATAGCTTGTGACCACCAGAAAATAGCTTGTGACCTTCAGAAAATATAGGTTTTCCCGGTCATTTTCGGCAAATGAGCGGACAATTTAAACGCTGAGGCATTCCATTTCGCGTGAAACTGCAAGGCACCTCAACATAGTAATTCCATTTCATTTTATGTGCAGGCAAATGTTCACAAAGGTCAGGCGATTAAATAGAATCGCCTTCCATTTAATCATTCTATTCGAACAGCATTCAAATTCGCAACGAACTTTGGCAGCGTGCACTAAGTCATTCGAATTCGTTTTGGGGCAGGCATTTCTGTGAATTATTCAGCAAATTTAGCATTCTGTCTGAAATTATGAATGTACCGCAAGAATAAAAAGGGTAAAAAATGGTTCACTTCTTGTATGGAAAACATTCGATAATATAGAAATTAATTGAAAGGGAAAAAGACAAAAGATACAAAGAAATAAACAGGTGTAAAAGGGTTTGCATTTGTTTGCATTGTAGCAACGTATTTGAGATCCGGACGAAGAGAGAGGTTGGTCAGAGGAGGGGCTATTCATTTCACTGAAATAGCACTTCACTTCAGTTTCGTCCCAAGAAGACTGGAAATGTGCAAATGCTACATTCAATTTAGTCATTGGTCATTCGAATTGATCAATGGTCAATCGGTTTCGTCAGTTTTTATTCGTTTTCGTCATATATCACTCTAATTCGTCTGACTAATAATCATCATCTACATAATAAATGATTCAAATTCGTCTTTTGCCAAGCGATTTTAAGAATTTGAAAATTTGAATTTAAGAAACTGAAAATTTGACTGTAAACAGCTTTGTAAAAAAGCTTATATAGGTATGCACTTTATAAGCCCCTTTTTAAGGCTACATGTAGTTTCTTTCACTTGCTCTCGTGATTCCGAACCGTCTTACACCACTTAATACTCCCAACATCAGAAATCTTCGTAACGTAGGCAGATGAATCCAAATGGAAACTGGGCCAGAGGGCCATACAATCAAGTGATGGTGTGGACTATTCCGAAATAGATGTGAAATAACGCATACATCTTCTTTTATTTTGATGAAGTATAGGCCTGCTTATTCTTGTATGCATATTTTAAAAACCATCTTTCCTCTACTGAGTTTTTTTCCGGCAAAACAAAAATACCGATCTGAATTTATACACATTCCAATAGGCTAACACTTTTTGAAAAGCACATCATACATTCTCAGTTCGGGTGTGTTTCTGCGTCAGACAAGTATTCTTCCGACAGTAGTAAGTAATGTTTAAAGTAAAAATGAAACGATGAAACGAAAAAAACAAACAAATGGAGGACAGCATAATCATGTGACGAATTTAAATGGATGTTAGACGAATTTGATTGCAAAACGACGAAATTGATTCGTCTATCGTTCGTTTGGGAACTGCGGTCGACGAAATTGAATTGTCTTTGATCAAAATGTATGGCAAATGTATCAAATTGGTTGGCAAAGTGTCAAAATGGACGACCAAAGACGAAATTGAACATGGGATATACAAGGTTAGGAATCTCCGCTTTATGAATACTCGCTTTGGAAATTGAATGGAAACAGTTTTAAAATGTGCGGGAAAACTATAGTTTGATGCCACCATGTAATAGCTTGTGACCATCAGATAATAGATTGTGACCATCAGATAATAGCTTGTGACCATCAGATAATAGCTTGTGGCTACGCCCATGTAATAGCTTGTGGCCACCATGCGATAGCTTTATATGGACACTGGAAAATAGCATTATGGTCACCAGATGACATTTAATTTTACAATATCATATACGGGAATAACAAGAAATACATCATTGCTGAAGAATATTTAAAAAAAATAAATGATAGAAACATAGAAAAACAAGGTGGAAAAAGAAAGAGAACAAAAGATTCTGCTCATATTTCCACCGTAACACTAACAATTTCAGCAATATTGGTTTTCAAAATTAGTTTTTTAGGGGGAACAACAAATAAAGGTTCCTGTAGTAGTATTATACTTTGGTAGCATATACAGAAACAGAGCTTCACAGATTTACCTATAACTTACAGGGTATAACGACGGTGACGGTTAAAACATACATTTACAATTTGTCTGCCTGAAATGCTGTATTTAACCAGACAAAAACTTTGACAAAACCCAAAGTATGAATCACTTTTAAAAGGTCTCTGCAATAGGAATATTATGGCTTGAACATGTGCCAAAAAGCAACTGTTTTATGGAGCCTGTGATTTTACCCACTTCCTCAAAATGTTTCAGGGTTAACAACAGGTGTTTTGGTTTCTATGCTTATTAGAATTTCCAAATTCATTAGCAAAACTGTGATGTCATCTGGGTAACTGAGAGCAGTAACCCAATTGATTTGTGCACAAAAAGTTGGGTTTTTTTTATAGGTTTTCTGACAGACCTTTTCCTCCTCGATGGGTTTTATTGTGCCGAATGTGTTACTTTCACTCAACTGGTGGTGTAATTTCTTTGCCAAATCATTTTATGTTTTTTCATTATACCCTTGTTGTTGGTTCCCCACATGAGTATGCATGAAAATCCCCCATTTTGCAAAGCCATTCAAATAAAAACCAAATGCTGGTTTGAAACCAAAATAAGACTTGCCATTCATTATATGTCGGTATACGTATTCTCTATATGAAGGCAATAAAATAACCTGATTGAAAAAAAGGCACTGCGGGAACTCTTTAAGTGAAATTGTTAATGTTTCAGCGATGTTAAGTTTCGAGTGTCGCGATCAAAATAAGGATTTCGGATATCGGTGATGATTGCATTTCTCCCAAGAAACGTATAGACGTATATCAAATCAATGTAAACATAAGCTTTCACACAACAACCTCACAGTTTTTCATTTTCGATCAATGCAGATTCCTCTTTAGTTTGATTTAATTTGGAAATGTTTACTTACGTTTTTTCTTGGCCCGGCATTTGTTCCTGAAATTGGCGAATGACTTTGCCTGGAGCGAGGCGCGATCGTCCCCCGGTTCAGCAAGGGTCATGGCGCCGCAAGATTCCCCTCTCACTTGCAGCAAAGAAACCATGACTGCTAAACCAAGTGGCAAGATATCAACCAGAGCAATACTTGAGGTCCGCATCGTCTTAGAGCCAAACAACAAATTGCAGGCGATTGTGACAACTTTTCTGCTGTCGACGTGGTTCCTGGAGTCCTAAAAGAAAGACTTTAGAAGGACTGAACACGATTTCGTGACGCTATGAATCGAGACAAGCTTCAACTGCCGTGATATCGGTCAGTTACAATGGCATCGTTGTATTGGTCATTAGCATGTCGCTTGTGTTTTCTATGGCAACCAGATCACAACAAACAAATGCATATCAGTTCGGGTAGGTTCACTATTCATTCTTTTCCAATCTTTGTACTCCTATGGAGAAAGTGTACAATGTCATATAACACAATCTTTTGGGTTCGGGACATAAAGAAAATACAGCTGGGTGCCTCAATTTACAAATATTACAATATTACACATTTTACCATTATTGAAATACTGACATTAAACTTGTTAATATAAATAATTACTGTCATATATCACTGTATTCCACAGGATTTATTTCGGGGAAAACAAGTTAAGGCTACATACCACATTGTAGGATGTTTTCTCGAAAGGGGTGGGGGCGCAATCCTCGCCGATTGTAGCCTTAAACATTTGTCTATAAAGTTTGCTTTATCGTGCATTTTTTGTTTTATTCAGTTTTGATACAATGCATGCAAAGGACTTCAATACGTATTTGGTCAACAGAGGGCGCGTGTTATGCTCATGAACCTTATCGAATAGCGCAAAAACGGACCCAAACGAGGT
Organism: Astropecten irregularis; assembly: GCA_963971285.1. Taxonomy (NCBI): domain Eukaryota; kingdom Metazoa; phylum Echinodermata; class Asteroidea; order Paxillosida; family Astropectinidae; genus Astropecten; species Astropecten irregularis. The sequence goes on along the minus strand of OZ020247.1, from coordinate 5,905,370 downwards.
ATGCCCAAAGCATTCTGGGTAATTTTTTTTTGCTATGGCACGGCTAGTCTGGTTCCCGGACCCAAAAAGCTCCCGACTATTGTCTGTCAAATATAGGGTCCGGTATCGGCTACATGTACTGGAGGGTCACGTGACCAAAAAGTAAATTTTTGACTTTTTACGGAAATATCCGAAACATTACGAACTCGTTTCCGTCCAACTTCGGATAGTTACGTTGACTGACGGCTATTTCCGACAGATCACGCTAGGTTGTGTACGTTAGGGATAGACACCTTATGTAAATTATGTTAAGTTCCGTGCTACAGTTAGTCAAAATAGAGCATACTTATTGTCCACATGCAGCAGAGCACTCTTCCTATTATGCACTTTTAAGAAGTTTGTTGTATGTTTTTCCCCCACTCTTTGAACACTTATTCTGCCCAGATAAAATTGCATGTGCTTACAAAAGTGCAAAAATGAATGCTAAAATGGGAATCTCGCTTAACTCTAAAATACTTACTAGCTTCCGCGCCTGCGCAGACATGATAGCTGTGTCATGTTCTATTTTTAACCGTAGCCGATACCTGGCCTAAGATTTTTAATAAGAGTCGTCAGGAAATCTTTGGGCAGGGAACTAGACTAGGGCACGGCCTGATTGATGTACACATGCCACAAGAGTACCCATTGTCATATGCCTGCGCAAGCGTAGTGCCGAAAACAGGCTCTCTTTTTCTTTCTCTTCTTTTCTGAGATGAAAAGTTCCATTCAACGAGCCTGCGGGCTTACTTCTGGTAAGTCGGCGTCGCTGATGACTATGGTTTGTGTGACTTGATATCCAATAAACATCGCGGCGTATGTATGGCCTTTTGCCGTCGTCATCACAGGTGATGAACCATTAGGACTAGATACCACTATGAAGCTATAGATCTATAACAAACATAAACAGTACTATTATTAAGGGACTCATTAAAAGTTTACAATGACACAGTGCATTCATTGTTTGATCAGCCAGCATAAACGTGTAGGGAAACGTCAAAGCTTCCAATCTCTTTCCAGTGAATTAACTGAATCGGGGAGAGACAGAATAATAATAACAATATAACATGTTATATACGTGCTACAGGCCGACACCAATCTGTGTTCTTATTAATACTCATCATTTTACAGAATCAGGTATTTATAACCTTGTACCCAAACAAAACACCCCTAACCCCGTTAACTTCAATTGCCCTTATTGAAGTTGCTTTGAACTTTCTATGCAAATATATTGTCCTGAATTCAAGATATATGTAAACGTACAGTAATAAGAACTCAGACTGATAGTAACATTGAATAATTTTATCACGGATACATGTGCATTTTATTGTATTGAAATCAAACATAAGTAAACTCTAGTGAAAAATTACAATGTAAGACGTACCAAATTGCATCGCTGCAACTCCAAGAATTTAGAGTTGTCATTTTCCTTTTAAACGAAAGATGAGAGAATATAACTTCCAAAACGGTAACGATATTTTTTTATGTAAAAACATGTCTAAAAGGTTACCGAAAATTTCTAGAACGAATACGATAAATAAAATATAAAATTAGCAGTAATGTTGTGTTGATTTAGTTATACTTTGAATTACGTGTTTTTTGTTAAAAACGTTAAAAAAAATTTTAATACGGCTAGATAAGGATCGAACCTATCTTTGCAGCTATACACATCCAACACAATAAACTAAGAGACATTTTATTATATTTTATATTAGAGAAATCCACAAAAACGTTTCAAAAACATTTTTACAGCGACTCGTAATTAGTTAGTTTACAAGTTTCGGTTACAGTAGCGTGTTTTGTTTGTTTATGCTTAATGCGGGACATTGTCACGTTTAAAGGTACACGCCGGCTTCAAAGTCCAAAAAAAATGAAGAAGGCAGAGTATAACACAATAATTCTAGAACACTAAGTGAAGGTTTTCGTGAAAAAAAATCAGAAATAAGTCGTTTAATTAGGGTTAATTAACGGAAATCAAAAGAAGTTTCCAGCCGTAACAAGTGTTAGAAGGATGTGGCACACCAATGGTTTTAGACTGGTACTCGTAGCTGTGACTAAATGTTGCAGCTGCCGTATGAGAATTCCAGGAACGCGATACACGTACGTTCAAGCTGTTCACGATGCAAAAATCATTGGCAAAACAACAAAACAAATCTGTTGAAAAAATAAGGCTTTTCAAAATTATTCACAAAATGTTTCGAAGTTGACGAAATGTTTCGAAGTTGACGAATTGTTTGCGAGTTGGCGCAATGTTTGCGAGTTGGCGCAATATTTGCGAGTTGGCACAATATTTGCGAGTACCCGCAATGTTTGCGAGTTGCCGCAATGTTTGCGAGTTGACGCAGTGTTTTTGACGAAAGGATTTTGAGGCATGATCGATGAAACAATTTCGATCTGTTTCTAGCTCTATGTTTCGAGGGACTGAAACGATTTCCACATGAATACACAAAATATAATTTTTACAATGACACAAACAGATTTTGAGGGCATGAAATGATTTACATGTATGACAAGAAATAATCTCCAGGCTTTCCCGCTCCGCTCGAAAATCCCCCCAAAAAGCAAAAACAAATGCAACGGGGACCGGGTGAGTGACTCGAGCAATTTGCATGCCGCGCGGTCTCGCATCAAAAATACTACACGAACGTCCGTGCGTGGATGGATCGGACCGCACTGGTTATCACGGGCCCATGCCTCGGGCTGAATGCGTCGCAAGCCCCCACGCGCTGTGTCTGCAGAGATGGTAATGCACCCGTAGTGACCGGACTTTTATAAAAAAAAATAATAATAATTTGGCATGTATTGATTTTGCCTGTTCGCGATGGAAATTCCTGATTTAAAAAAGGGAACACTTTTAAACGACTGGAAATGGATCCATCACAATGATCACGTGACTTCCTTTCTTTTCGTAATTATCACGTAAACGGCAACATTTTACCGTTTATTGGTTTGGAATGTTCTATTCTACTTGTTGAAGACCTTTCCAGTTATGATAAAGGCATGCATTGGCGCCAAAAAGCGCCTAAAAATCGCCCAACAAGGCCGGCGTGTACCTTAAGTATCATGATATCACCATTAAAAACTTATGTCCTTTACAAATTGACTATCATTGATGTTTATTAGATAAAGATTATACATTAATTGAAATAGGTTTTTAAAAGTTGTCGTTAAAATAATTGTAACATTAAATAGTGGTGCTGTGTTAAAAGCATTCTTTGACTTTAAGGCGACTTGTTCAGTTAAACAGATCAGTCTTTTGAATGTATCTTACGCGTAAGGTGAACAACGAAAACTGACTAAAGCGGGATTTGAACCTGGGACTTCTAGAATACCAGGTTGGTGCTTTATACCAAGTGAGCTATTCAGCCCTATATGTTGCCCCGAGTTGTTAATTACCTTTGTAGGGTGAAAATAAGAATGGACAATATGAATGATCACAATTTACAATAGCAAGGAAAACGTACAATTTATCTAATTCATAATGTTTTCTCATTTAAAACTCACTTCATTAATAACATTTTGTGACATATCTAAGTATACAATATACATTTCAAACATTTCTTAATCAGTGAAATAAAGCTTTCTGTAATAAAAGATATCTTGACATCTTTGAAACATCGATCTCATCTTAATTGAGATATGCAAACCTTTATTTTAAACACAATTTCGTGTCTTTAGCTTTTTTTTTAAAGTATTGCTGATACATAACTGTCTCCGCCTTAAACCGCCAGCTTATAAAGAAGCAATATGTCTAGACCTTTTGGTAGTAACAGAAATGCAGTCTGTGATCACTGGTTTGAGTATCATAGGGGTGACTCCCAGTACGGTCGTCTTTGTTGCGAGTATCCTCGTCATCCCAGCGAAACCACTCCTGGGTAACAGTCATACCCTCCACCTCCTGGCACTCTGCGGTATAGGCGAAGAGATAGAACGGGCTGCTTGTTGGTAAGGTGATCGGATTGGATGCCACACCGTCTATCATGCAGCAGAAGTGGATGAGAGTGTCCTGGTCATACACTCCCGATGGCACGGTGCCGTTGACTGCGTTGCGGATGTTGTTTTCCTCGTCATCCCAATAAAGGGATCCAGATGACATACCTGCAAGACAAAAATCACCAGAAAGAAATGGGGCAATCTATCTCGCACCATGATTCTGTTTTTCATTCGCTGAACATCCGATCCCATTCCATCCCATCCAAGTCAAACCCATTCCCATCCCATCCCAGACCACCCAATCCCATCCCATCCCATCCGCCAAAACCCACCCCACCCAACTCAACCCACTTCATTCCCATTCCAATCCCATACCCATCCCATCCCATCTCATCCCATCCCATCTCATCCCATCCCATCCAATCCAATCCAATCAAATCAAATCCAATCCAATCCAATCCAATCCAATCAAATCAAATCAAATCAAATCAAATCAAATCAAATCAAATCAAATCAAATCAAATCAAATCAAATCAAATCAAATCAAATCAAATCAAATCAAATCGAATCGAATCGAATCGAATCGAATCGAATCGAATCAAATCAAATCAAATCAAATCAAATCCCATGCCATCCCATCCCATTCCATTCCATCCCATCCCATCCCATCCCATCCGAATTAAACACCACCAGACACGTACCAGCTGGGCAGTTGTCTCCGTACTTGAAGACGCAGTATTGCCCATTCGGCCATTCCTTATCGTCGACACCAACTACACGTTCTGCAGTTTTCATGCAGAAGTGTTGCTCCATGTCATTCTTTCCATAAGGACCCTTAAGATGTAATCCCTCTGACCAGTTATTACTTGCATCACTGTCCTCCGTGTCGTGATAGCGAGAGCCGGTTTGCCAGGTGAAAGCTGAGCCAGTCGGACAACCGCCGGTTGGCATCGGTAAACCGTAGACTCCTCGCGGCCATCTTGGTTCCACTAGAAAGAAAATATGTTGGAAATGTGTAAGAAAATATGTATAAAAAAAAAAAAACCAAACAAACAAACCTCTTAGAAATTGACAATTTGTTCCTCCATGTTTGAAACATTTAGGGGACGCCTGTAGTTTGAACTGTAAAGATTTCACGCTGTCATTGATTGGTAAACATCTGTTTCATTTTCCCTTAAGTTCAGGCTTATACAGATGTGTTACAAGTATGCTTAAACAAGATCATATAAAAAAAGACAAATAAACCGTCCATATTATTCCAGGCAATGGTAATAGGGGTGTGTGAATAGGAAAAAAACATGCACATTATGTTGCCCACATTACTGAAATAAATCCAATAAAAAAACACAGAATTAAACCAATAATCTAAGCACTGATTAATTAATCCATATCTCGAAAGGATCTTTACATTATCGTCTATGATAATGCTTATCAAACTCACCCAGTGAATAATTATGAAATGGGATCATATTGGATGTAATCTGGAAGATTTCTTGGACAAAAACTGGTAATACAGCAATGATGGTTCCTTTAGCAAAACAGCGCCACCAATAGGCAAGAACCACATAGACCAAGCACTTTGGAGAGAGCCATCTCTGTCTGACACAGTCAGATTCAACAAAGCCGCCCCGAATTTGCTAAGTAAATTGCTAAGTCCTAGATGACCAGTGGGAGAGCCGGGTCCCGCCGCCCCATTAACAGCATTTTTGATGTCACGGGGTCAGGATCTGCCAATTTGGATGAAACGTAGCCCGACTTTGAATTCAGGATACCCTCTGCTTCAGTCAACACCGTGCGGAATACTGGTTCAGCAACTGTACGGTCACCAAGAACACACACCCGGAGCACCCTTGACAGATCTAACTTCTCGCTCCCACAGACATCTAAATAGTGGGGTGCATTAGATGGGTTAAACCTGAACAATACCCTGTACTTTGCCAGACGCCGGACCATTTCGGTTTCCATCTTCTCTAGCGCATCCCGGATCTCTGTGTCTGCTCCCTTGATATTGGTACCACGATCACTGCACAATTCGTGGGGTACACCACGGCGAAAAGTGAAACGTCTGCAAGCCATTCGGAAATGGTCAGCATCTAAGCACTCCACTAGCTCAAGGTGTATGGCTCGGCTAGTCATGCATTTGAATAACAACCCCCATCTTTTTTCTTGACGCCGTCCAATCTTCACCATCATAGGACCAAAGCAGTCCATTCCGGTTGAGTAGAATGGAGGTAGGTTGTGGGGCAAACGGGACTTCGGCAGGTCCGCCATCCGGGGTACTTGTGGTTTTGAACGCCAACTACGACAATATACGCAGGTGCGGAGTATACTCTTAATGGTACTACGACCCCGAAGAATCCAGAACAGCCGCCTCAGGTAAGCAAATATCTGCCCAGTTTCTGCTGGTTTTTAAAGTGATTATCAGCATCTCTCAAGAGAAGTTTGGTCACTGGTTGGCGATGATCAAGGACAATAGAATGGGGCTAAAGATCGGCCGAGTCATCTTTGGCAACTTTCCTGGAGCGGCCTCCGACTCTTATCACATCCATTGCTCATCTAACTCTGGTGCGAGATCCAGCAGACGGCTGATTCTTGGAATTTCCTGCATTGTTTCAAGTGCTACAACCTCAGTTTGGAAATTATCCATCTGAGCTCGTCGGTAGAGTTGGAGTTCTGCCTCACGGACCTGCTGGGAAGGACCTGTAACTGTCAATCCACAGAAGGACTTCTTAACTTCACTGGAATATGCCTATAAACGTTGCTCTGGCCTGACAGATGCATTCTCACTTTGCCAATGATCTGGTGGTTCGTGGAGCCAATGTGGTACTTCAATCCACCGGGAATCCTTTCCCGGGAGCAATCGTCGATCGTGTGGAACATGGCTATAATGTCTCCAGAAACTGTAACTCGGCCAAGCCTGAAGCCTTGCAACACTTCCAACAACGAAGAGCGGAGAGTAGGTCCCGCAAGTAACTCGCCATTCAAGTTCTGTCCCTCATACATGAACGAGCAGTTGAAGATTAGTCAAAGCTTCCCATTAGATTGCACCACATGATACGGAATGTAACTGTAACCCTCTCTACAGGACCCAATTATCGGACGTGCCCGTCATTCTGAAGCTTCGTCATGTATCCTATGCAGTACCCGGGACACGTTGAGCGCTTCTTTGGTGAGAGCGTGCCAAGACCTGCAAAGCTTTAGGGCAAATATAAGGGATCTTATACTGCCTGACCCCCACACCAGGAGGGGGTGTCTTGTAGCGCTGGATCTCTTCTGATTTGGACACGAGCGGGTAGCCTCTTTTTCGTTGACGTGTGGAAGCTTGTATACTGCCGTGAATCTCTTCATCAAGTGGTATATCTGGTGTTCTGATTGCTGGCGTGTCGTGAACACTCTTCATCAAGTGGTATATATGGTGTTCTGACTGCTGGCGTGTCGTGAACACTCTTCATCAAGTGGTATATCTGGTGTTCTGAGTGCTGCCGTGTCGTGAACACTCTTCATCAAGTGGTTTATCTGGTGTTCTGACTGCTGGCGTGTCGTGAACACTCTTCATCAAGTGGTATATCTGGTGTTCTGATTGCTGGCGTGTCGTGCACACTCTTCATCAAGTGGTTTATCTGGTGTTAAGTTCTGACTGCTGGCGTGTCGTGAACACTCTCCATCAAGTGGTATATCTGGTGTTCTGACTGCTGCCGTGTCGTGAACACTCTTCATCAAGTGGTATATCTGGTGTTCTGATTGCTGGCGTGTCGTGAACACTCTTCATCAAGTGGTTTATCTGGTGTTAAGTTCTAACTGCTGGCGTGTCGTGAACACTCTTCATCAAGTGGTTTATCTGGTGTTCTGACTGCTGCCGTGTCGTGAACACTCTTCATCAAGTGGTATATCTGGTGTTCTGATTGCTGGCGTGTCGTGAACACTCTTCATCAAGTGGTATATCTGGTGTTCTGATTGCTGGCGTGTCGTGAACATAACATGATGGCTTGCTGTGGTATTCCCCGGGTGCTGAAGACCTTGTCTGTCTTGGACGGTCCTTCCAAATGTTGTGTTCAATGCCACAGGAGAACTAGTTTTGGGGCCAGTTTGAGCTTCACTGGATATAGTGTCAGTTCTATGCTGTCAGCCCCTATGAGAACCACTGGCTGGACGTTGGTTGCAGAGAAGTGGGAAAGGCCTCTCAAGTGCGGCTATTTCTCTTGCAGCCTTTCCGCTGACACACCCAAGGTAGCCAACTGGATGTCATCTGCAGAAAATGCACATTCAATGTTGTATTTGTGGCTCGGATCATCTCTCGGTGAAACTTCGAAGTCGACGCATCTTCTTCTCTCCGCTACAGTCATGACTCGGAGGGATTCTTCTTGGCCTGGAATCTGAAGTTGGCCTACTGCCCTCTGTAGAATCATTGTGTCTCCGCACATTGATCAAGTACGTCGTAAGTCTTAAAGGTAATATCGTACTTTTTTTTGTCTAAGACATACAGATTGATGGACAAATATCAAGGAAGATACAGTAACCGTCATTTGTGAACATTTCAGTCCTATACAGTGCCCACTTTTTGAGAAAACAGTGAAAAACGGTCACGGTATTTCTTAAGTCTATTCTCTATTGTTTTTGCTCTTTAAAAAATCAAGAATAATTTTGGTTTTACTCTTTTCTGGATAAATACAGTATTTCAGGCAGAAAAATTTGAACGGTTTTTCTACCATCACCATCTTCGTGCCCTGTAAGTTATAGATAAATCTGTGAAGATTTCTGATTCGGTATGCTACCAAAGTATGATACTACCATTAAGCTCTATTTGAAGGGCCCATTCCCTGCGGATGCAGATTTTGTTCTCTTCAATCAAGTCATGAAGTCGATGGCGGTTCTCTTGTTCTGCCAATCTCCTTTGGATCTCGGACGGGGACAGAGATTTGGTGGAAGAACCACGGGTCCTTGCGCTCAATCATGAGAGGGCACTATCCACAGACTGTGCTTTGGCTTGATCCAGATCAGATTCAGATCAATTGTTCGGAACAGGAACAGTAGCAGAGGTTAATCCGGTCAGAAGGACCAAAATAATATGTTGGTCTGTGAAGATTTTAAAATTTCACACTGCTACTGATTGGCGGTAAACCTCTGTTTAATTTCCCCTTAAGTTCTGGCTTATACAGTTGTACTACAAGTATGCTGAAACAAACAATTATAATTAATACATGTTTGTGTTTTTGGTCGACCTTTTCTTTTTTTCCCGTAAACGCATCCAGTTTTCCAGCAAATCAGTTCTTAGAATGTGCCGCACAAACGCCTTTTTCCGTTTATTGATCATCTTAAGCAAACTTTTATTGAGTACCCATTCATTGGGTCTTCTCTCTGTCCAGCTTACTCTTAGCAGACGTCTATAGCACCAGAACTTGAATGCTTGGGTTTTATTTGTGTCTGCTGATTTTGTGACCCAACACTCTGCCTACTCTTCGGTGACACTATATGTGATGCATATAGCAATCGAAAGGCGGTCCAGCCACCATGTGTGGCACTTTATTGATTCTCACGTGCAGGAAATAATATCTCAATTGAAGCATAGACGCCACTTAAGGTTGCCATAGTGATTTGCGCAAGATTTCACAATTTCGACGTGTTCTTTAGAACACAAACACGTCTTTGCTCCCTTCAAGAAGACATGACATTGCCACCTCCATTTATAGCTGCATATATTTATTTCTTACCGACTGTTCTGAGGAAGCTTTTTCCAACGTTTTTTGTATCTATTATGAAACTTGTTTTTAAGTCAATGTTTCCTTAAAATGTATATCTCTCCAAGACAGCTCCTATTTACGTCTCGACAACGGAAGTCCTGTCAAAGTAGCAATGAAAAGGTGTTAACCTCCCCGCTTCACTGTCAAATGTACATATTTCTCTCTCTTATTTTCTGACAAAGTATCTGTACCAACATGTATGTGTAATTATGTTACGGCAGTGTATATAGGTTAAATTGTAACAGCTTAGAGACCATGGTAAATTTTGAATAAACGTCAGAACCTTGGGGAACCAAACTCGATTGGAATACAAATGTATCTTTAAATATGCATTCTGCTTAATACTTGTATATTACTGTATAGTAATTGCCATAACAATCCATTAGGTTGTGCTATGCGAAGTACTGAACGCTACCTAAGTTAGTGCATGAAGGGCCATTGCAGGCACGCCCTGTTCATATTGATCAAAAGGTGTGATCGACAACTCGTGTGGAAGATGCGGTAGGACACTAATGGAGGTTGTCATGGTGATTTATGCATGATTTCACGTTTTCGATTTGTTCTCCACAATGTATACGCGTCTTGGCTCTCTTTATTAAGACATGCCATTGCCATCTCCATTTACAGCTGCATGCATATATTTATTTCTGACCGAGTTTTATGAGAAGCTTTTTTCCTTCGTTTTCTGTGTCACCTTGGACCTCTTCACTAACTCTTGTACTTCTTTCTCTTCTATGTTTCTTCACGATGGTAACTTCCATCTAGGTCGCAGAGCATTATCACTATCAGAGTCCTTTTACTCCTCTACCATGAGCGGCGTTTGTCTTAGTGTTGACAGTACGTTTTCAATAGCAAAATTGTAAATGACCTAAAACATTTTCGACTGATTTCACGGGCAGGATTATAGCTTGAATGGTAATATTAATGTAGAAGTTTTCTTGTAATTGCATTCATATACAACCAAAAACCCTTGAGTTACACCGCAAGATGTTAACAAGCAGACAAGCATTTTATCAAAATTAACACATTGCCGGCGATTATTCAAATAATTTTAAAACCAACTGAAACTACACGTATGCCGTAGTAATTGACTTTATCAAGAAGAATGCTATATTTAATTGTGGCAAAATGTTTAGACACATCTAGGAAAAAAATAAAGAATTTTTTTTTAAAAGCTTTGACTTTTTTGTCAGCAAAGTCTACAAGGGCAATTGAGGTTGAGTAATTGGACTGAAACCACATTGATTGTCCAAGAAGAGGTTATATGTATAGATAAGTTTTACAGTTCGTATGTACACGAGTTTTTCAAGGATTTTTGATAAACGCGATAATACTGAGATTGGCTCTGCAAGATCTCCATTGGTATGGCAGATATGTGAAAGATTTCTTCAAACCTGGTTTATATCATCATTCCCGGATGACTTATTATTTCAAAATTTAGAAACAATTTCATTTATAATAATATAGGGGGAAGGGAATTTTCGTTCAAAATATTTCGATTAACAAAATCATACTTTTGTTGCACACCGGAACAGAAATCTTCAGGGATTTACCTACAGCTATAACTTAAAGGTGGTGAAGGTAGAAACATACGGTTTAAGTTCTTCTGCCTAAAATGCAGCGCTGTATTTATCCAGAAAAGAGTCAAACCAATGACCAAAAACTAATTTGAGCTTTGAATGTACGTACATGATTGGTAACATACCCAACAAAAATATTCACAGATGTACGTATAACTACATATCAGGGAATGAAGATGTTGCTGGTAGAAACATACGGTTGAAATATTTCAGCCTGAAATGGCGTATTTATTATCCTGAAATTAGTAAAACAGAGACCGAAAACAGTTTTGATATCGGAGTGAGATCAAAACAATTCTTTATGTTTCGCTATTTTCTCGTTACTATGATGTCCGACTAAGCTCAAATTTTCATTATTTATTATTTCATGCATATATTGGAGCAAGCAAGGACCTTTACCAATCATGAAATATACCTTTAAAATAGCAAAATAAACAGTGAAAAGATTTAACACCCCCAAAAAATAAAAAATTGGCTTTTTCTATGTTTTTCTCAAAAGCGGTTTTCTCAAAGATGACTATTACTGTATCTCTCCTGAAATTTGCCCATACATCTGCATTTCTTTGACAAAAAGGAAAGTATGATATTATCAAATGACTGGCCTACTTTCGTGAATAAATTATTAAAATATTTTGCGCCGTTCATGAAGTGTTGGTAGCGTTGTTACAGGGAATATTTCTTTACAGAAATCTATAGTAATAATTCGAACTTAACGAAAACGATAAGCTTTCACACAGAAATATTCCATTGTTTGTTTGTTTTCCCCCGTCAATTCCTGTTTTTTTTTTTTAGCAGTCTCCCAAGACGCCTTCCTAATATTGAAATGTCTCTTACGTTTTTTCTTGGCCCGGCATTCCTTCCTGAAATTGGCGAAAGCCTTTGCCTGGAGCGAGGCGCGATCGTCCCCTGGTTCGGCAAGGGGTCATGACGCCGCAAGATTCCCCTCTCACTCGCAGCAAAGAAACCATGACTGCTAAACCAAGTGGCAAGATGACAACCAGAGAAATACTGGAGGTCCGCATCGTCTAAGAGCCAAACAACAAATTGCAGGCGATTGTGACAACTTTTCTGCTGTCGACGTGGTTCCTGGAGTCCTAAAAGAAAGACTTTAGAAGGGCTGAACACGATTCCGTGACGCTATGAATCGAGACAAGCTTCAACTGCCGTGAAATCGGTAAGTTACAAAGGCATCGCTATATTGCTCATGGGCATGTCGCTTGTGTTTTCCATGGCAACCAGGTCACAACAGTATGTAAATCAGTTTGACGGGTAGGCTCATTATTAATTTGGTTCCAACCTTAAGTGGAGGAATGGAGTGTTCCAGATCATCAAACAGAAGCCTTTGTTTTATGAACAGAAAGCAAATGCAGCATTGTACCCTCAGTTTGCAAATACATGAATTATTTCAACATGTTGAAATACAGTAGTAATATGTTATTATTTCACTGCATTGCACATTAGGGATATGGACCACAGACAGCCATTCAGGCGGATCAGCATATTTATGTTCTCGAGGACTTGAATTGTTTTTTGTTGGAATCCTCGCAGATCGTTGTATTTGTCTTGACCAGGGTTGTCACTAGAGACAATATTTGAGTGCTGGAAATTAAGAAGCTTAAACGTAGTATCATACTCTTCACAGATTTACCTATAACTTAAAGGGTATACAAATGGTGATGGTAGAAACATACAGTTAAAAATAATTCTCACACCAACCTTTGGAATGTATAATTCACGTGATATATATATTTAAAGGTACAGCACGAGCGGTGCACCAATACATGGAGGAAACTTGAAACAATGGAGTTTCCCCATCTTGTGTATATTCATCGTGTGTATATTCATTCCACATCGAAGTTTGAGACTTGGGGTGTGTTTGGGGGAGGGGTAGAGGGGGGTGGGTAGATGGCGCCAGTGTCAAAATAATGACTCCAAGGGAATCGTTGATATTGCCATGGTAACTTGTGTAATATATTGCAATATATGAACAATGCCAGTAATAACGCATACACTGACGTACCTCTAAGGCCCCGCTATGTGTAGAAGCCCAATACTAATGGTCAATTATGAACCAGGTGGCAGACGTGTTTTAATATATTGCTTGTTGTAACGTGAAGGTTGGAGTCATATTCACTAATGATGGTTTATTGCGTTTTGAGCATGCAGCGAGGAACCACTTGTTATGAACCATAATATTGCATGCAGTTTTCATAACAAAACATCGGCTGACAATCATCATTCACATATTCATAGTTGGCAGAACAAGACCAGCACCACGGTACTAGAAAACGACTCAACATCAGTGCAGTAAGACGTACATTGGCCTACAGTGGGCAAAACGCATACACAGTATCATTGCCACCGGAACACCGTCCAAAATGTTGGGCCATTTTTCAAGGTGGCAGATATCTTTGCTAATAACTATTTCTTTAGCTCAAAGTGTTACCAGCGTTAGCACAATTAACTCCGATAATTTCAAATCAGACACACGTATAAATATGAAGACTTGCAGTATCATTGACTTCGTGTTGAACGGCCATGTGTATAATACTACCATTGCAGAAACACATAAGAGATGCATAGATATCTGCAAGGCAGATCCGTACTGCCTATCAACAAACTACGCTACTGGTAAGGATGACCATCACCAATGTGAGTTCAACAATGTCCGTTACAGCAGCTACCTTAATGACTTCACTAAGAGACCTGGTTGGGTATACACCCAATCTGAACAGGTAAGGTGTAGATCCTTTAAGTTGTAGACCACTTGATTAATGATCGAAGTTTTTACAGTTGCTAATACATAAGATGTCATTCACTACCACAAAATGGGGGTTTTACAGCATACTTGGCAAGCCAGCGGGAACAGCGCGAAGTCATTTCGGCATGGACTCAGGACTCCGGGTCCCGCTTAAAATGCCTCGGAAGCTCCCATGCCATAGATAAATACACCGTTTTAGGCGGAAAGGTTTTAACGGTATGTCTCTACCACCACCATCTTCATGCCGTGTAAGTTATACGTAAATCTGTGAACATTTCTGTACCTTTAAAGGTACTATCATACGTTGGTTTCATTATCAAAACTGAAATCTTCACAGATTTACCTAAAACGCGCAGGGTATAAAGACGGTTAGGGTATAGAAACATACCGTTATTATTCTTTTAACTGAAATTATTGTTTAACAAAAGAGCATATATCAGGGTATACCGTGAGCATTTTTCACTGTTTTCTCAAAAAGAGGACACCGTATGGGACGGTGAATTTCACAGATGACTGTTATCTTTCATGAGATAATCTGCCTATGATTCTGCATTTCTTTAAAACAACCCCAAAGTATGAAGTTAGCTTTAAGTCTAAAACAAGATAAATTTCTGAAATTCTTGAATAAAGTTATGTGGGCGACGAAAAGAAAACCACGCTCCTCACGCAATATAGTTCAACTTCACGGCTTTGCCGATGTAAGACAAAGGTGGTTTTTTTTTGTGGTTTAAATCTGCACACGCTGTATAACCACATAAAACCTGTCAATAAAACAGATTGTCTCCACTTTCCCAAACATTGAATGCTATTTTTTATTTATCTTTTTTTTTACAGGAGTGTAGGCCTACTGAATATGAAAGACGGTTGCAAAATCATAGCAGTTGTCCAGGTATGTTTATAACTGCCTCGTAAAGCAAAAACACTTTCTTCCCAATGTAGCATTATTTTGATATCCTGCTCAGATCAAATGCGGTAAACCCAATGGAATACTGCTTCATAATCAGCGGCATAATTTGTATAGGTGCTATGACCAACGTATAGGCCTATATAGTCTTTAGGAGGCTACTCAAAGAAACTGCGGTGGTGTCAGTATATTATTTTGTACACCCCCAATAATCTTTTATTGAAATCTGGGAAGCTGGAAAGCCAATCTTGAGCAAAAGACCGGTAGGGAAATTCCGGACATGTTGTCCATGCCGTTTCTTTTAGGAATAAATCGCGCACCACACACCAAGCCGGAGTTGTAGTGCATTTACATTGATACACACAACCGCAGTTTCTTGTTTTAATTATTCAATGATAATCAATGATAATTATGATAATTTCAAAACTCGTGTTGTGTAAAGGTACTATTCTACTTTGGTAGCAAACGAAGCAGACTGAATCTTCACAGATTTATCTATAACTTACAGGGTATAAACATGGTGATGGTAAAAACATACCACGGATTCTGTATATATCAAGAAAAGAGTATAACCAATTAAAAAAATGGTGAAAAGATAAAAAAAACAAATTGGCATTTTCACTTTTAAATCAAGAAGTGGGAATTTGTTTGTGTATCTTTCTTGATAATTATTTAGTTTAATATTACCTTTAAGTACAGAGCGCGTCGTCAATAATGGTCGCAGGTGTCTGTTTTTGCTCGGCAGGAATTTCAAGAAAGATTGCAATTTCTTGCGAATCCCGCATGTTTAAGCAGGCACAATTCTACAGCCAATATTTAATTGTTTTATTTTTGTTTTTTTCTTGGGGGGCTATAAGAGCCATTGAAAAAAAATTTTATTTGGGTTTTTTTAGGGCTTAGAAGACCCAGTATTTTAGGGGCTAAAACATTCTTCTTACACTCGCTTCTGGGTCATTCCCTAACAATTCAACACTCTTAGGAAACCCGACGAACACGAGCTTCTATGAAATTTGGTATGGTAGTTGGACTTCCTGAGTGGGTCTAACTACCATACCAAATTTCATTGAAATCCGTTTCGGTCGGGTTCCAAATCGTGGTGAACCGACACGGAATGACCCTTTCTGCTACGTCTTTTTCGTAGTAGAAAAGCATGCACCTGTAACCTAAATAAGTAGGTAATTATACTACGCGGTTTTTTTTTATGTAGTTGGCCCTTAAAGGAAGTATCATACTTTGGTTTTTATCAAAGAAATACAGATTCATAGGCAAAAATATCAAGGAAGATACAGTAAAAGTAATCTGTGAAAATCAGTCCCATACGTTGCCCACTTTTTGAGAAAACAGTGAAAACGGTCACAGTATTTCTTATGTTTTTTTTCTTTTATTTTTGATCTTTTAAAATATGAAAACGGTTTTCTGTCGTTGTTTTACTAATTTTCTGGATAAATACACAATTTCAGGCGGGAAAACTTTAACAGTAGGTTTCTACTAGTATCATCTTCATACCCTGAAAGTTATACGTAAATCTGTGAACATTTCTGTTTTGTTCTCTTACCAAAGTGTGATACTACAATAAAGGTATATGATACATGATTAGTAAAGGTCACAGGACAGCGCTCATACTTTGTCTGATCAAACATGTTCATGAAATAATAAACCTGTGAAAATTTGAGCCCAATCGGACATCTGAGTCACGAAAAAATAGCGAAAACCCAATTCAATTTTTCTCATAAAACACGAAGAATTGTTTTGATCTTACCACAAGATCAGAACTGTTTTCGGTCTTTGTTTTACCAATTTCTGGATAAACACAGCATTTCAGGTGGACAAAATGTTAACGGTATGTTTCTACCAGCACCATTTTCATACCGTGAGTGAAAGGAGATAACTAACAACTCAAGTGAGGGTGTCCTTTATGGGTTTTTTTCCAAAAATAGTTCGACGAACGATCTGTGGAAAAGACACTAAATCTTGATTTGCTTGAAAACCCCAGCATCTGATAAACCAAGATTTGCTATGGTGACTGTTTGCACTGTTTACCAACTGTTGAGTCAATTTTCTGCATCAAACTCAATAATTTGTTTTTGGAGGCCTGAAAACATCCAGTATTTTCCTTTCTTTCTTTCTTTCTTTTTTTTTTTTTTTTTGGGGGGGGGGGGTGGTTGCTAGACATAATTGGGAGGAGAAAACCTACTCCACCCCCACCCCCTCCCTCCACCAGCCCTTCGTAGAATCGCGCATGTGTTTAAGTTGCAATTTTTCTCTGAAGTGTATTCAATGCTTCGTCAAGATGTGCAAGATGTTGGCAAAATATTTGTAAAATCCTCCTCAATCCCCAACTTGATCCCGACAGTTTTCCCGATGTATGCGCAAGTAGCGAGAATCGCGCGGTTATTTCTTGCGTTGTTCGCATTTTGAAATGCATGTCAGAATCAATATCCGCGTGTTCTTCTCGTATGTTGACCGAGCGTAGTTACCACATACGTTGCGAGAACTTCGCGCAAACTGCGCAAAAATGGTCTACGACTGCACGTTCGGAGACAATTTCTCCGAATGTTGGACTGAGATAATCCTTTAGTAAATGGAATCTGTAAAATGGCTGAGGTTCACATGCGAAAAACGTTTTTGCTAAGAGGAAATATCGGGCATTGAACAAAAACCAATAATGGATGTTTCACATTACATGTATTTCATTTGGTAATGCATGAAATGTTCCACTCTACGAGGCATGCTATTATTCTTAGCATTCCACTAAAACAATTCATGATTTGCATACTATCCCTGTGCTATGCACTTCTAATAATTTTCAATTGACTTAATTGTTTTTAATCGAGTAATAATAATAATAATTGTAATTACCGGAAATGGGTCATTAGGGAGACTTTCTCATTCGGTCCTGCACAAACTTTATGTAGCCCATCGCGCTGCGTTGGTGCGCCCTCTCGCGACTAAAAAACAGCCATGCGCTATGCATACGATACCGCTTGTGATGAACGCCATGTTTCTAGATGTTTTGCTGAAGTTTTGAAGGAAGATAACAGTTTTTAATCTCAAAATCAGCCTTTCTTGTGGTGGTTTAATCCCCGAATCATCCAGCAGTTTAGTCTGATTATTTGTATGCGATCATTGGCTCTCAGGTGAGTCTGAAAGATTTGGAAATGTTATGATAAACATATTCTCATGGGAAGTCAGTGGGTTAAGTTGTTCTTTATATTAAATTTGGGAGTCTGCAGCCGTATACTTAACAGTACGCCAGCAATGTGCATATTGTGACCGTTCATTTTGTGCATGGGTAAATGCTTAATTTAGACACGATCGACATGTATAATCTTTGTAAATCCAAGTTGATTTGGCTTTTTATATGGATATTGGAGAGAGATTTCTGGGGGTTTGGAACTACGTACATGTTGCATAAGTTCATATTGTTCAACTCAGATGTATGTTTAGGAGTGTGTTTTATGACACATGTACATGTAGTAAGTTTGTACTGTATGTACATACATGTGGTTTTGTATTCTTTTGCTCTCAGGCTAGAGTTACAAGTTCACTGCTTACTGCTATCTGTGAGAGTTTGTTTGGTCTCTCGCTGAGCCAAATTGTTCACCAGTGTAACCATGCACTCTCAACTCTCAGTTGTCTACTGTACTGGAAGTGAACTTGCATAACTGGATACTCTGCAAACCGGCACTTTTGAGAGGTGACACCGAAGATTGACTGCAGTCCTGAGTAAACTTGTGGACACTTGAGGGAGACAGGAGATTTCGTCTAGTCTGCCTTCGTAAGTTCGCACTGTTGAACTGTTCGCTGACTTCAAGAGTCATCGGATCTGTTAGACGGAGGCAGGAGACTCCGGCTGCCTTGTCGCTGTTGAACTGTTTGCTGACTTCGTGGGAGTCATCAAATCGCTTGGAAGGACAGGACTGGCCATCATCAGACGCCGTTCACATACCATCAGAACTCCTCTGTTTTATTTGTTTCTGCCGGCCGGCTAACTAACTGGGTATCCTTGTTAATTACCTGTTGTTATTGTACTTTTTGATCTAAACTGTGATTTTATCTTGATTTAATTGTTTGGCCAAACACAATTGTTGTTACATAATAAAAGTTGATAAGAAATTTATTGGATTGAGAAAAATTGTTTTCTGTTTGTCCAAATTCCAAAACCTGGTTACATAATTGGCGATCTTGCCAGGACATACATTTTGGGGGGGATTTACTGTGAACAGAAGACTGTTTTCATTTTGTTGTTGTATTTAATGTCAGAACTCTAAGTCTAAGATTTCTTGATGTTGGATACTCTGTATTAACTCATCAACTACTGTTTTGTTTTTGAATTGTGTGTTTGAGAGCCAGTGGTTGCATACTGAAATTAGTTTCTGGGGTATATTTTTGTTGCTGTTGATATTTTAGATTATACATGTAGGAACATGGCAGACATCCAGGAATTAGTTCGCCTTGGCCAAGACTGGTGTAAGAAGGATGATGTAAGGGTGGCTTATGCACTTCTGCTATGCAGCGATGAAGCGTTGAAAGCATCCACAGAGAGCATCGCAGTATCGCTTTTACACACGGTACAACACCTCGTAGGCGTGTCCCGACAGGAGCGCCAGGATGCGACTCTCCTCCTCTGCGAATTCGATCGGGAGGTGGCGGGAGTAGTCCTCCCTCCTTCAGGGTACGTCACAGTGTCTGTTGGTGGGGATGACTCCGTCTCCAACGCCTTGAAGTCACTTTTACAAGTCGAGTACTTGTAAAGGATTTGGAGATGGGTGGAAAGCCAGGCCAAGCCGGTCAGGAAGAACCTGCCCAAGACGCATTGAAGCAGTCCCTCGCTTCATGCACCATCACAGGTGGGAGAAAGCTGCGCCCATTCTCTGGTGCAAAGTTTCCTCCCAAGGATGAAGACAGCTTTGATACCTGGATTGAGTTGGTCCAGGGTCAACTGGAAGAGGAACCAGAAGACACTGAACGGAGAAAACGGTTGAGGGAAGCACTGAGGCCTCCGGCTGCAAACATCATTACTGACCTTCGTCGAGATCAGCCCGACGCCACTGCGGGGGACTACCTGGCTGCACTGGAGTTGGCTTTTGGCCGGAGGAACTCAGGGTACAGTTCCAGGGTATGCACCAGGACAAAGGGGAAAGCCCGTCGGAGTTTTTGGGTAGACTCCAAGCAGCTGGCTCCGGAAGCTGGTTCGGAAAGGTGAGACCCCAAGGGAGGCAGCCAAGTCACTCCTCTTGTCACAGTTCATCAAAGGAATCTTATATGATGAGATTCTGCTCGTCAATCTTCGATTGAAGGAACTCCGAGGTGACCCTCCAGCATACTTGAAGTTGCTACAGATGGTGAGGCGTGAGGAGGCTGAACAGCAGGCCAAGGATGGTCGCCGAAGTGGGAAGGGCACTACACCAGCGGTAGCAGTTGCGAAGCAGGCCAAGAGTTTCTCTCAGTCTGCTGAGAAGAAATCTGAGAAGAAACCCAGCCGCAGAGGATATACTGACAGACCTAGCTTTTGCTACTCTTGTGGTCAGGATGGCCACTACAAGTCTCACTGTACCAATGAGGCCAATATGCAAAAGGTAAATGAGCAGCTCATCCACTTCCTGCAGGGAAACGCCAAGGGGCGTCTGACCGGGGCCAGTCAGAAGCCCCAGCCCGAGAAGTGAGGCCCAAGCATCATGATTCAGCTAAATTTCAATCCGGTACAGACATCCCAGTTGGCCTGATTGGGGAAAATCTTGTTGAGAAGTGTTGGGTTGATGGCACAGGGGCAAGGTGTTTGCTGGACAGTGGGTCACAGGTTACTTTGATATATTACAGCTTCTTCCAGCGTCTCGGAAAGACCTTACATCCACTTGAGGATCTGGTGCTCTGGCATGGTGGAGGAGGGCAGATACCATACTTGGGATGGACGCATATCGACATTGGTTTTGAGGCTAGTTTCTGCGGAACTAATCAGTCCTTTCCTGTCTTAGCGTTGGTTGTTCCAGATGGTCGAGACTCAGCCCAGTACCAGCTAGTAGTTGGGACAAATTCTGGAGCACTGCGAAATTGCTATGAGTCTCTCTTTGGGTTGCGTGGCAAGAAGACACCTGGCGACGTCCATATCAACGCTGTGTGTCAACAGATCTATCAAGGGTTCAAGACTTCACAAAGGGCAGGCCCTGAGGGGAGGATTGGACTTGTCAGGTGTCACTCCAGGGATCAGTTGGTCATTCCTGCTAAGTCTCAGAAGTTAGTGTCGGGTACTGTCAGAAACCGACTGGGCCGATCAGTCACTGCGTTGATTGATACTGTGAATCCTGTTAGACTGCCAGGTGGTGTCAACGTGTTATGCTCATTGGTTTCAGTTGGGACAGGATTTCGAAGGGTGAAGGTGTGTCTGCACAACCCAACCGAACATGAGGTATACTTGCCAAGAAAGTGTGTCTTAGGGGGTGCTTTTCTGCCTGTTTCGGTCAGCGATGCCTAGTCAGAAGATGTGAAGAAACTTTCAGCTATGACCGCTCAGCATGGTGCGACTGACAGATCCCCCCGGTCTACGCCATTAGTCAAGAAGACCCCAATGCTGACTGAGGAGGAATTCCGAGGACTTTCATTTGTTTGGGGTCAAGTGAGTGAGGAGTGGAGGGACCGGATCCTTAGACTCGCTTACAGCCGATCTGAGGTGTTTTCCACACATGAGTGGGATTTGGGGTTGACCCAAGGGAGTTATCATGAGATCAAACTGACCGATGAATGACCTTTTCGAGAGAGGTCAAGGCGGGTTGCTCCAGCTGATTTGCTGGACCTCCGCGACCATTTGCAGCACTTGTTGGATGTCGGAGTGATTACGGAGTCCAAGTCAAGGTACGCATCACCGATAGTCATCGTTCGCAAGAAAAATGGCCAGATGCGTCTCTGTATTGACTATCGTACTCTGAACTCACGGACTGTGCCTGACCAGTATGCTGTGCCGTTGGTACAGGAGGCCCTGGACTGTCTTCATGGGTGTAAATGGTTCTCAGTTATTGACTTGAAATCAGGCGATTATCAAATTCCCATGAGGCCAGGTGACAAGGAAAAGACTGCGTTCATTTGTCCGGCTGGTTTTTTCCAGTTTGAGCGGATGCCGCAAGGTGTAAAAGGGGCCCCTGCGACATTCCAACGCCTGATGGAGCGGTGTATGGCTGGGCTGAACCTGGTTGAGGTGTTGGTCTATATGGATGATATAATTGTGTTTGCCCCCACCTTGGAGCAGATGGAGGAGCGGTTGTCCAGAGTTTTTGATCGCCTCTCAGAGTATGGGCTCAAGGTTTCGCCTGAGAAGTGCCAGCTGTGCTGTTCCTCGGTCAAGTATCTAGGGCACATAGTGTCGAAGGAAGGGGTACAAACTGACCCCGACAAAGTGGATGCCATCCGGTCGTGGCCCCCTCCCGTTGACATCAAGCAATTGCGGTCCTTTTTAGGACTTGCCGGATATTACCGTCGGTTTATTGATGGTTTTGCAAAGATAGCAAGGCCTTTTCATGACTTGACAGCAGGGTTTCAGAGAGGAAAGTCTTCCTCAACGTCTCGGCAGGGGAGAGACAGCCCAAGTAAGGACCCAAAGATGCCTTTTGCTTCGAGATGGTCACCTGAGTGTCAAGAGGCCTTCCAGACTTTAAGGGACAAGTTGTGTTCAGCCCCGGTTTTGGCCTTTGCCGATATGAATCGGCCATTCGTGATGCATGTTGATGCTTCACGGGAAGGACTGGGAGCGGCCGTGTTGTGTCAAGAGTCAGAGGGGAAGTTACGTCCGGTTGCTTATGCCAGCCGAGGGCTCTCTCCTTCTGAGAGAAATTATCCAGCTCACAAACTGGAGTTTTTGGCCCTCAAATGGTCAGTCACGGAGAAATTCAAGGACTACTTGTACTCCGCTCATGGGACCCAGATATTCACTGATAACAACCCATTAACGTACATTCTCACCTCGGCCAAGCTGGACGCTACTGGACATCGATGGCTGGCATCGCTCACAAACTACGACTTCACTTTACATTACAAGCCTGGCCATTGCAATCAGGATGCTGACGCTCTTTCTCGAAGGCCTCATGATGTTTCTCACCGTGAATCTTCACAGAGGGACCAGACTGAGAAGATGCACATCCTGCAGGAACGACTGAAGGGTGAGACAGAGGGCACCCAGCCAACCTTGGATGGTGAGGCTATCAAGGCACTGTCGGCGACGCATCTTGGTTCAGAGTGTGAAGATGACTCACCAAAGGGAGTTAAAGCTGGTTGTCATTCCCTTATCTACTCTCTTGCATTGAGTGCCGAGGCTGTTCCGTTGGATTATGCCAGTCCAGCTCAATCCACTGACGTCGAGGCAGACTATGTAAACTGGGAAGTTGAGCAAGCCGCTGACGAGAACATCAAACGGGTGGTTAGATTTGTTGTAGAAGGTCAGAAGCCTAAGGTTTTGTCAGCAATGTCTGATGACATCAAGTTGATGTTAGGTCAGTTTGGTCGGTTGGTAATGAGAGATGGTGTCCTTTACCGCCGTGTAGTTGATTCCATCGGGAAGGAGTCCTTTCAGTTGGTTCTACCTACCAAGTTTAGAGAGAAGGCCATAGCTGGGCTCCATAACGACCTTGGCCATCTCGGTTCGGAACGTGCAGTTGCCTTGGCTCGCCAGCGGTTCTATTGGCCTAGGATGGCAGCCCAGATACAAGAGTGGGTGTCACGATGTGCCCGATGTGTGTGTCACAAGACAAATCAGAAGGTTGCCGCGCCCTTGGTCAACATCTCCACCACGTATCCGCTGGACTTGGTCTGTATTGATTTCTTGAAACTTGAACCAGACCGGAGTGGGGCTCAGTACATTTTGGTCATTACGGATCATTTCTCGCGTTACGCACAGGCTTTCCCCAGCAGAGATAAGTCCTCAAGGACTGTAGCCCGGTTGTTGTGGCAGGGTTACTTAATGCATTACGGACTGCCGAAGCGAATCCACTCCGATCAAGGTCGTGAATTTGACAATCGGCTGATCAAGGAGCTTACAGGTCTTCTCGGGGTGAAGAAATCTAGGACGTCTCCATATCATCCCCAGGGTGATCCCCAACCCGAACGATTCAATCGTACACTGTTGAGCATGTTGGGCACACTGCCTCATGACAAGAAGGAAAATTGGAGCAAATTTGTGGGTCCTCTTGTCCATGCCTACAATGCCACTCGCAATGATAGCACTGGTTTCTCACCGTACTATATCATGTTTGGGAGGGAGGCCAGGCTTCCTATTGATCTTTGTTTTGGAACAACCCCAGAGGGTGTGGCGGCTCAGGATCATTACAAGTATATCCAGGAGTTGAGAGAGAGTCTTGGAAAGGCCTACAAGCTTGCTTCTGAGGAGTCAGCAAAGTCAGCTGCCATGAACAAGAAAAAGTATGATCTCCGGGTGAGGGGAAGTGAACTCAATGTGGGTGACAGGGTGCTGGTTCGGAATGTAGGGTTCCGAGGCCCACACAAATTAGCTGACAAATGGAGTAATGAGGTATATCATGTGGTGGGTCATCCAAATGTCAGCATTCCTGTTTACCGTGTGAAACCTGAGAACGGGACCAGTCCCGTCAAAATGCTTCATCGCAATATGCTTCTACCAGTTGGGGTTCTCACCGGAGAAAATCCTCCGCGTTCTGTTGATCCCCCGACCAGACCTACCACAAGACAGCGCACACGTGAACTTCGCCGTCCAACTGCTCCAACTCAAGATGTGGATGGGGAACTGGATGAGGATGACAATCCGGAAGTAGTTGTTATCTGGGGAAAGGGTCAACGCGAAGCCCCTGATGTGAATTCCAAGGAGGAGACCCGTGAGGATGTTCCACAGGCAGGTGGACCAGATTCAGAATGTGGTCGGAGACTAAGCCAGATATCTGATGACACCCCATTACGGGCTGAAGCTGATATCTTTGTCCCTCAGTATTCCACGCAGAGTTCTGTGAGCGAGGCCTCCTGTGATGTTCCCATAGAGTCACAGGAGATGGAAGTTACTGATTCACCTGCGAGTGCTTATGTAGCGCAGACAGGTGACGGAAGCCCCGAGGTACTGTTGGAAGGTGTACAAGGTAATGAGGTCTCAGTTCAAGGATTGACACCAGAGCATGCTATATCATCCAACCTGAATGAGGGTGTGGGGTGTAGTCAAGAACTGACCGAAGGCGAAATTGTGTTGCCTCTCAACGACTCTTTGAGTCAAACCTCAAATGATGATGGAGTTGTTGATTACTCCAATCGAAGCGGTGAACCTTCTGGCCTGAGTAGTGAACTCAGTGCAGACAGTGAGGTTGTCCCCAGCCCTGACTCCAATCCACCTACGTGTGAAGGTGAGATTATAGATGCTGCAGGATGTGCTTTGGAGGGGTCAGAGGCTGTTCCCCTTGCCGCCTCAGGTGAGATAGATGTCCAAGTTGATCGTGAGGAGGATAGTCGCAACAGAGTGAGTGGATGTCGGTCATCCAGGGAGAGACGACCTCCAAAGCGGATCACCTACGAGGTGTTGGGCCAGCCAACTTATCATCAGCTAAGCGCTAATGCTTTGGGACATTGGGTGCCAGACTTTTGTAAGTCATTTTTCATTCCCAATCACACATGAATCGGGACGTTGCAACACGTTTAGAAGGGGGGGGTGATGTAGCCCATCGCGCTGCGTTGGTGCGCCCTCTCGCGACTAAAAAACAGCCATGGGCTATGCATACGATACCGCTTGTGATGAACGCCATGTTTCTAGATGTTTTGCTGAAGTTTTGAAGGAAGATAACAGTTTTTAATCTCAAAATCAGCCTTTCTTGTGGTGGTTTAATCCCCGAATCATCCAGCAGTTTAGTCTGATTATTTGTATGCGATCATTGGCTCTCAGGTGAGTCTGAAAGATTTGGAAATGTTATGATAAACATATTCTCATGGGAAGTCAGTGGGTTAAGTTGTTCTTTATATTAAATTTGGGAGTCTACAGCCGTATACTTAACAGTACGCCAGCAATGTGCATATTGTGACCGTTCATTTTTTGCATGGGTAAATGCTTAATTTAGACACGATCGACATGTATAATCTTTGTAAATCCAAGTTGATTTGGCTTTTTATATGGATATTGGAGAGAGATTTCTGGGGGTTTGGAACTACGTACATGTTGCATAAGTTCATATTGTTCAACTCAGATGTATGTTTAGGAGTGTGTTTTATGACACATGTACATGTAGTAAGTTTGTACTGTATGTACATACATGTGGTTTTGTATTCTTTTGCTCTCAGGCTAGAGTTACAAGTTCACTGCTTACTGCTATCTGTGAGAGTTTGTTTGGTCTTTCGCTGAGCCAAATTGTTCACCAGTGTAACCATGCACTCTCAACTCTCAGTTGTCTACTGTACTGGAAGTGAACTTGCATAACTGGATACTGCAAACCGGCACTTTTGAGAGGTGACACCGAAGATTGACTGCAGTCCTGAGTAAACTTGTGGACACTTGAAGGAGACAGGAGATTTCGTCTAGTCTGCCTTCGTAAGTTCGCACTGTTGAACTGTTCGCTGACTTCAAGAGTCATCGGATCTGTTAGACGGAGGCAGGAGATTCCGGCTGCCTTGTCGCTATTGAACTGTTTGCTGACTTCGTGGGAGTCATCAAATCGCTTGGAAGAACAGGACTGGCCATCATCAGATTGGACGGGACGCCGTTCACATACCATCAGAACTCCTCTGTTTTATTTGTTTCTGCCGGCCGGCTAACTAACTGGGTATCCTTGTTAATTACCTGTTGTTATTGTATTTTTTGATCTAAACTGTGATTTTATCTTGATTTAATTGTTTTGCCAAACACAATTGTTGTTACATAATAAAAGTTGATAAGAAATTTATTGGATTGAGAAAAATAGTTTTCTGTTTGTCCAAATTCCAAAACCTGGTTACATTTACGTCTAAACATCCTCCAAACCAATGAACTTGAAATGACATATGTTCATATTGAGCATAAACTTCTATTAAAATATGGAACATAATAATAATGTCTTTAAAAGGTAGCTGGTATAATAGGAAGACACCGAAAAGTCTCCCTATTTCCAGGTGTCTCCCAAATGTTCACTTTTAAACGCTAAAGTGTCTCCTTAATATGCAATTTAGAAATAAAATTCAACATTTATATTGCGCTCTTTACATATAATAATCAAAGCGCATTACAATAAAAGGCCGTAACTAAGAACATACATTATAAGGAAAGAGAAAAGATGCAAGCTATGAGAGACATATAATAAGATAAAGACAGGTTGCCGAGTCAGTGCCCAAACCGCAGTATGGGGATCACCATCATCATGTTCGTCCATCCTCGGGGATGATGACCACGACATCACTAGATGTTATCCACTTTGCATGGAGAACTCTGGGCTTGGTGGTGCGGCGGACTTGTCCCTGGCTTTGCGGGCAGCTCTCTTGAGTTCAGCTTCCTTGCGCTGTCTCTCCTGAAAGGCTGCAGCACCCCGGATAAGCTCTCTTGAGTTCAGCTTCCTTGCGCTGTCTCTCCTGAAAGGCTGCAGCACCCCGGATAGTGGCTCCTCGCCATAGGCCTTTGTCCCTGGCAAGGTTTTCCCAAGACTTGATGTCAATATCCAGGTTTGAGAGGGAGGCTTTGAGTGAGTCCTTGAAGCGTTTGTGAGGACCACCTGCAGTTCTCTTGCCTTGCACAAGCTCGCCATAGAACAGCTTCTTAGGGAGTCTCTCGTCCTCCATGCGTACCATGTGTCCTGCCCAGCGTACCTGGGTCTTTGCAAGGATTGTGTGGATGCTGGGCAGTCCTGCACGGCAGAGGACTTCTGTGTCTGGTACTCTGTCTCTCCAGGAGATGCGTAGCAGTCTGCGCAGCCAGGTCAGGTGGAACTGGTTCAGCTTCCTTGCATGTCGGCGGTACACTGTCCATGACTCGCAGGCATACAGCAGTGTGGGGAGTACAACTGCTTTGTAGACTTTCAGCTTTGTGTTGATGCTGAGACCCTTACGGTCCCATACATTTGTGCCTAGTCTGCCAAAGGTCGTACTTGCTTTTGCCAGCCTGCTTCTGATCTCATCGTCTATAAGGACAGCTCCGGAGAGGGTGCTTCCAAGGTATGTAAACTTTTCCACCGCTTGGAGGGGCTGGCCATGGACGGTGACAATCGGGGGAGCATATTCTTTCCCTGGGGCTGGCTGAAACATGACTTCTGTTTTCTTTAAGCTGATTTGCAGCCCAAAGTCGTCACAGGCGCCTGAAAACTTGTTGACGCAGTTCTGGTTCTCAGTCTCGGATTGCGCATTAAGGGCACAATCGTCAGCAAACAGGAGATCACATACATGGTCTTCTTTGACTTTGGTCTTGGCCTGGAGGCGTCGAAGATTGAATAATCTGCCATCGGTGCGATAGCGGATGGGGATGCCAACCTGACTGTCCTTGAAGGCATCTGACAACATGGCAGAGAAGAGCATGCTGAAGAGGGTGGGGGCCAGAACGCAGCCCTGCTTGACGCCGTTGGAGACCTTGAAAGGCGCTGAGGATTTGCCGCTGTCAACGACTCTGGCCTGCATTCCATCATGGAATGATCTCACCATGGTGATGAACCTATCCGGGCAGCCAAACTTTGACATTATTTTCCACAACTCTTCACGACTGACGGTGTCAAGTTTTGTTCCTGGCACTTCTCCTGGAGCTGTCGCGCTGCAAACACCATGTCGATTGTGCCGCGTCCAGTCCTGAACCCGCACTGTCCTGAGGTCCTGCTCAAGGTGCACCAGCAGGCGATTTAGGAGGACACGGGCAAAGATCCTCGGTGGTTGTCGCAGCACTGCCTGTTGCCCTTTTTCTTGTACAGGTGGACGACGGACGCGTCCTTGAAGTCCTGCGGAATGATCTCTTCGTGCCACATCTTCTGGAAGAGCTCTGTGAGCTTGGACACAAGATGCGGGCCGCCAGCCTTGTAAACCTCCGCTGGGATGGAATCCTGTCCAGGCGCCTTGTTGGTGGATAGGAGGGTGATAGCTTTTTTCACCTCGTCCTCTTCAGGTGTTCCAGCCAAGGACGGGTTCATGGTGACCTGAGGCAGTCGGGCGATGGCTTCCTCGTTTATGGATGAGGGGCGGTTGAGGACATTCTCAAAGTGTTCAGCCCACCTGTCTAGGATCTGTTCTTTCTCTACCAGGAGTGTGGTGCCATCATCTGCAAGTACGGGGGAGCTGCTGGATGCTTGGGGGCCGTAGATGGAGCGAAGACCTTCGTAGAAGCGTCGCAAATTGTTGGTGTCCGCATAAAGCTGGATCTCGTCAGGTTTCTGGCTGTACCAAGAATCTCGCATCTTGCGGAGCTTGGCCTGGGTGGTTCGGCGTACAGCATTTAAGGCATCCCTCTTGGATGTAGACTTCTTGTCATTCTGGTAAATAACTAGAAGTTGTAAATATTCTGCCCAAACCGCAGTATGGGGATAGGTCTGTCCCATCATCAAGGAGTTAATCATTACTATTAGCCTAACCCAGCTGAAATCGGTAATGCCTTGACCTTTTCAGGCAACAGACGCCTCTAACCCTACCTACATAATTAATAATTTCACATAAGATACAAAGACATTTCAATCGAGTTTGGTTCCGCCCAGGTGCTGACGTTTATTCAAAATTTACCATAAAAAGTGTGAAAACCATGATTGGTCTCTTAAGCGGTAACCTATAATGCCGTAACATAATTACACATACATGTTGGCACAGATACTTTGTCAGAAAATAAGAGAGAGAAATATCTACATTTTACAGTGTTGCGGGGAAAGTTAACATCTTTTCATTGCTACTTTGACAAAACTTCCGTAATGGAGACTTAGATAGGAGTTGTCATTTTTGTTGGAGAGATATACATTTAAAAAAAACATTTACTGGGTAAAGTGTTTCATAGAGATACAAAAAAAAATTGAAAAAGCTTCCAAATTAAAA
Source organism: Astropecten irregularis (assembly GCA_963971285.1). NCBI lineage: Eukaryota > Metazoa > Echinodermata > Asteroidea > Paxillosida > Astropectinidae > Astropecten > Astropecten irregularis. Next base: position 5,875,493 of record OZ020247.1, on the reverse strand, counting down.
CAGTAAATTTTGCTTACTTTATGGCCGTCTGTGAGTACTTGAAAGAGTAGTCTATCTTGCGCAGCTATTGAATCTGTGATGTATGGTGTGTTTCTGCAATTGTTATTTCACAGTGCAATGGATTCAGGCATTGTCCAGTACTTCTCATACCACAGCCTGATGGATAGAATTATGGCATATTATAAAAAAAAATGCAGAGGCATCTACATTGAGTTAAGTTTCGCCCAGCTACCGACATGAATTCATTCCTACATGTTAATCATACTGTCGAATGTACCATGAATAAAATGAGATGACAACCACGGAATCATATAAGAAGTAACAATATAACACGAACTGCCGTAAAATATGCCTCCCTGCTTGGTCTGATTTTAGGCCGACTTGGCAGAGAGAAAAAAGAGAGAAAAATATACATATACATTTTACAATGTCGGGAAAGTTACAAGTTTCAAATCCAAGTAATAAACTGCTGCAAACTGCTCATCAGCCAAAATGACCTGAATTATATCAAATGCTTAAAGTTAGGAGGGCCTGACGCGTTTCGATCCTAGCAGGATCTTTCTCAAAGGCTAAATGACAAAAAAAACACAAACATGCAAGTGAAGGAAGCATACATAAAATGGATCAGAGGATATGGACAAAGGGAAGGGGTGGTATGAGAGTCAGGGTGGGTAAGATAGGTCAGACAAAGGGTGGGGGTCAGGTAGGCAAGATCAAAGGTAACAGACTACAAAAGGGGGTTGGAAAGTGTGGTGCTGGGGGTGGGGGATTTAACAAAGGAGTTAATTAGAGGATTGGAGATCAAGATGGGCAAGAGGGAGGAGAGGAATACACAAATCAGGAGGGATTAGAGAGTACCTGTGGATGAATGAAAAGGAGATAAGTAAACAAGAATATTATGGTCACCGGTCTACAGTCAAAACTCAGAAACTGGACACCCCAGTGGGTTTTCACTTCAATCTCCCTAACCATACAATTTCTGATATGATCTTGCAGGGCGTTGAATCACTTGGCCACCGCAGGGACTTGGTCCGGCTGAGCAGGGAGAAAGTTTGGATTAAGAAATTACGCACTATTCAGCCGAACGGACTAAACCTCCAGGAAGGCAATGACTAATATTCTTGTTTACTTATCTCCTTTTCATTCATCCACAGGTACTCTCTAATCCCTCCTGATTTTTGTATTCCTCTCCTCCCTCTTGCCCATCTTGATGTCCAATCCTCTAATTAACTCCTTTGTTAATCCCCCACCCCCAGCAAAACACTTTCCAACCCCCTTTTGTAATCTGTTACCTTTGATCTTGCCTACCTGACCCCCACCCTTTGTCTGACCTATCTTACCCACCCTGACTCTCATACCACCCCTTCCCTTTGTCCATATCCTCTGATCCATTTTATGTATGCTTCCTCCACTTGCAGGTTTGTGTTTTTTTGTCATTTAGCCTTTGAGAAAGATCCTGCTAGGATCGAAACGCGTCAGGCCCTCCTAACTTTAAGCAAGTTTCAAATCCGTTAGAGATTAATCATGGTCCGTTAATGAAAAAAGAGGTATAAATCAATGAAAGTGAATTGCCCAGTCTACCAGTAGGCCAATTAAAATAAAGTCCGTTCAAATGTAGAAGTTAAGTTGACACTTCATGAAAAAACGGGAATCTCGTCTTTTGGTCTCGGAGTACTTTTGATACCATAATGTCTGTAATTGTGTCTTTCCTGTGTCTGTTAGTATCAACGAGCAGATTTGCTTGCTTGTATTAGGGATACGGGCGTCCCCCTAAATGTTTCAAACAAGACATACAGAAACACGGATGAACTTATTGTCCATTTCTCAGAGTTTTTTTCCAACATATTTTCTTTCTAGTGGAACCAAGATGGCCACGAGGAGTCTACGGCTTACCGATGCCAACCGGCGGTTGTCCGACTGGCTCGTGCTTCACCCGGCAAACCGGCTCTCGTTTTCACGACACGGAGGACTTTGAAGCAAGCAATAACTGGTCAGAGGGATTGAATCTCATGGGGCCGTATGCAAAAAATAACATGGAGCAACACTTCTGCATGAAGACTACAGAGCGAGTAGTTGGTGGCGATGATAAGGAATGGCTGGATGGACAATACTGCGTCTATATGTATGGAGACAACTGCCCAACTGGTACGTGTCTGGTGGTGTTTAATTCGGATGGGATGGGATAGGTTGGGATGGGATATGATGGAATGGCATGGGATGGGATGGGATGACATGGCATGGCATGGCATGGCATGGCATGGCATGGCATGGCATGGCATGGGATAGGATGGGATGGGATGGGATCGGTGGCATGGGATGGGATGGGATGGGATGGCATGGCATGGCATGGCATGGCATGGCATGGGATGAGATGAGATGCCAGGGTATGGCATGGCATGGCATGGCATGGCATGGTATGGCATGGGATGACATGGCATGGGTGGGATGGCATGGTATGGGGTGGTATGGTATGGGGTGGTGTGGTGTGGTGTGGTGTGGTGTGGTGTGGTGTGGTGTGGTGTGGTGTGGTGTGGTGTGGTGTGGTGTGGTGTGGTGTGGTGTGGTGTGGTGTGGTGTGGTGTGGTGTGGTGTGGTGTGGTGTGGTGTGGTGTGGTGTGGTGTGGTGTGGTGTGGTGTGGTGTGGTGTGGTGTGGTGTGGTGTGGTGTGGTGTGGTGTGGTGTGGTATGGTATGGTATGGCCTGGTATGGTATGGTATGGTATGGTATGGTATGGTATCGTATCGTATGGGATGGCATGGCATGGCATGGCGTGGCGTGGCGTGGCGTGGCGTGGCATGGCATGGGGTGGTATGGGATGGAATGGGATGGGATGGCATGGCATGGCATGGCATGGCATGGGATTGGATGGCATGGCATGGGATTAGATGGGATGAGATGGGATGGGATGGGATGGGATGGGGTGCGATGCGATGCAATGTGATGCGATGCGATGCGATCCGATGGCATGACATGGCTTGCCACGGCATGGGATGGGATGGATGGTATGGGATGGTATGGGATGGGATGGCATGGGTGGTATGGTATGGTATGGTATGGTATGGTATGGTATGGTATGGTATGGTATGGTATGGTATGGTATGGTATGGTATGGTATGGTATGGTATGGTATGGTATGGTATGGTATGGCATGACATGGCATGGCATGGCATGGGGTGGTATGGGATGGCATGGCATGGCATGGCATGGCATGGCATAGTATGGCATGGGATGGGATGGGATGGTATGGGATGGTATGGGATGCGATGGGATGCGATGCGATGCGATGCGATGCGATGCGAAAGGATGGGATGGGATGGGATGGGATGGGATGGGATGGGATGGGATGGGATGGGATGGGATGGGATGGGATGGGATGGGATGGGATGGGATGGGATGGGATGGGATGGGATGGGATGCGATGCGATGCGATGCGATGCGATGCGATGCGATGCGATGCGATGCGATGCGATGCGATGCGATGCGATGCGATGCGATGCGATGCGATGCGATGCGATGCGATGGGATGGGATGGGATGGGATGGGATGGGATGGGATGGGACGGGACGGGACGGGACGGGACGCGATGGGATGGGATGGGATGAGATGGGATGGGATGGGATGGGATTGGATGAGATGGGATGGGATGGGATGGGATGGAATGGGATCGGATGTTCAGCGAATGAAAAACAGAATCATGGTGCGAGATAGATTACCCCCATTTCTTCCTGGTGATTTGTTGCCTTGCAGGTATGTCATCTGGGTCCATCTATTGGGATGATGAGGATGATAACTATAACACCGTGCATGGCACCGTGCCATCGGGAGTGTACGACCGGAACACCCTCATCCACTTCTGCTGCATGATAGACGGTGTGGCATCCGATCCGATCACCTTACCAACAAGCAGCCCGTTCTATCTCTTCGCCTACACCGCACAGTGTCAGGAGGTGGAGGGTATGAATGTTACCCAGGAGTGGTTTCGCTGGGATGACGAGGATACTGACAACAAAGACAACCGTACTGGGAGTCACCCCTATGATACTCAAATCAAGGATCATTTGCTGTATTTCTGTTACTACCAAAAGGTCTAGACATATTGCTTCTTTATAATCGGTTTAAGGCGTAGACAGTTATGTATCAGCGATACATGTAATTTTGAGCAAAGCTAAATTGACACAAAACTTAAGGTCTGCATTCCTCAACTAAGATTATAGTTCGATGTTTCAAAGATGTCAAGGAATTTGTTTTATTAGACAAAGCTTTATTTCACTGATTTAGAAATGTTTGAATGTACATTGTATACTAATAGATGTCCCCAAAATGTCATGAAATGAGTTTTATATTATTAAAAAATAATACGATTCAGATAAATTGTATGCTTTTGCTTGTTGTTGTAAATTTTGATCATTCAAATTTTCTATTCTTATTTTAATCCTACAAAGGTAATTGACAATTCGGGGCAACATAATAGGGCTGAATAGCTCACTTGGAATAAAAGCACCAATCTGGTATTCTAGAAGTTGCAGGTTCATATCCCGTTGTCAGTTTTCGTTGTTCATCTTACGTATAACCAACTTTCACAAGAATGAACTCTCACACAGACCAAGTCATCGTAATGTCAAAAACTGTTATAAACATATTTAAGGTTGCACCTTTATATACAGTCAAGCGTATAAAGAATTTAATGTCACAATTGTTACTACGACAATTATTAAAACCTATATCAATCAATGTGCAATATGTATCAAACATTAATCATAAGATAAGTTTGTATTAGCTACAAATTCAGTGTAATATACTTAAATGATTAGACATGAGCAATAAAAACCACGCTACTGTAACAGAAACTAATTACGAGACAGTCATTATAATAATTATCATACTAGCATTATACCAAACTTTTTTGTGTTGTGGATTACTCTTAAATAGTGCTTAGTTCGATGTGTTATGTAAGCGACTACAGCAAATGTACTTTAGAGTTTGCACTGTTAAAAAACCGCTAAAGTTCAGAGTGATTGAGACAAAACCCCATAGATCTTTGAGATATAACCACGTCATCTCTCAATCCTTAAACATCGGTCTCTTGCCAGTTGATTTCCGGCAAGATATGGCGAGTTTGAAATGTCCATCGGAAAAAACCACATGGAGTACAAGTGGCTGTTTTATTCCGTTCCCATTATGCGTTTCATATCTTATATGTATACATGTAGATGATAAAGACTAACGCCTGCTGAAAAGATTTAATTTCTTCTCAAATATAAGAACATGGCTTATTTTAATTGCCATGGTTTCCCTTAGCCAAATCGGACACGATGAATTTTCATTACGGAATATGAATATTCATTTCTGAATACGATCTAAGTTTCAGAATGAAGAGCCTCATACAAAATATAATTATTATTTATGATAACTTCTGATTGTATATAGCCATACAAATATCGACTTCCTCCATTGGAACAACTGGGAATTAGAAGAAAATAATTACGCATATTGTCCAGTACATTGCAACCAGTAGGAAATTATAGTTCATTTTAACTGTGATTATAATTCTATAATTCTGTTAACCGTATTATTGAATTATGTTGTTTTATTTTATTTCTTTAACCGTTCAGTGACATATTCTGCGCTCTACTTTTTCACTTAAAAGCCATGTAAACAAAATTTGTAACAAACCAAATCAGAAAAGTTCACATATATAATTATAAAGACATACTGTAAAACAAATTCTGCCCGAAATGCAATATTTATCCAGAAAACAAAATACAATTTTGATTTTGGCAAGATAATAAATGCGACAGCTATTCCCACATAATTTCGCGTAAGAATGTCAATGGTTTTTGTCGCTTTGTACTAGTTTTTACAATTATATATTAAGCTGAAAATTTAACAGGTGTTTTATTTTTATACACGACGAATCAAATTATGAACAGACCGCAGCTGCTCTGTAACCTTTGCCAATGTTGTACATGTCATGTAAAGGTAGTATCATACTTTGGTAAGACACCAAAACAGTGTTCATATATTTACGTGTAACTTACAGGGTATGAAGATGGTGGTAATGGAAACGTATGGTAACAATTTTCCGCCTGAAATGGTGTGTTTATCCAGAAATTAGGAAAAGTTAGCAAAGTATGGAAGTGAAATTTTCACAGATGACTGTTACTGTATCTCTTTTGGTATTGTTGCCCATGAGTCTGTATTTCTTCGATAAAAGCCAAAGTATGATACTACCTTTAAAGATGAGAAGGTATTTGGACTGTTAGTAATAAGTATCTATATCTTCCTTCACATTATTATTGGTCAATGAATTTGCATTTCTTTGACAAAAACCAAAGTATGATATTTTCTCTGAAATGTTTTGCTTTATCTTTATTCATTTACGCAAAAGGTTTTTAAGATTCCCCTTCAAGGAAATGTGAGAATATTATGTGTGCTTGACGAGTTACACAGTGATCTCAGTGTGGTTGATGTTATTACCATGATCTCGTCGAGCGGCAACTTTACAATACGTGAGAGGGCGCTCTCCATAAAAACCAAAAACTTTTCATTGGCACCTGGATGAGACGGTACCCAGACGTCTACAGTAGAAAATCAAAGTGAATCGTGCTGGTTGTAATGCATAATGCAACGTGTGAAGTTCAGACGAGATTCAGAACAGAAAGGGGAAGATCAAATGTTTTCTCGATAACTTTCGTTTGAGTTCCAATTTATCTCGTGTTCATTTGTAAAACGGTATTTCCACGTTTGCTGGACAAGTAGGCTGAGCATTTAATCTGTTATTATTCTGCCCCTGATGTAGGTTTAGATCCCTAAATAGCGAGCCAATGTTGGCGTGGCGGGACACGTGAGCAGTGCACACGCACCAGGCTAATGCCTAATGCATGCAATTAACTGACGTAAAGGAAGGAGAGAGTGTCACTGAAATGACTGAGACCATGGACTGGAGTAAGGGTAATGTACAAACAGGTACGGTAAAGGGAATAAAAAACTACTTTTTGTAAAGATATGTTCGTGGTGTCCTCTTCAAAGTTCAATATTATTAGAAACGTTGGAAAGAATTCCACTGATGACCATTATTTGTGCACAACTCTATGGAACCAATAGAAGGGCGTTTTGAGCAAAAATGGGTGATTGTGGGTTAACGGGATCCCAAAATACATTGATTTTTTTGGCTCTGAACTAACTTCTACTCCTCAAAAATTATACTTTTGACTTTCAGCAAATGTTCCTGGGTTCTTAAAAGCCTACATTGAAGAAATTTGTTAAACATTTCAGGGTTAAATTTCAATTTTCTTACGGACTTCTTGTAAACTTTAAAACAGACCGTCTGATCGCGTGAGGCCATTTTGTCTGGTCTGGTTAGTCTAGTGCCCAGACCCAACAGACCAAGAGTCCTCAAAATGTCAGAGTGGAAACCAGACTATTCTCGTCTGCGGCCGTCCGTGCGGCGGTGAAATGTTACAATCTTGGTTACCGTTTTTACCCCATAATTTCCCTCAAAAATCAAAGCCCTGCCCTCTTTCCAAAAATTTAAGCTTGGTAATATAGAGGAGGAGACCAGCAAAGTATATGTAGGTAAGTTACTTTTCAAATAGTAGTTTCCTTTCCTTTATAGTTTTAGGACCCGTTAACCCACAATCCCCCAAAAATGGCACAGCTGTATTGGAAGTGTACAATTTGTAGGTAAAAAAACCCTGTAAAACTCACTTTTCAGATATGTTACCCAAGTTTTCCACACCTGAGATTGAAGTTCATCATAATTTGTATCCAATAAGTTAACTCTTGGAGGATATAATCCTTTTTCCGTAATGGTCACCAGTGGAATTCTTTCCGAAATGTTAAATTTGTGGAAAGACAAAGAGGGCATGCAGGACTTTGATTTTTTAGGGAAATTATGGGGTAAAAATGGGTAACGAAGACGGGACTGTTCACAAACGAATGGACAAGAATTTGAAGAATATGGTCTAGTGTCTGCTCTCATTGTGTGGACTTTTGATTCATTGGTTCTAGGTACCAGGGTACTAACGGTGTACAAGCAGGTCCGATACCTATAAAAGAGAATAAAACAACTTTTTATAAAGAAACTTACCTAAATTTACGTTCGTGGTGTCCTCTTCAATATTATCAACAAGGTTAAATTTGTGGAAAGAGGGCAGGGCTTTGCTTTTTGAGGGAAATTATGAGGTAAAAACGGTAATGAAGACGTGCCTTTTCACGACCGCACGTAACGGCCGCAGACGCGCAGAGGACGGAATATGGTCTAGTGTCTGCTCTCATTGTGTGGATTTTCAATAAGTTGGTTGTAGGTACCAGACTAAATTTGACTAGGCATACCAGACGGGCTGTTTTGAAGTTTGCAAGAAACCGGTAAGTAAATTGTATTTTTACTCTGAAATGTTGCACAAAATTCTTCTATCTGGGTTTTTATTAAGGACTCAAGAACATTTGCTGAAAGTCAAAAATATCATTTTGGAACAGTAGAAACTATTAGTTGTTTTTAATTTTATTCCCTTTATAGGTATCGGACCTGCTTGTACACCGTTACCGGTACGAGACTATACTAGCGAGACCAGACAAAATTACCGACGGGCTGTTTGCAAGTTCGCAACGAGCGTGTATAAAAATTGTATTTTTACTCTGAAATGTTGCACCAAATTCTTCTAATATCTGCGGTTTTAATACTTCTACTAGAAGGCTACTCCGTGAGCCTTCTACATAGCACTCTTTACTTTTCAGGGTGCTGTATTAAAAACGCTATGGGTTTTGAAAGCAATTGATTAATGAAATTTTTGTGAAACATTGCAGCATCTACAGTACCACTACTCCTAGATCGTCAATTCCCCTGAATTATTTTTTTCTTGATCCTCATACATCGGTTATGCTTGTGCAGTCTCATTTTTGCAATTGATCCACAACTTTTCGAGAACAAAATTGATTTTCTGTGTCACTCCGCTTGCCGAAATGTCGATGTTTACCTGCTGCTTGAAGTTGTCTAGTCCTCATGTGCATTATTGAATCTACCATTTTCTGAAGGCGTGAAACTTGATATTGCTGGTTCCCGCGGTTGCTACATGCATTGAAATGGCTCTTATGTGCGTGGATACCAGTTGTTAAAGCTTGATTTCTTATTGAGGCTGGCATGGCTGGCTCCTGCTTACTGTTTGGCATTTGGTGGTCTGGTGGTGTGCATGTGGCATGCATGATTTTCATTTTTTTTTCAATGTGCACACCCCTATACAAAAATGCTTTGGCCCATAGGCCCCCCCTCCCACTACAAAATTTATGAATGAACTCGATAACGACCATCTTCCCTCAAGTGGAGTGGTGCAGAAAGTCAATTTTTGTCTTGAAAAGTTGTGGATCAATTAGTAATGAGACTGCACAAGCTTAACGGATGTATACTATCATGACTATGGGGATCAAGAGGAAAGATAATTCAGGGGAATTGACAACTAGGAGTCGCGGTACATGTACATGTAGGTGCTGCAATGTTTCACCAAAATTTCATCTATCAATTGTTTTCAAAACCCATAGCGTTACGGCACCCCGAAAAGTAAGAGTGCTAGTAGCCTTCTAAATCTAGAAAGGGTTTTAAGGACTGGGGGGAACATTTGCTGAAAGTCAAAAACACTATTTTGGAACAGTAGAATTAAGAAACTATTAAGTTGTTTATATTCCCTTTATAGGGACACTGTCCATATGGCTGTGACTACATGTATGTGTGAGTGTGAACAGCCAAAACGACATTTTGCATGATGTAGTTTGACATTGGTAGTGCTTCCGGGTCGCACTGCGCATAAATCCAAAATGGCTGGCTGAGGAAACCCCGAAAAAGACACCTTCGGTAAGTTTTTGTTTATTTTGTCTGCATAAAAAGATCTTTCGCTCCCCAAAGAATTCCATATCATTTGAGATTTTGGTAATTGTGTACTTGTGGTTCCTACATATCTACTAATTTACAATGTATTTAAGTACGCCACTCCCTCACCCCTCTGGGCACCTGCCTGGAGCTGTGGTGGGTGCTTTCTTAATTTTGTGGGCATTTGCATATTCAGCCAAGTACTTGTACGTACACATATGTATTGAGTTAGGATCAATCCATACACACCTGTGATGGTAACATTTAAACTAGCTTTGTTTAAAATATGTGTGTGCTTTACTATGGAGCTTCGTAGCTCCCTGGTCCCCACCATTAGTCTTGTCCAAGACGTTATTTATGCGCGAGCCCCTCCAAACAATTACCCACCCACACGCAAACTAAGTGGAACATTCCACCGACCTACGAAAAATAACGTCTTGTTGGTTTGCTCTGGTGTCACGTGACAAAGACTGAGCGTGACCTCTGTGGGCAAAAATTGCATATTCATTGAGGTCAACAACGGGGTGCAATGCGCTGTTTTGGTCAGCGTCCAATCCACGCACGTGGTATGGCATGATACCGTGTGCATATCACGTAATGACGGTCGTTTGAAACTCAGCCGCAACCGTTATTGCCATGGAGCAATAACAACAGATAGCTCCATGGTCATTACCAAAACCATGGCTTGATTATACTTCGATCAACTGTCATGCGGCACAAAAAGTTTTCGAGAAATTGTAGGATATGAATAAGCCGTATTTTACAGCTTTTTGGGTTATCCTCGGGCTTTTGTTATTCGTTATTTATTGTGTATTTCATGTGTACAGCAGTGTTGTAGTGGAGTCCTCAGATCCGAGTACAGAGTACTCCGAGTACTTCAGGGTCCGAGTACTGGGCCGAGTCCGAGTACATTGCTTCCGAGTCCAAGTCCTAAGTATCGAGTCCGAGTACATTCAAGGCCGAGTACAGGGCCGAGTCCGAGTACCAAAGTTTGAGTCCCGGGCCGAGTACATGCACAAAACCAATGCACAGTACCAACAAATGCAGTAAATGACAGTTGTGTTTTATACATCTCTTGATTACACAACAAGGTCAGCAGGTAAAGGAAACAAAAACAACTGCCCTTTATTCTAAGCATATAATACATATTTCATACGGAACACAAAGATACAACAAGCCTGAATGTTGCTCTCTGGACTTTTATCAAAGTTACAGGGTATAAAAAAGATGGTGATGGTACAAATATAATGGTAAAACCTTTTCTGCCTAAAATGTTGTTTTTAAAAAGGAAAGAAAAAATAATAAATCACAAGCCAAAAACACTTTGGATCTCAGGGTGAGATCAAAACTCCTTTTTTTCAAAAAAAAAAAGTGGGCACTGTATAAGGACCGGATATTTGCTGTATCTTCCTTGATATTTTGCCCATACATCTGTATTTCTTTGACAAAAACAAAGTGTATGGAGTAAACACAATTATGTACCGATTGAGAATGTACCATGGACTGTTATACATGTACATATAGCGCATCATTTTGACCAAACCATAATTGGGCATTTGGCCCGACAATGGATATCGTGCTACTGCGCTTACGATGTGTTTGAGGTTGAGCGATGTCATCGACGAAAAGGTGAATTTATTCGATTTTTTTTTGTTTTTTGAAATTGTCGAGTACTGGGATCGAGTACCGAGTACTTAACGTCGAGTACGTCCAAAATCCAAGTACATCAGATCGAGTACGGGCCAAGTACATTTTGTTTTCGAGTACTTTTAATCGAGTACGGGCCAGAACTTTGGTGGACTCGAGTTGTACTCGAGTACGAGTACGAGTACGAGTACTACAACACTGGTGTACAGTACATTTGTTTGTTGCCAAAATAAATGAATGAATGAAGGGATGAATGAAATAATTTCACTGAATTATGATACCATGGAGTCTGTTCCCGGGCTCCATGAAGACACGGAATGATTTCGAGGGGCACGGTTAGTAAATTTATTCCATTCCCAAGTTGTCTAAGAGCCTTGTTGTTCTCCGGAAAACTCTCGAATCCCCGACATTTGTGTTGCAAAATCCAAGGCCTCCAAATTCAATACGATCCGTCAGCAGCCATGGTACGATATCAATGAAGGCCTACATACGGCACATGTAATTTACAAGTACTGTAAATACACCTGTATGCGTACTGTATATAATGCTTGCGACGTCGTTGCAGTACTAGACTTCATCTCCATGCAAATTTTCTAAATATATTAAGGCAAATAAGGCTACGTCATGATGCACCGACTTCGCGGGGGGTTATTGCCCGGAATTTTCCGGGCAGTTTGGAGTAAATGGACAAGACGGTATTACAGGCTTGTGTGTGTGTGGCGTAGACGTTATTTCGGGTCGTTTGTTGTGTTAACACGTACACGTACGTGCGATCTGTTGGCCAGGTACAACTACGTAATACCGTCTTGAACAAGACTACCCCACCATAAGAAAGCGCACATTTGAACAAAGCGTGACATCATCTGTGCAAGGGTCTATTACCGGTACAAGTATACATGCACATTGCTAATTTGGTAATATTCTGTTTTCACTCAAGTTGTCACTGTTCAAAACTCTATTTTATTATATTAGTGATAATCAAGTCACGAGCTTTGCGGCTCAGACATTTAGAATATTGCTCTTGCCCATTGCCAGGGCTGAGTTTTCAGATGTTCCTGGCTTGCTCAGACCTGAGTGACGTGTCTTTTTTACTGTCATCAACTTCATACTGGTCATTAGCATGAATTATCATCGGGCTGGCCACTAGAATCTGCTTTTTCATCATCTATTGTGTTATAAATTGAAACTGAATTTTTTTGTAAATTTGTGTGAGTGTAGTTTTTGTCTCTGGGTTCCTCTTTTTGCTTTGTACATCTCCATCTACTGCTCAATGTGAACTGAGAAGATTTCTCTCTTCCATTCCACAAACAAATAAAGACATTCAAAAGAACTACATGTAAGAACATGTTCATACCTTTGGTAGATTAGCTGTTGAACTTTCCAGTAGCCAACAAACTCAATGTTTATGCATCTTCCACTGATGGTCAAGCAGGCCCTCGCAGAAACAGCTGAATTTCCTTGTTGTAATAGTGTATCCACTGTTCCCTACGTCGTCAGTGGATATGATGCTATAAGACTGTAGGGCATGCCACTGAAAACCCTAAATTAGAAAGTGACTTCTGTTCTCTCCGGAAGTAGGGGGACACAAAATATAGCTCGACATATGGGTTTTGCCTGTCTGATTAAGAATCCAACTGGTCCCACATTCAAAAGTTGCACATTAATTTCTATAGAGCCCTTAAAATATGATATTTACGAACATAAGAAAAGACATAACAGAAAACAGCGCCCTCACTTGACCACTTTTAGTTAGCATATTTTCCAGAGCAGAGGACTTGCACAGTATTTTGCAATTAAATGAGTTTTTTTCCCTCAATCACTCAAAAAGATGAAAGTGGAAGGCTTGAAGACTTAAAACTAATTTCTATACATGACACAGCTCACCATGGGCTACAGATACTGATACCCCTCTTAACTGCTCCACTTCACACTGCTTCCAAGTACTAAACAGAAATTCTACAAACTGCTCCTTTAAAAGCGCTCCGCACTTGTGCTAAAAATAGCACACTGGATCTCAGATGAACATTGCAAACATGCGTGGCCGTGGGTGTGCTTGTGTGCATGCATGAAGTTTGTCTGACTTGTGTGATGTCATTAGTGCGGAGCGCTATTGGTGTAGCTGTTGGCCAGGAATTTCTTCCACTGTTCAGGAGTTGGCTGGGTTGGCTTTGAGATCTCAATTTTCTCAGAGCCACTAGCTGCCCTGCACTTCCTTTCTGTATTTATACTGACCGGATATCGATCTGTGACAAAGTGGACGTGCTCTGACCCATGACTGCATGCTAAGTTCACAAGCTGCATTAATATAATATCTTCTCTGCAAGTTGACCCATTTTCGACGGCATATATGTGTTGGGCTCATCTCCTGGAGCATTGCCATTCCATCAATGATCCACTCACTTCTAACAGGATTCTCTGAGACTGGTATTGCTTCTGGTGTAGATTCTAAATAATGCAACAGCTTTGCTTTGTTGGTTTTGATGAGACAGCCTTCATGTGTTGCTATGGGCAATGGTATTGGACTAAGGCAGTTATGACAACATTTTCTTTAGGTCAATGTTCCTTGTTCTGCCGATGATGACAGGCCTTGCAAATAACTCTCTGTCACTTTTTAAGGCAACTTGTTTCCCCTTTATTTTGGCTGTGACAGTTTGCATGGTTTGATCCGTACTAGAGAAAGATTTCAGCTTTTTCTTCAAATGTTTGTTAAGATCTGTTTTGCCTTCTTGTAGGCGGTCCTTGTAGGGTTATAATAATGTCTCCTCTTTCATATATACATGTACATGTGCTGTCATCAAGTCCTCACAAACCTAGGGAGAAGCAATCACACCTGACGATAAATAAAACAAGATCACAAGGATCACTTTCTGGGTCGCTGTCAAACAGGATCCTGCTGGTCACGGGTCATTCGGCTATACCTGAGATCTTTACGAACTGCACATTTTGATGCTTTGCCGGACATTTCTTCCCATTGTCTGGTAATGGCTGCCCTCTTGTGATGAGCTCTTATCCAGCAATTACAGGCCCTCTTGTTTGTGGTGTATCCTTTCAATCCACCCCTTGTCTTTGAGTCCCTGTGAGTTGTCTGCTCAATTGTCATGTCACATGCGAATTGGGAGAAACCATGCAATGCTTGCCGTTGCACAGCAAAGTTCCCATTCTGCAGTTCACTGAAGAGAAATGGATGTGTTGTCTCTAGGTTCTGCATTTCCATCCAGTAAACAGGAAAATATAGGGCATAATTCGTCCTGTCGTAAGCATAAATCCATGGCACAATAGCTCTAATTGCTGCAAGATGGAGCAACCAATCACCAGCTCTCTACGTCTGTATGAAGAACAGTACACTTTCGACCATCTCCAAGTAGGAACTCCAGAATGTGAATGTTGCATCAGTTTTCTTGACTTTTATGAAATTATCATAAGCTGTCAACAGACTCTGGAACCTTGGCCCCTCCACCAGATCACAAAACTCTCTTCACAAGGGAATGATGAGTACAGTTCTTCCACCAGGTCATTATACTTGTCAATATCCTCCTTACAGAGTCCCTCAATAAAACTCTGCCAGCGAAGCCGATGTTGTGCTTCTGTCATGTACATTAAGTTTGTTGCAATGGATACCGGTACTTTGATTATAGTGGTGACCATTCATCACTCCATTCGCTGAACCTGTTGCGACAACTTCAGATTCTATTTAAGAATATCTTTTTGGCCAGTGTCACAGAACCTTTTTCCGATGCAGGACAAAGGTGTCATTGTGGTACATGTATGAAACTTGAAAGGCTCCAAGGCAGATCACAATGCTTTCCATGAAGAGTGGTGTCTGCCATCTAATGGTTTGCCTTTGCATAAATGACTTGGTCAACCACTGAGGGCAGTCCCAGTTTATTGGCAATTCCAACACTTTGATGCAGGATAGTGTTAACCATGTTGAGGTCTGTTGGGCTAGCATCAATCACTGGCAAATATGCTACTGTTGCCTTTGGTGGGAATTCTTTGGTAAGTAGCTGATTGAAGCCAGTCCATGAAGGAAGGAGATGCTCTTGAGGGATCATCACTTGGTTTCTTGTAGAGAGTGCAGACTGTGCTTCATCGTGTTCATTTTGTTCAAAGCAGGTGTAGTTTTCAGTGAAGTCCCAGACATTAAAAACCAAATTTTGGAGAAGGTAGTAATGTTTTGGAACTGCTTGGCCATTTTTTTTTTTAGTCTTACTGTATGTTTTCACACTGTTCACACAAACACCCCTCGTATTGCCAGTCCTTGCGGCTTAGGCCTATATGCATGACATGTACATGTTTTGGACTGAGTTTGACAAGTACTGACATTTCAATCTTCACATGTGGATTTACTTTCTTGAATACTTCATGAAGTGCACGTATATGCCGCGTTAGCACCATCCGAAGCTTGCCGGTTCTTTTGGACAAATTGACCAAATTGATGGTTTCCATGGCAACAGGATTCCCCCTTTTTTCTTTTTTTTTCCTTTTTTCTTTTTGTTCATCACTTTTCTATTGATGCCTAGGCATATCTCTGTAATTGTGCTATCTTCATGAGACCTCAGAGCAGCATTTACATGTACATGTACATGTACATGAGTCATTTTATAAGGTTGCGAAACATAGTGTGACACGAGAGTGAAATTGTCCAATTGATTTAAAAGTTAACTTATCACAAAAGACATTCAGCATTAAAAAAATTCAATTAAATATAAGATAAATAAAAAAAAATTTAAATATGTATTTAAACATTTCATTAAGAAAAACACAAAAATATAAGACAAAAAGGGAAATGGAAAATATAAGAAAATATAAAGAGGCACTGACACATGTAACATTAATTTAACAATTTAAAAAGGTTTATACATAAACAAGTTTTCTTTAACAACGGTTTCCCTTATTTTAGACAAATACAAAAGACAATACAACAATAAATAACAATTAATCAAGCCAGCTAGTGACATACATGTACATGTATTAGATCCAGCACAATATATTTTCCAATATTTGTCACTCTGGGAAAGTTTGTCTTGGTTGAAAATCAAACGTCAAGGGTTACTATCCCTATTTATGAGTGAAAATGGAATGACAATTAAAGGAAACTCACTTTGATTATTGCCTCCTCTCCAGTTTCTTCTTTATCACAAGAACCTCCAAAGCCTTCTTCCGTGCCTTCTTGCGCTGCTTGGCTTCAAAGGCCAACCTGGTGGCCTTGTCTTCATCACAGGCCTTTCTCTTGAAGGCAGCCTTTGTTGTTAACCGAGTCTGAGTTTCCTTTTTGTTTACTGCGAGTACTGCTTTAGTGCTTTGTCAAGTTTGTAGGCAGCAGCTGCACCACGCATGTTGTGTGTCAGATATATGGAGTTGGCTTGAATGCTGTCAGCGCATCTTGATTTTCTGGTAAGCATGTGGTACTTCACTGCCTGGATTGAGGAGAAGGTAGCTATATTCATCCGGCAAGACTTGGGGTTCAGGATGTCACCCATCACGCTGAAGCTGCTTTCAACTTGGGGGCCATGGAATATCGAAAGACAAGCCTTAACAACTTTCCCCAAGGTTGGGTACTTCATGAACACATCCCAGCTAGCAAAATATCTGGGACCCATATGGGTTTTATCTGGTTTCAACTGGACTGCAATGTGGGGCCCATCTGGGCAGTCCAACTGATACCCAGATGGGCTATGTGGGTTGCATATGGGGCCCGCTTTGCCCAGTTGGGACCCAGTTGGCATTTGCACCGTGGGCACCATCTGGGACCCAAGTGGGTTATATCTGGTCACAACTGGGCTGCAGTATATGGGACCCTTCTGGGCTGCCCAGATTACACCCACATGGGCTATGTGGGTTGGAATTGGGCTAGCCCAGTTATAATTTTTCTGTGGGCACTTCCTGGAACCCATGTTGAATGCCTGTTTGCCATTTTCTCCCACAATGTGCTTCAAAGTATGCTTTTAGCCTTAATTGTGTTGAAAACAAAAAACGACCATTCAAAAATACACCATTTAAAAGATAAAGATTACATTTATACATATTTATTATCAATAGTACTAAAAAATAAATGTAATTTAATTAAACAATATATCAAAACCAAAAGAAAGAATATCATAATGATGCAGCGTAAAAGGCAAAAAAATAAATAAAATAAAAACAATCTTGGTCGCCCACGGGCCACGGTAAATGTAGCTTAAATACATGCAAGCAGTCAATTTGGGAATTGACCAGTTGCATTCCTGAAACTTAGGTCCCATACAACAACAATGGCTAAAATCTGAAGAATCCACCATGAAAAAAGAAAAAATACAAAAACAACAATCCATCAACAGTCAAATGAATTTAAACAATCAGGGATGCCAGTGGGTTATAATGAAATGCCATTCCGTTTCCGAAATGTTTGTCAGTAAAATGCTAATTCAGTGATTTCGGCAGTGGAAACTTTTAGTACTGAGGCTTACAAAATGGTCAACACCTTAAACACACCCAGTTGAAAAAGGATTTCAATAAACAAGATTAAGAAAAGAAACCTTTATGTGGGATGTGAAGCATCATTTGTGATGAATGCGATATTAACAACAAATCCATTGTTGCATCCATGCACACTAAACAAAATACATATAAATGTGGGAAAGTCTATCTACAAAATATCAACAAGTAAGGTCTTAATATAAGGCAGATTAAATATCTTTAAGGCATATCACAGGATTGGTAAAGGTGACAGAACAGCTGCAGGATGTTAATAATTTGATTTGTCATGGAATAAAAACAAATTCCTAAGAAATTTCCAGCTCATATCATCATCAGAAACTAGTAAACAGTGAAAAAAAAGATCTTGGTATTTTCAATTCTACTCACAGGAGTTTAGTGATCTTACCCCGAGATCTGTTTTTGGTCTTTGTTTCACAAATTTTTGGATAAATACACCATTCAGCCGAAAATATTTAATTTATAATGGTATAATTCAACCACCACCATCTTCTTAACCTGATCGTCATGCGTAAATCTGTGAAAATCTCTGTTGGTTAAAAGCCAGCTAATTTCGCTTTTTGTGCAAGAAAAAAACACACACATCTGGACTCGGAATTACAATTACTCTCAATATTGATACATTCTTATGAAGCACCCATGCCAACTTAAAAACCAGAGTATCAAGGCTGTGGCCACCATGAATTTTGAGTTCTGTAACAATTACCAAGGTATATGTACTAATTGAAATGAGTGATGACTGATTTCGACTGATTGAACAATTGAAGGCACTCTAACGGAGAAAACAAAAAGGAATTGGGTTGTAAATCTTAAAGAAGTGTGATTTATATCTTAAAGGTAATATCATACTTTGGTTTTTGTCAAAAAATGCAGATTCATGGGGAAAAATATCAAGGAAGATACAATAACAGTCATCTATGAAATTTTCAGTGCCATACGGTGCCCACATTTTGAGAAAACCCAGCGTATAAAAAACACCCACAGTATTTAAAAAAATATTTTCACTGTTATTTTATTTAAAAGATCAAAACTGATTTTGGTCATTGCTTTTACTCTTTTCTGGATGAATACAGCATTTCATGAAGACAAAATTTAAAGATATGTTTCTACCATCACAGGTAATTCTGTGAAGATTTCTGTTTCAGTATGCCACCAAAGTATGATAGTGCCTTTAATTTAAAATGTCAGATTCCGCATCTGACACAGGGTCAGGGTCATTGCTGACAATGTGGTGTGTCTGGACACGTGCAGCCCGGTCTCCTCGGCGGTCACGCGAGTTAGTGAACCACTTGCCAATAGAATGGTCCGTTGTCTCCTTGTAATCCCTGTGTCGTCGGACACTCTCTGTAATTCAATAACATCAAATGAACAGGAATAATTCAAATGAATGAATTATTTGAAAGGAAAGCTTGTTTTCGAACATTTAACACTTTTATCTTCAAGTGACATGACGATAAATCAGGCCACCATCTAATATCATACCGTCATGCATGCTCAACCTTTGAGGCAGGTCTCATGGCATATCTCATTGCTCCTCTCTGCTCTGCTGGTACACTTACACAATATTGGTGGCAACATGCAATTCTAGTGGTATTTTTTTCCTTTTTTTTTTTGGGGGGGGGGGGGGTAAACAAAAATTGATTTCCCCTTTGTCACTGATCTATAGCAAGAATTATCGTGAAGAGATGATTTTTTTGTTGACAATGTCGATTGTTTATCATACATTACCCCTAGCCCTTTGAGCAATGAATCCATCATCAAAAATGATGTGAAAATCTCTGTTGGTTAAAAGCCAGCTAATTTCGCTTTTTGTGATTGTGATTGGCAAACGCGTTGCAAACTCATGGTGGTGCACTATTGTGAATCACCCGTCAGCATAGCATATGCGGAAAAGCTATAACGTTTGCTCAGATTTTTTCCCAATTCTTTCTTCTAGCCCATTCATTTGCAGAGTCGTATTTGTATTGTTTGCAATAATTGTCTCAAACTGATGAAGAATGGATTCATGGTACCTGCAAAAAGATTAACAACTACTCACTACCTCGAACCATGGAACATATGATGTGCTCAAGCATTTACGAAGGAATTGGAGAATTACTAATAAAACAAACTTACTCAAAATTACGCGGTGCACAGCCTTCAGATCCCTTAAGTATTTTTTCCCCTTAGCGCCAGTGAGATTGATTTCCTTGCTGAGTTGATGGGTAATCAACTCCTTGAAGATATTACCCAACACTGCCCGAAGCGAAGAACCACCAACAAGGCTCAAGGCGCGTGCCTGAAACAAAAACAATATTACACAAAGGCATTATTTATAACGCTCCAGGATAGAGAAAAACCCACAAACGAAAAGAGTCTATACTTCAGGGATGGATTGTACTAAAAAAAAAAAAATTCCCGAAAATCATACAAAGTCTCGTATATTTTTGTGCAGGTAAAGTGCCAGATAAAAAATACTAAAATCATGATTTTTTCCTGACAAATCACACCCCTGATCATGGGTGTAGATCCCGGTGGGGTGGGCTTGGGCTTCTATCCCTCGCATAGGACACCAAATCACCAATTATACCACCCAATCATGAAAAAGAAATCGACACCTATGCCCCTGATACCTACTTGTGTCTAAATGGTCTACTATAGCCTGTTTTGGGTGATGGAAACGGTCTATCTTTGAAAACTTAGACCACTGAGGAGGGACAATATACACTACGTAGACCTGTAAAGTCCTGTATACAAAATGGGACTTAAGACATCTAAGCAGTCTATCTAAAGCACCTTCATGTTTAGTTTGACCATAGCCTTACTCTACGGTTTGACTGGCAAGCGGGTGCATAACTCACCACTGATTTATGTCGCTACTTGTTTATTTAGGGAAGTTTTGCTTCTGAGTTACACAACATGAGAGACCTCTATAACACCAGAGATAGACCGTATTCAGTTTAACCATGTGTAGTACAGACACAAGGGGTTTGGGATGAAATGTTTACCTCCCGCTGTGACTGCAAAGGGTAGACCTTTTTTTCTGTCCCCAGAGTACTGCATCTGAACATATGCATTCTTGCAGTGTTAACTTAACAACAAAACCCTTTGACTGTATTGGACTCTATCATGTTGCATAATGCCAAAAACCGAACTTCCCTATAAAATCACAAAAAGTAGTGACAAATCACCCGTAACTTATGCACCTGATCGCAGCCAAGCTAAACCAGATGTGGTTAATATAAGACCGTGCAGATATTTTAATGCCCATTTGTAGACCGGTCTACATATCTAGACACAAGTAGGTAGACCCTTTTCTGTTTAAACCCCTTTTCTGTTTAAACCAAAGATATATCAGTTTTAGAACTTTGTCTGAACGCCCATAAGGGAAGTGGCTCCCATACTATCCTTTTTGAGTAGGAGGCCTGTAGCTGTTGCACAAATCATGTGGGTTTGACTGATATATATATGCTGTATATATTCGTGGTTACATTAATTGCCCTTTCAAATCTCATCAACCGGTTCGACTTTTAAAAAGACTCTGGCAATTGACGATCAACGTAATATAAATGCATACTTAAACTCACCAATTTCCTTGTAGCACATTCAGATTGCTCCAAACGTTCATTTAAAGTTATCAGCGAGTCGTAGCTCTCACACGGTAGTTCTGGCAGTTGCAAAGGTTCGTTGTCAGCATCGTCTGCTGGATGGTTACCATCAGTCTGCATCCTTTCAGCTATTCCACGCAGAAGAACCTCATGCCTGTCTAAACGTTCCATCACCCGCTCAAAAAGGTTAAACAATCTTGCACCTGGAATTTGAAGTCAATGGAAAATAATCTTTTCTTTAGAACAATTTGAAGCCACGTCCCCTTACTATTAAATGCAATATTATGTGATTTTTGTTTTTCAGGATTTTTTAATAAGACTATAGGGTCCTAGATCATGATGTAACTGTCTTCACGACAACAACAACAAGAAAAACAGCTGAAAGCAGACTCGGTGGGCGTGGAGTTTGCATTGACAGTATGTATTCACATGAATCAATCTTGAAAAAGCAACTTCATGTATATTCAGTGGCAGGACTCACATGACCACATTTTGAGAACATAATCCTTGCAATTATAAACCCAAACCTGTGACTCCTGAAAGTTAAATCACAGCAAGTAAATTAATTAGACAATTTCTGAATTTTTTTTTTTTTAATTCTAAATACTATCATTATTATATTAAAAATTGCATTCATGTTTATTGGCACTATCTGGCACTGTAACTTGAAAGCTGAATTGCACAGTAAAAAAAAATGCAACTTCATTACTTACTAACTGTTACATTGTGTTCATTTCGGTTTTCGCCTCTGGTGGTGGGGGTTGATTGGGTCTGTCTCGATCTTGCCCGAACTGGAGGTGTTGTCTGTTGCGTAAATAGTGGCGACACCGGCCTAGAAATAGGCTGAATCAAGGAGGTGTTTCCTGTGGACACATATAAATTATGCAGAATGACAACTATGCAACTAGCTGGGCACTAGGTGGACCGTGGACAGCATAATGGCTTTAATATGACAACTGGCTTACTAGAATAGACAGTCGCTATCCACACTTTGAGGGAAAGGAAGGCTGCATTGCCATTTTCAAAGGGGGAAAGTGCGGATATTATCCCAGAATTTTAGGACCTACTGACGGGGAGGGGTGGGGGGGGGGTTATACACCCCAGTTTGTAGTAGGCATTACTTGAACATGTAAAGATGAAGCCCATTTTTATTTTGGCAACATCCGACAAAGACTGGAAAATGGTTGTATCTTACTTTGCAAGGAGTGGGCAGCTGGTGGTGTAGGCAGTGTAGTTATCTCGTCGATATCATCATCCAAAGAACCGCTTGATGATTGCGAGGCCCATGATGATGAAGGCTTTGATGTGGCCCCACCGTTTTCTGAATCCGATTCTGAAAACATGTAGCGTCGAGGTGCTCTGAAACAAAGGCAATGCATGTAGTCCTAAGAATGAATGTTGATCTACACGGACGACCAAAATGTATACATGACACAACAACTTAATACAGAATCTGTAACACAGAAGGCAGAACCAAAAAACCACCAAAATAAAACTCAAACATGTTAAGAGTCCCTGTCAGCCTCGTTTTTTTGAGGTAGCCTGTTTTTTGTTTTGTTTTTGTAAAAAGCCTGAATCAAAAAGTGTAAATTTATGATTTATTTTGGGAAAAGGTATTTTTACAGCTGTTCCGATAAAAAAATAAAGCCTAAAGGTCTGAAAACTTTCTTAATTATTCCCTGGCCTGTGGGCCCCGGCCAGTTGTTTTGCATAAGTATGTCAGGCGGCTATTTTGGGAGAATAAGGGTAGCCTTTTTCCTTGTTTCCAAAAAGAAATAACTCACGATTTAAATCTCTTTTGGGGAAGAGTCTCTTCATCTTCATTTCCATCACTCTCAGGGTTGGATGTGTCAAGTAGCTTGTTGCAACGACGGTTTGCTGCATCCCATGATTCTAGTATTAAGTAAAAAGGATGATAGGGATGTATAGTCCAAAATGGCTGCAGGGTCCACATGACATTTATTAAGTGACCGTAATCATTAAACACACACACACACACACACCCACGGTCCCGCCCCTGTTAGTTTTGTTCTTATGTAGGCCCTACTGCCAATGGACAACCTCAAACCAAGCATGTAAACCGTACTACTTGTTTTCATGATGGCATTTTGACAAAAATTTTCTTGAATGATACATTTCAATTGGCTATACAGATAAAAACACATTGAAAACACACATGAAAGCATATATGAATGTGTACAAGTCCAAATAACGTCTTGGGAAACTGCATTATGGACGTCCTTTATCGTGAGGTCCACAGTGTGTTATATGCCACTCCTGTGCACATCTGCATCCACTCATGCACACACCCACCCACAAGCAAACCGCACAAAAAAAATCATAATTACCTGTCTTGTACCATTCTCTCTTGATGGGAAAGGATTTCCAGGAATCCGTGGGTGGCTCTCCTCGTTTAGCTGCCTTGAGAATCCTCTCATTGGAGTAATGTGCCGGGTACAGAAAGCATTGGATTCCCTCTGTATCACGCCAGTTCTCTGGCAGCACCTCTAACGTGCACTCACCACCAATTTCTTTGTTGAATTCCACAACAATGTACATTATGGAGGGCAATGGCATATTGATTTCACTGAGGAAAAGGGAACAAGTGACAATTACATACATGATGTTTTGTCAAATGAAGTTGCACATGTTTATGTTCCCCTTAGGAAATTGGTTTGCTCCTCGCTAATTAAGCTACATATGTGACTACATCCTCCATGATATATGTTACCACTATCAAGATAAGAACACACACATCAAGATTTAGAACAATCTCGGTCCACAGTTAAAAGTATGTACCTTAAGCCAAAAGAAGACTAACGGCCAACTGATAATAGCTAAACATACCACTACTGAAAACAATAACAATTTAAAATACACTACTACACTTCAATCTATATAGAAAATCGAGGTGCTTGTTTTGAGTATTAAACTTACAGGGGTAACAGTGGCTATAACAGAACAGCAAAACCAAAAGCAATATAATGTCCATCACTCAACTCAGTTGATGTCAAACTAATTTATAGATTATCCTGTGGTGTGGGTGTATTGTGACTGTTACTTCTAGTGACTGGGCAATGCTTAATACATGTAATGGCCACCTCTTGGTTAGACAACTAGAAAGGGTGCCCTGAACTTTGAGAAAAGAAACACGACACAAATGTGAAATACACAATTTACATGTCTACTTTAGCTTAACTGATGGAGTATGGGCACTAACACAAATGATTCTTTGTATGGAATCCTGAAGAACTTGGCCACAATTTCAGACACCTTCTCTGCTCTCGGAGAATCAGACAGCTGACTGACTTTCACAATCCCCAGATCAGAGGATTTCAATGGAAGTTGAAAGAAATCTGTAACAACCATAAATGGCTCAAACATCAGCAGTGTTTCTGACACTTCATTTTGTACTTTTGGATCTTTGATGATATTCCTGATCAAACCAAAATGCGACCCTATTTGAACACAGTTGTCACTTTCCTTTGTAGAAAAGAAGAAACCATTAAGCCACATACTTCGAAACTGCGAAAACCTCCTGTACTGAAGCAGAATTGGACCATCTGAATGCTCTAGCTTTAAACAGAATCCCTCTCCAAGCACTTTTTTCTGACTACCTACATGTGATTTCATTTCTGATAGTCTACGAATTACTTGGGGAACACAACTATTAGGCTTACGTACAATTCTTTTCAACCTGCCTAAGAAATTTTCAAATGGAAAAGCAGAGTATGAGTCAAGTGGACCAAATTTTTTAGCATCAGATGCTAAATGAACAAGCCCATGCACATTATAGACCATCGTGTCTCTTCCATACAAGCTTGCCCAATTTGTGACAAACAACCGAAGGAGACCGTCTGCATATTCGCAATGCGTAGCTAGATGAAATGAATTAGACAAGCAAAATATTGCAACAAATATAAGAAGGAAATGGCTGTAAAAGGAATCTGACAGCTTCCCTTTAAGAGCTACAGCTCCACTGTAAAGAAGGAACTGTCTGAATTCAGTAGCTTTCCACCTTTCAAATTCATTGAGCGATCTACACTTTCTCGGAAATTCACGTGGTACATAGTTGTGATAAGAAAGCAAGGATGCAGAAATTTGATGGCGAGCAGTTAAACTAATGCGACATCTATTAGCAACTGCCCCCTTCATCCAACTCCAAATCAAACGTTTTGCCACACCGAGATATACAAGGTGCATGGGATCAAGGGGGAATTGTGAAACTAATCCAACTGACAGCTGTGAAATTGGAGATTGGTTAACATGGTGTTCCTCCTGGGACATCTCATCAAAATCAGCATCAGTTCTCAGTGGACAATCAACTTTAGGAAAAGTTACTTTCCGTAGCCAGGTCCCTCTCTGAATACACTTCCCACAACCATAGTAGGCATTGTGCGGCCTTATTTGTTTGACAAAGGCACAGGCAGGTGCATCACAGATGAAACATGAAAAACCAACGTGAATCTTCTTGTTTAAACTATCAATATGTACACCCTGTTGTTGAAGATCCTTCATTTCATCTACAAAGTCACTCAGAAAACTGTTAACATCATTTGGCTTTCCGTTTCCACCAAACAACCCAATAATAAATGGGTCACACACAAAAGGATGGACAACTCTTCCCAGTATAGGCCAAAACTGAGACTTTGAACTTTTGAAAAGAGGCAAACCATCTATATTGACCTGTAGATTGACTCGAGTACAATCTTCCACTTTGAGGAATTCAGAGGAGAATTTTCTTATGCCACAAGCGAGACCAAAATGGTAATATTCTCCACCAGCAATACTCTGAATACTGTAAGTGGTAGTGGTCTGGAGAAGTGTTCTTGGGTCTTTGGGAAGATTGGGGTGGTATTGCCGCAATACCGAAAGAAGCCCTTTGAGTTTGCTATGCGGAATTTGTGCATCTGCAGCCCATTTACCAAGGTCATCGGCCAGTTTTGAGTCTTTCGTCAATTCCTCATCATCACTCGAGCTATCACCAGGGGAACATTCAGATGGTGAATAATACTCTAAATCGCTATCAATAGAGTCATCAAAACAGCTCAAATTTTCTAAGTTGTTGTTGGCAGAACCTCCATCATCTTCTAGCTCATTGACACTGACAACAAAATTTAACAAGTGATCCCCTTCATCATCAACAAGGCCTGTATTTTCAATAAGTAAATCTGACTGAGCGTCTGGGGAATGACGGAAGTTAGCTGCATCCAAATCTACAGGTCCAGGTACAAATGTCTGACATTCAACCGAGTCACTGGCACTGTCGGCCTTATCATTTGATGCAGCATGGACAAAACGGATATGTTCTTCAACATTACGTTTTCTTTTTCTCCAGCGTGACCAACGACTACATTTAAACACTGAATCGTCCATCTTCACTGAGTGATGGAATACATGCAAGACTAGAGTGTATCATAAAATAGTTTCCAAGACTAAAACAAAACACCATATTAGCCTTAGAGGTAGTCTCATTTTTTGGTAAGAAACTAAAAAGAAATGTTCACAGATTTACGTATAACTTTCAGGGTATGAAGATGATGGTGGTAGAAACCTACCGTTAAACTTTTTCCACCTGAAATGCTGTATTTATCCAGAAATGAGTGAAACAACGACAGAAAATCTTTTTGATCTTTACTATGAATCTGTATTTCTTTGATAAAAACCAAAGTATGAACTATTATATTATTATTACCTTTAAGACATAGGCCCCTACCCTGAGACCTACATGTGGTATGGTATTATGTAGGGGCCTACCTGTATATGTTATAGGCCTAGTAATAATTAGAAATAGGCCCAGCTACTTAAATTAATAAATACTTTTGTTTATCCTATTTTACTCAATTTACTACTAGTAGTAGTACTACTGGGGTTAGGGCCTCACCTGGGCCTGGCTAAAATAGTTTTTTTCTCCTTGACTAGCTCATGACTAGCTCTGGCATAGGCTAGCTCGTATTATAATCTCCCTGGACAGGCCTGAACCACACAGTGCCTACAAAAGGCACAACAAAAGGCAATCCAACAACTAAACACAATACAGCATTCAAAATTCAGGACTTCATGGACCGTTGATCATGTACAGTATATAGCGTATGTATATATAACTGCACACAGGCCCTGGGCTAAGCCAATTATACGTATAGTATAGTACACGTACCTTCGCTTCTTGCGTCAAAGTTATTGGCTAGATCGGCCGAAATAAATGTCTAAAATACAGTTACAGTTTAGGAGAGAATAACTAAATAAAAATATAAACGTGGTCTTCGTGAAATATCACAAAATATTCAATGAAAGCCGATTGTTTCCGATGAAGAATTCGTAGAAATTGGCAGATGTCGTGCAACGAGGAAGCTCAAATTTGAAAGCACGCTGGCGCGGCGTCAAGTGTCCGCTCGAGCTGCGCGCATGCGTACTTGTTTACCAGGATGAATATTAATATTATTTTTAGAAAAGCTTTTTTTTTTTTCTTCAAGAACGCACTTTTCAATTTAGATGGGAAGTTCTTGTGATTTTATTTAATTAAGATTCGTTGGATTTACATTATTTCTTCCGTATTTCACTGGAAAATGTATGAGCCCAAAACGCCTGACGTCACAAGAATAGAATACCGAAGAGATTACGTCATTAAGACGTGGCAGAGCAAGCTCGAGAGGATAGATTGAGGCCGGCCGGAGGATCACGTGCCACTGGTATGGGGTGACCACTTGATCAGCACATACAGTATACATGTACATTATTCGTACACTGTTAGCCCACCGCTCCCTCTTCTACTGCATCGGTGTCATAAATCAAGTTGAGACGGTGCTCAGCTCAACGGACACTTTTCAAGGTTACTGTAAATTGACCGGCATATAGTGTGCAATTTGCACATTACAAAGTTCCATCCATTTGGTCAGTTTTGTTTGTGTAAAAGCTTTTTTATAGATTTTTGTTTCGAAAAAACGAGAAATTATAATTACTTAATTAAATACTTATTCCACGATGGTGTACTTGTCCTGCCGGGTCTGTTAATCGGTCGCGACCTGCATGCAACGTAGCCCACATGGGGCCCATATGTGACCCATTTGGGCAAATCCCCACTTCCTTCCTGCCCAGATAGCCCATATGGAACCCAGGTGGGTTGTATGTGGTACATATGGGTCCTAGATAGCCCAGCTAAAACCCAGATGGGCCCCAGATCTTTTGCTAGCTGGGATCAGCGTACCACACATCGCATATGTCATTCCCAGTTGAGACACTCTTGACCAAGTTAACAGAAGCAAGAGAGGTTTCTGGTATGAACTTGATAAGGACTTCCAGTTGACTGCACACTGTACTTTTCTTGTGTTAGGAAGGGTTGCCATTTGTTTGGTTCGGTCTCTACTTGCTGGTATCTCTTCTTCAAACAAGAAGAATATGTCTGCTTCTTGTGTGTATAGATGTGGGACCTGGTTGGCTGATATCTGTCATCTCTGTAGAAGTCCAGTTGTAGAGATCCCTAGCATTATTAATACCATGCCTTGCCCTCGTTAATAAGTGTCCAAGTTGTCAGATTCCCCCTTTCCGTGCCCTGACCCATGTATAGAAACAGTGTTGGATACAGCTCTTTAACCCCACACACTGCACATAGGCTGTTTCGATCCAGCTACTATTTTGGAATTTGCCAAGTTTGGGGCACATTGTCAAGTCTGTTTCTTCCAATTTTCCTTGAAGCCATTTATCTTTGCTGCTGGTGCATTCTGTGTATGGCATGCACTGTTCAGTGCTCTGAGTTTTAGTGTTACATTCTCACAATATTTGCAAAGACAGCCACAGAGCTTCACATCAAACACTTTGTGGATGTGGTGGGGTCTCATCAGACCAAAAAAATGTGGTCATCCAAATTCTATGCTGTGGGAATTCCTCTGTGAATGAAGTGAACAATGCTCATATAGGCCTGCTTTCCAATGCCATGGTCTTCTTCAATGTTTTTTTACTCACTCCTTTCTGCAAAGTTTGCTTCAGAAAACTGCTCAACTGCATGTTTGGTGGTTTCTGGCACTTAACGTGGATTGCGGTGATTGAATGGTGTGGCTTGACTGGCTTCATCTGTGACATTTATACTGGAAATCTTAAAATTCCCTACATACCTTTCTTTGCAGCCTATACTTCTTTGTGATTGCTAGCACTGACAAGAGGCTCTTGAGCTCTGAGCTCTCTCTCTCTTCTTTCCTCTGTTATGTTTACATCTTGTCATTCTTAAACTTATTTTCAGTCCAGAACTGATTAGTTGGTCAATCTTACTGATAATAAGCCACGTTCTACAAGTGCAGCAGCCTCTCTCGGTGATGCCTTTCTCTAAAGATCCTTGTGTACCCATGCTAGTGATGTGTTCCTAGCACTAGCAGATCCTGGTGATGACCCTTCTTTTGTCTGTTGTGGGGCCTCTTTATCCATCTTTTTTCCTTCTGCTCTCAACTTCTCCAATCTTACTTCCTTCCCTTGTTCTTTTGGCTCTTTCTCCCTCTCTCTTGATCCTCTTCATTAGGCCTAAAAAAAAATAGTTGTGTTGCCCTCAGCGACCGACCGTAAAATGCCAAAACTTTGGGTCGGGATTTTTTTTTTTTCTCTGAGTCCTAAAGTATAAAAACTCACCATTTTTGAAAGGAAATGTAAGATTTAGCAGTAAATTGTTGATTTTTAAGCCCTGGTGACCATACATCCTGTATTTATTGTTAAATGTTTGAAAGTCTGCCAAAAAAAAATCAAAAAAAAAAAATGATAAATCGACCGACCGACCCAAAATTTTAATTTTTCAACTTGAGGGCAACACAACAATTTTTTTTTTTAGGCCTTATGATGATAACAATAATAATCATCATCATAAAGCGCCTTTTACAAAATGATACAAAGCGCTAACAAAAACAAGCACAATTTACAATAGGCCTAACAAATTTAACAAACTGAAAACACCCATAACTATAAATCAATCATTCAAGTTACCAGGGTATAGAGCAAAATTAAATGAGATTGGGATTGGGAGTATTTAATTGCGATTTGAAACTATTGAGACAAACAGATCGAATGACATTCACATTTGGAAGAGGATTCCAGCATTTCAGACCAGTTACATGTACAGAAAAAGCTTTGGAGCCGATATTAGTACAAACACACCGGGGTGTTTAATACAGGAGTAGAAGTGGATCTAAGATTATATGAAGACTGGCGCATACATGTATGAAATAAATCACAAAGATAAGATGGGGCTAAGTTAGACAAAGATTTATATGTGAGTAGAGCAGTTTTATATTGTATTCTTCGTGGAACTGGAAGCCAGTGAAGAGAATGGATGAGGGGAGATGTGTGCGTGGATTTCAGTTTCCTGTAGATAAGACGGACTGCTTGATTCTGGAGCAACATGTAAGGTGTGCTCCAGAATACTTTCCTGATAAGTCGTCTGTCATGTCTGTACTCTAGAAGCTCTTCCCTTTCCTGTCTCCTTTTCTCACTTCTTCTACATGTAGCTTCTGAAATCTTGGCTCTACATACGTGACGTGCTCACTGGTAGTCTCTGTTAAAATGTCGCTTTTTTCCCACACTTTCTGTTCTCTGATCTTCTCTGCTCTTGTCTCCCTTTAGGGCATTGGGGATGGTTTAGCCTTGAATGCCTTAATTTTCTCTTGTTCCTTATCAAGTCTCCTTTTCTTCTGCATTCTGAGCTTAGATGCCTCCCTTTCATGGGCTTTCCTCTGACCACAATTTTCTGTTCCTCAGCAGCTCTGATTCTTCCATCAAGCTTGAAAAGCTGAAATACTGTAGGGTTTTCTTGTTTCAACAACCTTTGTTGAAAACAGTGAATCAGAATAGTTTTGCTTTGTTAATGTTACCAGGGCTTGCCTGTATGCCCACAGATTGATGCAGTGTTGGGCACCCAGGGAACCAGTCCGCTGTGGCAGTAATAAAAGATGACACAATGAGAGCTATTTTTAAGTGGCAATCAGAACAATACACAATTTTAATTAAGTTCCTAAGTTACTAATTTCTGGATAAACACACCATTTCAGGCGAAAAAAATTTAAAATGTATGTTTATACCACCACCATCTTCATACTCTGAACGTTATACGTAAATCTGTGAACATTTCTCTTTTGTTTTCTTACCAAAGTATGATACTACCTTTAAAGATAACATCAAACTTTAGCCTTCCTTTTAAGCCTCATCTTCAAGTTGTCTAAACTTCTCATAATTATATGTCATACATGTAGGTCTGAAATTCACTTTATCATCATTTACTTCCACTGAATACATATTATGTCCCACAGAATCAAGAGACCTTCCTGCTTCAACAATGCTTGGGACAATGGGATGAGTATACATGCATAACTTTTTCAACACATATACTTTCTGTGTACAGCGTGTATTGGCGTAGTTTTTTCAATTAACTCATCTGAAAAATACAGCTTTTAATCTTTTCCATCCTTAAACATCTTAGGGAAGGAAGTTCCAAAAAGTAATAATCCTTTATCTATGATACTTGAATAACAACATGACAGTGAACATAAAGTGTGAAACATACCTGTGGCAGTAATGACACAATGAGAGCTATTTTTAAGTGGCAATCAGAACAATACACAATTTTAATTACATGTAAGTGCACTGAACTAATTCACTGCAAACAGCGCCCTCTGTGTAAAAAAGTTTTGCTAGGGACGAGGCCTAATAATTTTACAAGATATTACATACTATGCATTGAGAGAAACATGGGCAGCTTACAGAATTATAAAACAGAATGCATACATGATGGGGACTTATGATGTTACCGTGTATAAACATTAAATTAACGTACTCTTTTTAATCATCAAATAACCACAAGGGAAACTGACTGACACCACCATGACCACCAACTGGATAGCTCAGTCACGCCTGTACGGTGTTCAGGAGGTCGCCGGTTCAAATCCCGCTCCACTTAATTTTTCTTTGTTCACTTTTCATACACTATTTTAAATATACATATTTCAATGTCATAGGCTGACAGCACACTGTGGAGTTTCAATGTAATTTAATTGCAATCTTTGAATAGTTTGATGTAGTACCACTCATTTGTGATGTGGTTCACATTGAAATCTGCACCACCATCTGCAAGAATGGTGACGCATGTCTTCCCGCATGCTGGTATCAGAGGGGTCAGAACATTTACATGACATGCAGTGGAGGTTTTGGTGTGTGGTCCTCTATTGATGACACTGATGTGAGAATGATGAGGTAAGCTGTAAACTTGACGGCCGAGCTTATCAAGTGTTAGCTGTGGAGTGTTTGGTGGTGTCGTACCCAGCAGGGGTGATGACATAGATGAGGTATCCAGGGTTTGGGAAGTCATGATCCCAGTAGTTAGGTGAATCATTTGTTGGGAAGATGGAAGATGCATGTGATTTTGCATCTTCCCTCAGCTGCAGTCGTACAAGACGTGCCAAGTTTGTTTTTGTTGTCAACTGAAAAAGCACTCATGATGCTGGATACCTGCTACAGGCTTGCAGGGCATACATGCTCATCAGGGTTGTCTGATCTCAAGCTGTTCTCCTTCCTTGGAGCTTTGGCATTGCTATACATGTATCCTTTGTAATACTTTGAAGCAGATCGGTTTGTGTGATGGTGCCCTCATCTATCTTCTTATGGTGGATACACCTGTAAATAATCAAATTATAATAATCAGGCATTTTTTGTTTATAAAACTGACATTTGTATATAATTAATAATGGGATTTGTTTGGGAGAAACAAAATTGATTATTGTTTGGCCAAGTCAGGAAATAAAGGCTTAAAAACTTACCTTCTGTAGTCCTTCTTGGTTCGCCTTGACATCAAAACAAAGGTGAGTGGGACTTGCTTGACCTCACCCGTCTGGGCCTTGATGAAGGCATGGAGGGAAAACAGTTGTGTGAACGGCCGACGCACAAGCTTAAATGTTCCATCCACAAACCAAGTTTTGGCGGAATCCAGAACTGCCAACTGGTTGTCGGTGTAAAACACCAGATGCCTGGCTCCCTCACACATAATGTCCTTCCTCAGGAAGTCTGCTGGGATGAAATCCCGGGCCAGTTCGAAGTCAAGGTCCTTCGGCTCGGTTTGGTTAACTGTTTGGGGCTGTAGTGGCAGTGGAGCTCAGCCCGTTCTCCACTAAGGCACCTGCTGGGCGGAAGACGTCTTCCATTGCTGCTTTCTTGTCAAGTAGCCACTGCCTGGTTATCAATGTCACTTCCAGGGCGGGCGTGATGGATGTGCTGGGCGTGGACTCCGAATCCGAACTGAAGGCTGTCTTGCCGAACAGATACCGGATATCTGCTTGTCTTGTTCCGGATGCTGCATAGCCAGGTGACTGATGTGGATGTAGAGTTGGGCTTCAGCCACTTCTGGGTTGTTGTATACCCATGGCTGTCGATCAGAAGAGGCTTGCTTCGTTGGGAAGCTCCGTCAACAATCTTGAAAGTGACCTGGTCCTCGCCACCCAGGTCATGGAGCTCGTCAGGCATGGCGGGATCTGGTAGGTAGTCTTTTTCTGGATGGACCTGGACCGTGAAGTCCGACGATATGTCGAACTCCATCGGCTCCGACAATGGTGATGATGGGTCTTCTGCCACCCTGCATCCGTGGCATACCCAGATGGGGAGATTGTCGGGGTCCTGGACGATTTGTTCGTACTCCTCCAGTGTGATGCCTGTGTCGCACTCCCGGTGCTGCCATCGATCACACAGATTGCAACACATAGCTTGATGCAAGTATCGCACAGTCTTGTTGCACTTGATGCACGGGTACTTCATGGACGGCACGGTTCTCGAACAGGTAAAAGATTGCAGATCGCAGATAATTAACTTGGCACTAACTTGAAAGGTCAGTCTCCGGCATATAAGGATTTGATGCGATCTTTCTTCG
This sequence comes from Astropecten irregularis, assembly GCA_963971285.1. NCBI lineage: Eukaryota > Metazoa > Echinodermata > Asteroidea > Paxillosida > Astropectinidae > Astropecten > Astropecten irregularis. The sequence continues at coordinate 5,841,043 of OZ020247.1, read as the reverse complement.
TCCAATCACGGATGTTTAATTTCATCCAATGATCAAAGTCTTCATGTTGAAGGCGCGTTCAATAAGGAGTAATTACTCCTCACTAAGTAACTGCATGTTACTTTGACGTGCCACCACAATGAGAGGGACGCTATGGGTGCAAGCCGCATTTTTCGAGATTACGCTTCATGCAGGAAGCATCAATAGATGGTCATTAGCTATGTGAACTACATGTATCTTACATCCGCAGAATTACACAACAGATTTGCCCCCACTAAGGGGCCGTCCATAAAGTACGTACGCACGAAATGCCGACTTTTTTGACCCCCCCTCCCCCTCTGTACGCATGGCGTACGCATTGGTCCCAACCCCCCTCCCCCCCTGTACACATACGCATTCCACATACTTAGGCTTTTCACTTCTCGTGGTCCCTTCCTTTAGCATTATTAAAATGTCACAGTAATCCGGGCCAGTACCGTTATTGGGACGTCACTTTCAAATTCTGACATGAATGACTAAAGTTTAACAGGTTTTTATACATTTAAAGGCATTGCATACGTTTGGTAATGACTCTGAAAATTTATGGCAATAAAAACTTACTTGGTGAGAAGTACAGCTGCTTTGGATAGTATAATGCATATTGAGAAACGTTCAATTCGAAGTACCGCGGTTATGGAAAAATATGTCACTTTTTATCTCCAAAAATTATGAATCTGAGAAGCGTTATGGCCGTAACGCTTCTCAGCCATTGACTTACTGTTCTCTGGCGTGAAATAACCGCTCTAGTTTTTTCGCCAAAATCTCAAAAACGCTACCACCTTTTGAATTGAAACTTTCACAGGTTAGTTTTATGGTATATATATATACAATTATATTGGTTTGAAACAAACAGTAGGCTCAAATTACCAAACGTATGCAATCCCTTTAAAGATGGATTTTACTATTTTTTATCATGCTGAATACGAAAAAAAAGGAAAAATCAAAACAATCCCGGTGCTTTTTTCACGTTTTTAACTCTCTTTTCGCGAGATAATGCTATGCAAATTTTTCGTTTGCGTACGGTACGCATTGGCCTGAACCCCCCCTCCCCCCCCCTGTACGCATGGCGTACGCATCGGTAACAACCCCCCCTCCCCCCTTCGTGCGTACGTACTTTATGGACGGCCCCTCAGGGCTCGACCTTAGCGGTCGCCCGGGTGCCAAATGCGACTCAAAAAAGCGGCGGGCGAGTCAAAACCCTTCTCTCGGTAGTCCGGCGGGCGACTCAAATTTTGTTGAAATAAAGTGTAGAAAACAAAATATTCCTATGCCCGGCCGCTTATTTTTTAAACATTGACTAAAAAAATACGCGGCCGAAAAGAAAACTTACGCTGCCCGGCCGCGATATACATGTTCCGTACCGTCCAAAAATCCTACCCCGTACGGCAGATCTTCGGAACTGACCGAGCCTGCACAGTGCACACACACAGTACGTACGGTGTGTATGTAGTCTTTGCCCACACGTGGTTGAGACTGGTGCACGTTGTTTTAATATCGTAGCTTTTACGTGTGGCCGTGTGGGTCGGATACCAGTCGTAGAATATTCGAGATTATGACCATGCTGACTGCACGATGCATCGTGTTTACGTCTTCTCTAGATGCATTCGTCGCCCTAGGAATTTTTCTCACGACGTTTGTTTTTAGATCAAGCACATGTACGTGAAAAGTGTGTTTCTTCTTGGACAAAATTACCGACTGAAATTCAAGTAAGATGTAGCTGATCACGAAAATGCGCTTTACGGTACGGTCAGAATATTTGTAATTTTACGGGGATCTTGCAACGATACAAATAACAATCGTGACAATGCATACATCGTGTTTCATGTCGGTGTTCATGACATTGTCGGAAAAAAAGATCGCGCTAAGATTTGCTTGGTCTGTCATGTCGGTAGAAATAGCGCAAAATAAAATTTGGCACCCTTAAAAATAGCGGAAATCAGCTAAAAGTCGGGGTGTTCTGGAAGGGTCTGGTCAATTCAGTTGTAACTTTTAAGCACGCCACACCTGGCGTGGCGCCCCGGTACGGTACTCATCAACAGCCATTACGCAGCATACTTCCGGGTTCTTGATTTCTTATAATATTAAATTGCAGGTATTATACCCGGCAATGTTATACACGTTTTACAAGTAATCTTCTAATATTTCCAATAAACTGATTTGTATTAATTAAACCAAAATAAACATATAATTAATGTTTTTAAATAATTTTTTTTCAAGTGCAAGAAAACATTTGCTAGCGCAAAACTGAAGCTGATGTGCACTTTTGTTTATATATATAAGTGTTGACTTCCAACTTTAGTTGTGATTGTGTAATATATTTGCAATTAGCGTACATTTTTATCAATTTAAACAAATACCGACATTTGGTTGAATGATTCAACTAGATATGAACTCTGAAGTATAACGTAGTTACCAGTAACACTTGTTTGCCAAAATTGCAAATAACAATGTCTTTTTATCAATTTTAAGTTTGATTAAAAAAATAGCATAAAACATATGCGGGCGAGTTAAAAAACTGGCGGACTACCCAAAACTCTGGCTGGGTAGTCCGGCTGGCGACTGAAAAAAAAAGTTAAGGGAGAGCCCTGCCCCTAACATGGCTAACCAAAAAACGTTGCATGAATGTTTTCAAAACGTTATGGTAATGTTCCCATAATGTTTGAGAATAACGTTACTGGAACGCAATTGTGTAGAGTTTTAATAACATGTAAACAACCTTCAGAGGACATTGGCAAGATCCAAAAATATTTTGTTGGAACTCTAATTATGTATTTGGTGACAACAAAGTAATGCCTTGATACATGTAGCAACAGCCAACTAGGTGCGCAGGGATAGTGCTGTTTCTTTTGATGTAATTTCAACTCCTCAATCTTGAGGGCCTGTATTTAACCTGTCCACGGGCATAGATTTAGCTACAAAAACAAAACCCAAAATACTAAAAACTTAATTTAAACAACTGTCCTAAAAAAAAAAATCTGTCATACATTCACTGGTCCTTAAAAATCCTGCCTGTCCTCAACAAGGTGCACTGACGTTTCGAGCAAAATCATAAGCCTAACTATTGCCAGTCACCATATCGATTGGGAGCCCTACGTCTTCTTCTTGGCCTCCTTGTGGGTACATGTACATCTGAAGAAGAACTCTCATCGCCAAGGTCTGTGCAGCATCCTGACCCCTCTGAAGTAGAGTCATCCTTATCCTCTGTGCTGGTTCTAGATGCAGACCCACCCAATGTGCTGCCAGGATCATCGGTATCTAATAGCCCATCTTGAAACTCAAGCGGTGGCGGAAGGAGATCTTCATCACTCAGGAAGGCGTCCATGCTGTGCTGGCCGTTGGCATCCTCAGCAGTCTCAGACACATCAAATGGGCAACGAAGAAGGAGGTTCCGATGAAGAGTTCTGGTCACATCGGTGGCTGTCTTGCGTACAACGTACACCGGAAGATTATTGTACTTTCTGACCACTATGTAGGGGGTGCTCTCCCAATGATCCCTCAGCTTACATCTTCCTCACTGAGACTTGTTGGCGACCAGGACTACGTCACCTGGCTGAAATTCGCTTGCTCAGACTTTCTTGTCATAGTTGAGTTTCTGTTTGGTCCTGGCCTTATCTGCAGCTGTCTGTACGTCGTCGTAAACATTCCTTAAATGCTGCTGTAGACGCAGTACATACATGGGGTATTCTCGTTCCGTCACAGCCTCTCCATCGGTGTCGTCAGTTGGCGAAACTGGCAGAAGAAGGTCCACTGGAATCTTCGGCTTTCGCAAGAACATGAGGTAGAATGGGGAATAACCCGTGGATTCGTGCCGGCTACAGTTGCAGGAGTGGACAAGGGCACCCACATGCATGGCCCAATTCGACTTCTGCTCAGGCTTTTATAGTGTTCCAAGCATCGACAGCAAGGTCCTATTGAAGCGTTCAGTCATGCCGTTCCCCTGAGGGTGATATGGGGTTGTTCTTGTCTTAGTTACTCCAAAAAGATTACACAGTTCTCGGACTACTGTGGACTCAAAACACTTGCCTTGATCTGAATGAAGCTGGTCAGGTATTCCGTAATTCACCACCCATTTTTCCCACAGAATTTTCGCCACTGTGCTTGCTTTCTCATCTTTAGTGGGGTAGGCTTGGCTGAAGCGGGTGAAGTGATCTGTGACAACGAGCAAGTGTTCATACCCTCCCTGTGAACGCTCTAGTCCCAGGAAGTCGATGCATACTAGCTGGAGGGGACATGTAGTGCGGATACTTTCCATGGGTGCACACTTCTTAGTATCTGGGACCTTCCTCAGTGTGCATCGTCTGCATCTGGCGATGTAGGCTTTAGTTTCCGAGTAGAGACCAGGCCAGAAGTAGCGATCTTTGACCCGTTGAAGTGTTTTGCTGAAGCCGAGGTGTCCCATGTTGTCATGAACCTGCTTCAGCACAAGAGTGCGGAGAGACTTTGGCATGACCAGGAGGTACTGTAGGCCTTTGGTGTCTACATCCTTCCGATAAAAGAGTAACCCGCCTTTAAGCATCACTCGGTCCCACTTTCGGAGTAACCGTCGCACAACCTTGGATTCTAAGGCCATCTCTCTCCTACTTGGTTTAGCATCATACATGCCCTTCAGGAGTACGACCCTCTGTATGGCTTCATCCCGGCGTTGTGCCTGAAGGAGACTACCTTCACGTGCAGCGAAACTGGTTCCAAGGCATCGACTACTTCCAGTCGCATCTAAGACATCATCTTCTGAAGAATCGGATGTACTTGTGGTTCCCTCATTATGGGCAGGAACCGAAGCAGGTATGTGGTCGGTGGCGACCTGACTGCCTGAACTGGATTCTGAAGGAATGTCACTTTCTGAGGCAGGGATGAGTTGGTCATTCTGCAGCGCACCTTCAACACTGGAATCCTCTTGCATGGTTTTCTTTGAAGAAGAGACACAGACCTCTCCGGTTTCTGGGCGCCTTTCTGGACCAGCACTGGCCGCTGGACCCTCCGTGTCCTCGCCTCTGGGAATCGACAATTGATTCGTCTCATCAAGGATCTGCTTTACCCTCTCCCGCGGTATCCGTGAAAGTGCATCTGCGTTCCCGTTCGTCCTGCCTGGCCTGTAGACTATCTCAAGGTTGAACGCAGAGAGGTCGCTGACCCACCGGTGACCGTGGGCATCAAGCTTGGCCTTCTTTGTGACGTAGGTCAACGGATTGTTATCCGTGGCGGCCGTGACTTCCTGCCCATACAGATAATCTCTGAACTTGCTCGTCACCACCCAGTGGAGAGCTCGGAACTCCAGTTTATGAGCTGGATACCTTGTTTCGGCATGAGTTAAGGCTCGGCTGGCATACGCAACTACCTTCTCCAGGCCATCTTGCTTCTGTGCCAACACCAAAACCACTCCCCGATGCATCTGTCTGGACAATGAAGGGCTGTTGGTAGTCTGCAAATGCTAGGATAGGGGTCGATGCTGTTTGGCAGTCCTTCGACCAAACAAATGGAGGGTCCTTCACACCTCACTTCCCTCCAATCAGGCCAAACAACGGCTGAGTGATCTTGGAGTAATTTTGGACAAACCTCCGGTAGTATCCCGTAAGGCCAAGGAAACCACGCACTTCCCTCTTTGACTTTGGTACCGGCCATGTCTTTACAGCATTAATCTTCTCTGGATCGGTTGCTTATCCCGGATATAACGTGCCCCAGATACTGGACCTCGCTCTTGCACAGATGGCACTTGGAGGGCTGCAGCTTGAGGCCATGCTGTTTCAACCTGGTAAACACTCTTTCCAAGCGTTGAAGATGCTCCTCGAGAATTGACCTGAACACTATAATATCGTCCAGATATATCAGAATTTGGGAGAAGTTCAGGTCACCTAGGGCTATGTTCATCAACCGCTGAAAGGTTGCAGGTGCATTCATCAAGCCAAAGGGCATACGGGTGTACTCATAAAGGCCCATCGGGGTAGTGAATGCCGTCTTCCAGCGATCCTCTTTGGCCATCTGCACTTGAAGATAACCTGATGTCAGATCAAGGCATGAAAAATACTTGGCTTGGCCAAGCGCATCTCGGGACTCCTCAATCCGGGGCAGGGGAAACGCATCACGGACGGTCCTCGAGTTGAGCTTTCTGTAGTCAACACAAAGAGGGATGCTGCCATTCTTTTTTCTGACTATCACCACTGGCGAGGCGAAGGGGCTTTGGCTAGGCTCGATGATTCCATTTGCCTTTAACTCTTCAATGTGTTCCCGGACCTCCTGAAATTGGGCTTGAGGGATTCGACGATATGGCAGACGAAAAGGAGTGGGGTCAACTAGAGGGATTTCATGGAGGACAGTGGTCGTGGAACCAACATCCATGGACGAAGTCGAGAATACATCTCGATGTTGGGCTAGTAAGTTTTCTATGGTCGCTCTCTCAGAAGGGGATAACGCTGCACCACTGAGATCAACACCTGGCAACTCCGGCACATCATCTGCGACTGGCTCAGGGCTCTGCATAGGGGTCCCCTTTGTCATTGTTGAAATGGCACCAGTCTCATCGACCTCACATGGAGCCTCGCTCAAACACATAAGTGTGGAAACTTGGCTGTTTGGGGCATCACCACACGAAAATGCCTGCTCCCGGCTTTCAGGGGGTCCCTCGCAGTAGGCGACTTCCCGTGCAACGACTAATGATGCAAGTGGGGTCCTCCTCCGTATAGTCACGTCTGCACTTGACAAATTGCAGACCTGGATAGACACCTTGCAGTCTTGACTTTTGGTATAAGTAGGGGTAATGGTCAGACCATTCATTGCGCTGCCCCCCTGCTGAGCTTCCACCAGTGCCTGGAAGGTCTTCCCTCTAGTACTCTTGGGGGCCATGGCCAGGACGTCCGCGGACCTTCCTGCCTCCAAAATGAACGGCTTCCGCTGCATATACCGCAGCACACCAACTGTTCCATCACTGTCGGCCAAGCTTGTTCCATCGTCGTTCATGTGCTTGAAGGCGGTATACCATGCGTCCGATAACTTCTGTACATTCATCATAAACCTTCTCCCACACTCCTGGTGAATGGCGTCTCGACCTGCACGGATGACATTGGTCCCAAGCAGCCCCAGCATGGAGGGCCTGAACGTTGTTGCCGGTACTATAAAAGTGGGGACGTTCCTCACCTCAGCACTCATTACTTGACCGATGAGTTGCCCCTCTGTAGCTTTCTGCTTCTCATTGACAGGGGCTATGTGTAGCTGACTTGAAATTAATATAGGGCGCTCTTCCTCAATTTTCTCCACACCTACTGATTGCCCTGCATCAGCAGGTTGCTCCCGTTTAACGGTGCCGCTCGTGGTTGTCCAGGTGTAGTCTCCGGGATCTGTGCTTGACGACGGGGGCACTGCCTAGCAATATGGCCACTCTCTTTGCATACAAAGCAGCGGCCTTCCTGTCGTAACTGGTCACGCTGGCTGGTGTTCTGCTGACCATGCCCAAGGTAACCCTCGATCTGCTGGACTCTCTGACCCAAGTACCGTTGGCCATGGAGAACATTGTCGAGAGCAGCCAGCTGTTGTTGGACCAGGGTCGTCAGCTCTGACAACCTCTCAGCCGTGGTCTTGCCCTGGCTGGTTGTTCTAGTGGGCGGCATCGCCACAGCTGGGCCCGTCTGACTGTCAGCCTGTTGTTGGTGTAGAAGGAGGCGTTGCCGACGTCCCTCATGCGCCTGCTGGCCCTCCTCTGCGATGACCCGTAACTCCTGCCGCAGAACCTTGAAGGACATACTGCGGGGCCTCATAGGTGCCAGCCTCTGTCTCACCTCCACATCGTTTAGCCCAGTCATAAATTGGGTGGTAAGGAGCAGCTCCAGGTCCTCGCCCAAGAATACAGGCCGCCCTTGTCGCCGCTGCATGTCTTCGACGTGACGCAGAAGAGCCTCTAATGCGATTGTATAGTCTGTGGGGGACTCGTCTGACCGCTGTCTCCGGGCGAAGAATGTAGCAATGGGTGTTGTTGCTGCCACACCTTCTCCAAACTCATCTATGAGTTCTGCGATGGCCTTTTCAGCGGTGGCTCCTCCCCTTCGCTCCAAGTTAAGGACCGCATCCCGGGCCTTGCCTCTCGTGTGTCGAACCACCTCGTGAAAACGGACATGATCAGGTTGTGGGCCCTTAAGCTTCGAGCAGGTACGTCATGTCCCGTGCCCAGTCTTCCACCTTCAAACCGTGCTTTTCGGTCGCTGCTCCCGCGAAGGTAGGGACGTCCTTCAACTGGTGTGCAGTGTACGTGAATGGGACGAAGTTTCTCGGCATCTGAGGAGGAGGATCCAGACCAGCTAGCTGGAGGGGGCTGACTGGATCACGACGATCATCGAAAGGGGTGTGGCGGAGCGGGTGCTGAACCAGGTTGGCTGCTGCAGGTCTGCGCTGTGCCGAAGGGGGTTTAGCATCTGACGCCAGAGGTGAACACAGCGGACTGAGTTGTGGCATCAATGGGAAGGGTAGGCTCGGGCTGTCACCAATACCATAGGGTGGAGGGTGCAGCTCTACTGGGTGGTGTGGTGTCAGTGGATTCACCAGGGTGTGCATATAGTTGGGGGTCCTCTCTAGCATGGGTGTGAGAACCGGTGGGCCATTCGGGGTAGTCATCATGCAAACTCAGATCCTTATAATAAACCAGAAGTACCGTGTTGGTTCAAAAAAATGGATAAAAGGAAAGAATGTCCCTACTAAAACAGAAGGCTAAATTCGAATCGAAAATAAAATCTTCCCGGGTTTCGGCACCAAAAATTACTAATGTAGCGGAGAAACAGGTCTGACTGGTTCTTTAAGATTTTGGTCGCGTAATGTTTAGTAGGGACAACAACAAAAAAAGGAAGAAGGAAAAAAAACTGCTTCACTCTCAGATAAGTTACCAGGAAAAGAAAAGAAAATATGCTTTATTACTAAAATTGATTTGAAATTACAGAAAAGGCTAAATAAGCTTGTGTTTGTGTTTTAGAAGATCAAAGAATGAGGGGGAAAAAAAAAACTAAGAAGAACAATTTAAACCGGGCAAAAACCATAAATTTCTAAATTGAACCAAGAACCAACAACCAAGAACCAAGAACCAAGAACAAAAAAACCCACAAGGCACTAAAGGAAAGTCTCTAAAGATACACTCTAACCATCCGAGTGGCTTGGGTAGGCTGAATCCTCAGACAGAGGTACATGTATTAGGAAATACCTGAAGTATGTGGTGTTGATATTAACTCACTGCTGCCGGCCTACCATATGACAGGGTGTGCTGCCTGTGCTGCCTTCCATATGGGAGGGTGTGCTAAGCTCAGAAGGGGGTCTTAAGATGGTGTCTAAAGGTAGCATTCTAATACCAGGGGCATTGGTCAACATGGCTGGTATCTTTCCAGAGGGAACTCAATTTAAAAAAATAATAATAATCAACAAAAACAAAACAAATCTTCCAAAAAAAATCTATCCCTCCTACATTAGCAGCAGCCTTCAATCATGCTTTATAGACTGAACTCACTGAATATGATGAAGTACATGTATGAGCAGTGGACTTAGAAGCACAATGGCTCACTGAGTCTTTATACTATCAGCATGATCAGTTATACTGTAAGGGAACTGCAGTGACCATATCCCAGTCTAGATTGTCTCATAACAAGGAGAGGGTTAACCCCCAGATACCTCTACCGCCCCCTGCTTATAAATAATTTGATTATTAATTGATAACATTTGTTATTATGTTCCTGTTAAAATGTTCTATTGTTCAATGAACATCTTAACCTTAAAGGTAATATCATGGTTTTTATCAAAGAAATACAGATTCATGGGCAAAAATACCAATACAGTAACAGTTATCTGTGAAAATTTCAGTCCCATACGGTGCCCACTTTTTGAGAAAAAAATAGCCATAGTATTTCTTAAGTCTTTTCTCTTTTATTTTTGATCTTTTAAAAGATCAAAAAGATTTTCGGTCCTTGTTTTACTAATTTCTGGATAAATACATAATTTCAGGCGGAAATATTTTAACGGTAGGTTTTTACTAGCATCATCTTCATACCCTGAAAATTATACGTAAATCTGTGAACATTTCTGTTTTGGTCTCTTACCAAATTATGATACAACTTTTAAGCCTAACCCTAACCCTAACTAAACTTGTTTCTGTATCTGTACGTGTATTTGACTATTCATTGTATTTCTGATATTGTTTTTGGGGGTGATTTGATTGTGCATGAGAGTTCACAAAACTTCAGGAAATATATGATACCACTCTGCTCAAAAGGTTCAGTGCTCCGACGTTTGGTCTTTGTTTCCACTTCCTCAACATCACTCAAGCATCTTGCTTCTCTCTCATAGTGGGAGTGTTGTATACTTGCTGTTCATAGTGTTGGCCTTGGACCACGCCACATTTTACTTTGCATGCAGTTCTCTCCACTTCCTTGAAGTTTGAACGTATTGTTGATGATGGGAAATGAGCATCATACACTTGAGACATGACAGCTGCCACATTCCTCCATTTAACTATTGCCGTCTTTCCAGTGACTTCCTTTGACATGTTTGAGATACAGATAATAATTCCATTGGTGATAACATGCATGTGTAGGTGTGGCAAGGTCTCTTACTGGTGGGAATCTGCAAAAACAAGGCTTTATTACAGGAATTACAATTTAAACAATGTTTTACAGGAGCAATCAGAAGCCCCACCAACCCCACCACCACATAAAACACCTCAGACCATACAAACTTAACAATGCACAGTATTCACATTCATGTACAACACTACAAATCTAATTTGTTGTCCTTATACATGTAGTTCATGGAAGAAAGATAGCGCTCAAAACAAGGAACTGGGCACATTAGACCATGGGCCATGGGATCAATATGCCTTTAGTTTTTTGATTCAGTGGTCTATATCTGGGGTGGGGGGGGGGAAAGGGTAGGAAATGAAATCCCATAGTACCAGGAACAACATATTACTTTTCACAAGTGGTAATGTTGCACACTACTGAGAACTGCTTGCCTAAACCCGCAATATACACCAACTACACGTTATTAAATAAAAATAAATTACAAGTCAAATAACACAAAATGAATGCAATTTAATAGAAAATAATTAATGTACACTTATTTATTAACCATAATAATCCCAAATCCTCCATTTGCAATACATTTTGTTCACGCTCAAAGGAGTTATCGGTTATACTTGACATAACAAGCCAACAAAAGTGCAAGTAACGTGTAGTTCATGTTTTATGTGATTAATAAAGGTTCTTGCTGGTTTATACATGTATGTACCCACAAAAAATATCAAACAACTTAATGCTGATTTTAAAGAAGAATTAAAAACAAGCATGAGAACAAGTCAAAACTTGCTTGGAGCATCAATTGCAAGTGAATAAAAAAAATTAAAAACCCTAGATAACATGATCACCATCAAGTGACGTCATAAAATGCCAGGTAGATACCCTACAATGTCAGTTGCTCTATCTATGCTAGTTTCAGCTGGTTGCCAAGATTTAGTTTATAATTTGTACCATTCTGAAACTTTGTTTTTCCCTCTCCCCAACAGGTATACTGTGGCTAAAGTTTAATGGTTTCTCATTTCTATGAATATTAAACCTCAAAAACGAGATTATGAGGAATGAATGCAACATTAGCAAGGCAGTAGTTTACGAAGGATGACAATGAAAATTCTGATAAAACCATTGATGCACTTAATTTATATTAATATAAATGTAAGATGTCACAATATCTGAAGACTTAATGTAATTGACTTTGGCTTAGTCTTGAGTTGATATATGGAGGTACTAGTTATACATGTATATACAGTAGTATTGTTTGTTAAAGGTTCTCAATGTACATGCATTGTATGGAGTTTCCAAATACACTGTAAACATGTGAAAATTTTCACCAATAATAAAACTCATATCTTCTTTCTCTCATACAATTTGCTTGTACCCACAACAAGAGTTAACTATTATTTTGATGTACTCCACAGAAAGATGCGCATATTTTGTGGCAACATTGAAATAGATACACAATTTATACAGGTATCAGTATAAATACAATTTCAATGTTTCTTTTGCTTGTACTTAATTCATATCGTTGTGATACTTCATTGCTTCATTAAAATGAGGTAGGTTTGCGGTGACACAATGGAATCTTTTCTGTGAGAGTGTGTGGTTCTGAGAAGAACCGCTGCTTCATTAAAGTAATACAGTAATATCCATACTTTTGTACTTTGAAGCATAAATTTGTACTTCGTGGAAATTTGATAATATAATTAGAAACAATGTCTTCCCATTTCAAAGAAACTCATTACGTTAGTTACCAATGCTACATACCAGCTTGGTAGTTGGCTCGCTTGATGTGTTCCATGAGAGCATCTTGATTGGGTGGCATGGCGATCTCTGATTTCCTTTGCAGTCTGAACATGTTGTACCTACATGTACATGTAGCTTCGTTGACAGCTGTGATGTTTTGTTGCCCATACAACCTGCAGACAAAGACCTCCAGTGCTGCTGCTACATGTATGTCTGGATGCAAGTCAAAGCGCTCACCAAGATCACTGAAAGCTTGGCACAAATCAGTCTCCTTAAGAAGCAGATTAAGGGCCTTCTTCTTTCCCTTTCCATAGAGGGAACTCACACTATCACATCCTGTGAAGCAATGTAGGCCTATCAGTGCCTGGCTAACATCTCCAATGCTATCCCGTATGGTCTGCAGATCAATGGTTCGCAATTTTGTTCCTCGTCCGGTATGGAAGTAAAGATGTGCAGGAATAATGGACTGAAGAGTAATACCAATACCAAACACATCAGTATCAGGACTCTCGATAATAACATTTGCACTGGTATTTGCAGCATAGGACGCATGCAAAAAAATGTGTGTGGCTGCCTCTTCTTGTGTAGAGCCGAGATCTGCCTCATCTACCCTGATGACTGGTTCATTTGCTTCCTTTCCTGGTGAGAAAGAATGACACATCTTTCCATGTGCCAAGAACACCTTCACTCCTTTCAACTCCGATGTCGGAACTGTAGTCCATGTTTCATCCAGATATTCAACAAGAGATTCCTTGTTCTGTCCATTAGACAAAAACTTCTTCCATTGCTGGGGAAGGGACTGACCATGTATTCTCATCACCTGGGATCCACAAGCTGCTCTCTTTGCCCTCTCAGCATTCTTAATTGAGATCTGCCTGTATGTGTCTGTCACAAAGTGAATTTCTTGGGACTTATGTTTTGCCCTGTTACCAGACGTCTCAAGATGACAAGAGCAAGGTTGAGAAATGTTCGATCTCCTGGTAGCTTGTTCACATTCAGTTGCTGTAACAGTGCCATGCCATCAATAATATAAACTCCTCCCACGATGGAGGTCTCTGCCACAGGTGAAGTTTCTGGCTGACTTTCAAGTGCATGTAGCAAGTTTGCTGATGAAGTTTTTAGCTTACTTAACATGCTTATTGAAATTTTAAGATCTCACCTGTAGAAACTGCTGTGTCGGCTTTCTTTCTCATGCTTTTCGTTGTTCTTTCAATGCGCTGTAAATCGTGCATAGCAAGTTGTGTGGAATCCCCCGTGTTGTGGTATTGGTACTGCTGCCGAGTTTTCGGTGGCAAAATCTCTCGCAATTTGTGCTTGACGACCATCCAAATCTTTCCATTTGATGACATACTCTAGGAACCGTGTCCATGTTTTACCAGAGAACGCCGTTATTCTGCACTTTGAGGACGGGAAAATGCACATAAAACACGATATTTCATGTGTATTTTCGTCACTCGAAGGCGAAACATCTTCCTCACTCGAAGCCGCCATGTAGTCTCGACGCGATATACCGAACCACCGTCCACGACCGCGATTGTGATTGGCCAATTGACGATGATCAATAGAATACGTCTTCTGATTGGCTAATGTGCGTACGAGGCTGAGCGATATATTTTGCACATTAAAAAATTTAGAAAAAACAATATTACTAATTAATGTACCCAAATCTTGCGTGTGAAAAGTAAATGAACATTTCTTGGATTTTTTTCTGTAAAATCATACCAAAATCATGCCCACCCCATTTGTAGACCATGCAGAAGACAAAAATGTAGCCATGGCCCGTGCTCTACATGGACCGATCACACTTCCTACATGTACGTGTACAACACGTTGATATCTGCTTTCTACCTCCCTTCATTGTTCGGTCACTGCATACGATGCATTCTGGCTTTACTGCCGCATCTGCCAACTTGGCCGGGAAGTGACCTCGCTCAGTGAGTCGTGCGGGTTGGTGTTGGTCAACCTGGGATGATTTGGGCCCCCCGATCTCGATCCCAACCATTGAGCAATCCCTCAATGACAGCTTGTCTGAACTTCAGCTTGGTGAGGGACTAGTTGGAAGGTATGCTGTCGTACACTGTTGATGCATTGACAAGGCAGACTTCAAGCATGGGGAAAAACACACGTTTCCACCACTTCACACCTCTATCATGTCTATGTGTATGATTTTAATAGTGGAAGAACTGATCACCAAGATCATGTATATTGTTCGATGGCATTGGATTATGTGATTTCTCTGAAATTATGCATAGCTGTCCCCAATGGTATACATTTCATAAACCTCATTCCAAAATTCAGTTATGGCATCTCGGAATACGCCACCATCGTCCTCTCCAGCTTTTTCCAATCCATTGGGGAAGATTATTTTAATCTCAACTGTATTCTTGTTGTTGTGGCATTTGTAATAGTCTAGCAACTCTTTCAGAATTGCTCTACATGTACATCTTCAGTTCCTGGATGTACAGGAAATGGTCTCCAAACAAGTTAACATTTAGTCTTTGCATAATATGTCAACAATAGATTTTAAAAGACGTTGAAACTATTTGACTCTGCATACTTTTAACAAATGTGACAAAGTTCTTCAGTCGGCATCAGGACACATTGAGGACTATTGGGCAGTTGTTGCACAGTAACATGTGGAATACAAGCTGATTTCTATGAATTTTGGATGAACAGTTTCTATATTCTCACAGATGCATTCTTGTCAGTCACATACTGATGAAATCTTTTCAGCTGTGAGCTCTCAATGCTATTTGGTTTCATCAAGAGCCAGTGGCGAACGAATCCATATGCTGATTTATGGAGCTCGATGTCAGGAGAAGTAGCCTGATGGAGGTCTTTCGCATACACCGTTGAAAATGTATGATACATCTCCCACATTTCTTCAAATGTATAGCTTTTGAATTTGGGGACAGGATACAGGTACTATTGTCAATGTTTTTTCGAGGTGGCTTGATATTCCGACCTGTGTCTTTAACAGATCATTTTGCCAAAGTAGCCGAGCATTTTGTTGTTGAATGGATTTCTTCGGATATTCAAGTGAATCTAGACCAGAACCAGTTCGGAAATAGAAAAGGGGTGTCTACTGCTCATTATCTTGTTAAGCTTGTTGATAATCTTTGTTTTCATGCTGAGTCCCCTAAAAGTTACAGCAGTGTGGTAATCACAGATTTCAGTAAAGCATTTGACCATGTTGATCATAATGTTCTCATTCAAGACCTACTTGGTATGGGCACACGCCCATCGTTAATTCCATGGATATGTAGTTTTTTAGCCCAGCGATCCCAGTGTGTCAGGTACAATAATGTGTTCTCTAACTTCAATGTTTTGAAAGGGGGACTACCCCAAGGAACAAAGTTTGGCCCGTTAGGATTTCTAGTTAAATTTAATGGTGCTATCAGTTCTAGGGACCCTGTTAACAATAAGGTCCTGAGCCTCAAATATGTTGATGATATGACATTAGTTGAGAATTGTTTAAGTAATCACCCAACAACTATCCAACCAGTCTTAAATGAATTTAGTGAGTGGGCTTTGCGTAACAACATGAAAATAAATTCTGAGAAATGTTGTAACATGAATGTGTGTTTCATGAGAAATTCTCACCAATTTCCACCTCTCCAAATCCTAGATACTGATCTTCAGATAGTTGAATATGTGAAAATTCTCGGTGTTTTGATTGGTTCGGACCTCAAATGGGACAGACATGTCCACTTTATCTATCAAAGGGCGAGCAGTAAAATGTTCATGCTCAAATTGCTGAAAAAGTTTAACCTGCCTCTTTCGGACCTGTTAACAGTGTACAAAGGATATATTCGCCCACTTACGGAATATGCTACACCTGTTTGGAATGCGGGGTTAACAAAAGCTCATGTGGCCAAGTTGGAGAATATTCAGAAACGAGCTCTAAAAATAATTTTAGGGATGGATTATCTAGATTATGCACATTCCCTCATCAGATGTAATTTAGTTTCTCTCCAGAAACGTCGAAGAGTTTTATGTACTGATTTTGCAACCAAACTTAGGAACTCCAACATGTTCAGTGAGTGGTTACCTCAGACGAGACATGATCAAGTGCAATACAACCTCAGAAATTCTAAGGATTTGTCCATAGTTCCATGTAAGACCAAACGGTACAGGAATAGTCCCATCCCATACTTTGTAAGTTTGTTGAACCAATAGTATTTTAATTTGTGCTGTGCAGTGTGAACTGCTAACTGTTGTTCGTTGTCTGTAACTTTAAACAATTGTTTACGTCTTCACTGTTTTATAACTTATAAGTAATTGTTTTTTAATATATGTAGATGAAATTTTAATGATGTCTTATTTTCTTGTTATCTTTAATGTTTCACTTTATTGTAAACATAATGGCAATTTAGCCCTCAGCCTACAATCATAGTGTTTTAATAAACAATAACCATAATAATAATACTTGATGGAAGCTTTCGGCATACATGTACTCAATGAGGTGGTCCTTCAGCCATTCATCTCGGATGACGACAGTTTGTGCTTTTTGTTGAACTTCTTTAAGGTGTTTGTCAACGAGGATGAATAGGATCAAAACATCATGGAAATAATATTAAATTTAATGTCACATCTCATATATTTGCAATAGCAAGTGTTTAGGAACATGTCATGATACATGTACAGGGCAATTGACTGTATTTGAACCAAGACAGTAATTGTAATTGATGTCGGTCTATTTGAAATTTAATCAAAGTTGTCATGTACATGGTATGTGTTGAATTGATAGTAATTAATAAGGGAAACTGACTGGATTACTTTCAAGTATAAATTGAAAAGTGAACAAAGGAAATCAACAGCAGCAGGATTTGAACCAAGACAGTAATTATACTTGATGCAGGTTAAGTGTAAAAGGATAATATACTTAACTTAATGCCAAGATAATTAATTGATGTATGTATAGGTTATACAGCAAAATAACAAATAGTAATCAAAACTATTACTCAGTCCACACAGGCCTGCTTCTTTTTCATGGTTAATCTTCCGGCATTTGGAATTTAAGCTGTCTCTTAGTGTCCGCGATGCAGTGGGAGTGGTGGTGCCCGGCCACTCCCTGTTCGCCTGGGCGAGAATTGCCTGGAATCTGTTGTCCTGCATCAGAGGGTTCTTGGTGACACGCCCCTTAATCGGTTTGGCAACAATCCCGCCGCTGAAATTAGCCCCTGCAAGTTCTACCTCTGTGAAAACAGCTCCCATCAACTTCAGCACGAGCGCCTGACCACTGGACAACCTGAAGAAGCATCCCTCATAATCGTCCCGTTTCATTTCAAGGGGATGCTGTTCACTCCTAATGGTCACAAAGTACTCTGCTGACCGCAGTACACACCGCTCTCGATCAGGGGGTTTTGAGTTCCCTTGGCAGATATCTGCTATCTTGTTTGCAGTGATATCAATGTTCGCCCGCAGAATGTTTCCTTGTATCATCTAATCCTGCTTGGCCTCGATGATAGCTAGACGGGTGCACAATTCGGGGCTCATTGAGTTATCCAGAGGCATGGACAATATTGCAGACAGTCCAGATAGGTCATGTGGTGGTGAAGGTGGTGGTAGGGTACACGGCATTGGAGATGGCAAAGACAGGTCCGGCTGAGACAGCGGCCGGTGGTGGAGATGGTGGTGGCGACTGCACTGCAGTGCTGCCGGAGACCAAAATTCAGCAAGAAATTTCAAAATTGTTTTTGTTAACAATTCATTCCTGCTATTGGCGATCGTTTCGCTGTTGGAAATATTGAATACCGGTTAGATAAATATGTATTAATCCATCCACACTATGGGTGGCATAGAGAGAATTGAAATGAACTTACCGTTGGTTTGAACAATTTGAGCCTTGTACGTGTACATGTATTACTCTTCTTGGTTTGAACAATTTAAACCCTTACATGTACATATGTATATTTGATGGCCACAGTGCTTCCTTCCTCAAGTAAGTCTCTTGATTTGATCCTTCCCCTCTTCACAACACCGGCATATCTCGCCGGAGCGATCCACCTTACTTTCACGTTCTCCATATTACTCAGACAGGACAGGTTTGCAGTGTGACAAATTTCTATTTGAATATCGATTATGATTTATTCAACTTTCTTGCTGAATCAATTTTGGCTGATGAAGTCTGCTGCAGCCTTCCCATGGGTGTTCTCATGCATCAGCAGCATATGGATCATCTTCCTTGCCAGGGATGATCTCTCTCGGCCTTATTGCTCTTCTTGCTTTGCAGCCGATGAGGAATATGGGGCAGTTTGAGGAGTACTTCCTTGATGGCAAGGACACGTCATTGCCCTTGGGTGGCCATTCCTTTGTTGTTTTTACTTCATCTGCTTTGGCAGTGAAGGCTCCTGCCAATCTCACTGGTTTCTTGGTCTTCGGGTCCTCCCTTCCTTCTTCATTGGATCTTTGTTGGTAGGGACTACAAGCGATGCAGGCTTCTTCGGCTACGAACTTGCATAGATTGGTAAAGGTTGGATATTCATCGATCTCATTGCCTTGTCTGTCGTACATGCATTGATCTACAAACCTTACCCATCAATGCTGTGCCTGTCTTGGTAAATTTTCTATGATCTTCATATGCTCAGCTTGGTCATCGAGGACTTTCAGACTGGCAGCAGTCCAATGGTGGGCCAAGATAATGTGGCCTACTAATCCCAGCTGGGGGGGGGGATATCATGGACTCGGCCACGGGCCAATGGGAGGCCGAGATAGATTGCCCTAACGTGGACACCATTCCTCCATCTTGAAAAGATTCTAGTTTGGTCACGAAGGTTTCTTCAAGATTAATTTCATCAATAGGGTTTATTCCTTGTTCATTCCCAGATTCTTTTTTGGTATCTGGTTTTAGTTCTAGTGAATTTTCCTCACTAGCTTTCTTGGTCATTGACCTTGTCACTGCACAAGTTGGGAAAACACCAGGCAGATCTCTTTCTAATGTTCCTGTTGTGTTTTCGACAGTAGGATTCTTATACATCCATGGCTCTATGACTACTTTTTCACCAGCCAAATCGTTCCCCAAAAGAAAAGAAATTCCCTCTATCGGGAGAGTGGGTGGCCGGGTGACCGTGGGTCTCACTCCTACTGTTACTGGTCCTGACACAAGATCCGATTCTAGCCATATGGTGTGTAATGGTACATTTACACCACCACACTCTACACCTTGAATCAGTACACTAACACTGGCTGATGAATCATTGGACAATGGTAGTAAATTGTCAGTCATTAAGGACTGGGAAGCACCAGTATCTCTTAGGATTGTAATTGGTTGTTTGGAACCACTATTTATAAGAGAAACATAGCCCTTTGAGATAAATGGGGCATAGTCATCATTATTATAACTTCTTCCCTCACACAATGTGTGAGATTTACTCACTAATTTATTGTTTTGTAACCCACTTACGGGGGTAGGACTGCCACTGAGGCATTAGTTGTAGTTTTCTCCTGATTTTTCCTTTTTAAGAAAAAACACTGAGTCAGCCATGACATGCCCTTTCTTCTTACAATAGTTGCAAATGCTATCCGACCTTGGTTTTTTTCCCTGGTCATTTTTACTCCCAGTATTTTGACTGGTATTCCCAGTACTTAGACTGGTATTCCCCTTGGCCTGGTCAGCCTTGTTTGGACTCCCAATCCAGGGTGGACTCTTATGTGAGGTCACATACTGACCTTCATTTTTATGAGCCACTTGTTTATCATTCTTGTGTGTGAAACTCTTATGTGTGAGGGCAAAATCATCTGCAAGGGTAGCTGCTTCATCCATACTGATGATTTTCTTCTCATCAAGATGTGTCTTTAAATCATTAGGTAAGCATCTTTTGAATTCCTCGATTAGAACGAGTTCTCTTAATTTATAGAAGTCATTTTCAACTTCTTTCGATGCCCCCCATCTATCAAATAGTCGCTTTTTTCCTCTTGCAAATTCTAAGTAAGTTTGGCCCTCCACTTTACGAGTGTTCCTAAACTTTTGTCTGTATGCTTCTGGTACAAGTTCATACATTCTTAGTACACAAGATTTAACAGTGTCATAATTAGAATAGAACTGTCTTCAATGGATAGTGCAGAGTAGGCTACCTGGGCTTTGCCAACTAGCACACTCTGAACTAATAAAGCCCATACACAATGTGGCCATTGCAAAGCATTGGCAATCTTCTCAAAGTGTAGGAAAAATTTATCAACCTCTTTCTCCTAGAAAGGGGGAACAAGGTGTACATTTTTAGCAACATCAAAAGTACCATTCCCATTTGATTGAGGCATCTGTTTAGCTTTTCATCCTAATTCCTTCATCCTTATTTCTGCTTGTGGGGTCATTTTTGTTTTTCCTTTAATTCCTATTCCTTGATATGCATGGCAAGTTCCCTCTCTTTTTGCTCTTTTCTTTCCTGGAATTCTAATTACAGTTTTTTCATGGCCAGAGATTCACCTTGGTCCATTTTTAAGGCTGCTAAAGCAGTTTCGAACAAAATATCTTCATCAACTAAATGCTTTACCACCATTGTCTTCAACTCAACTTTTGTTAAATCCGGATTACAACTAAGCTTATAATGCTCAGCTACTTGTACCAGTTCAGATTTCTTTAAGTTAGTCAGTTGTTCCTCCGAGGGAGAGGATACAAACTTTTTAAGATCAAAACCCATTTTGAAATTTTGATTATAAGAACAGTGTTGTAGTGAAAATGACAGTTACTGTATCAATGTACCGTTTTACCTTTCAATGTACCGTTTTACCTTTTGGTTATTATTATTATAATTTTTTTTTGTTATTATCATTACTAAAATTTGTAACGACTCTTCAATTTAATACTTGTTCATTTCCAGGATGGGCCCCCAATTTTGTTACGTGCGAATCCATCACAAAAGGTGTCACTTGTTAACCAAAACTCAGAAATCATCTAACGTAACAAAAGAAAGGTACTTTGCTAAGTTTGCTAACTTCAAGAGTTATTATTTAAGAATTCAACTCTTACAATGTACACTACAATACACATGTCATTATACAGTACAAACAAATTGAGAAAAATCACAGGTTCAAATAAATCATGAATGACTAAGGCCAGCAATGGTATTTAAATACAAAAAAACTTAGCTGTGCACAGCGTAAAGTCTGGAAGATGTTCCGGCCGGCCGGGTGTCCCTCAGGTGGGACCATGGGGTCCTTCTAAGGGCTGTCCTCCATCCTGGATATAGACATCGATCACATCCAGTCGCGTCTTAGCTCTGAATGTCTTATGAACAAGTGGCCGGCAAACTCTAGCCACATTTTAAAGTCAGACTGACTTAGATGTAGGGTCCTACTCATACAGACTGCATGAGGAGCAGAGTTCTCTGCACTGAGGCAGGATGTAGTTCTGGTCCATCAGTCACATGCACTTGGCATCCAGGAAGAATGATAAGAGAGAGAGGCGCGGCAGGCGCCAGCCTTGCTGGGATCGCCCTTTTATACTTGGAAAGGCGTAGATGTGGCAAAAATGGCTTGGTCTTAAAAACAATTTCTTGTAATAAGATTGTTCACATAATCTTTTAATCTTTAATTAAGTAATCCCGTAAAAACTTCAACTTGCATAAAAAATCCTTTAAACAAAAACAAGGGAAAAAACCTAGAAAATCATACATTTCGTGTACATTTGTACAGTGAGTGAACCTCAACATTAAAACCTCATGCTTGAGAATTCTGGGGATTTGCAAGTTTCTTTTTCATTGCCTGTCTGGCAGTGGCACACTTTTGATTGATTTTATCGTTGAACTCTCGTGGCTTGAAGCAGGCCTGTCCGTTTGGTTGCCGGAACCTTCCAGGGAACGCATTCTGAATGAAAATGGGCAAAATAATATGGTTTTAATTCCTTTTTTCTGTTAGGTGTTTAGTAGATCTCACTGAAGGCAGATTAGGGTAATGTGTTGATACTTTGGTCATATTGTCCAGTGGTACAGTGTATGTTTTTTGAGATTTTTTCTTTGGAATAAGGGTACATTGTACATGTATGTTAGCATATCAATGCAGACATATTCATTCAATTCTCTTCAAAGAGCGTGGCCCATCAAGCTTTAGCTGATCATATGAAAATAACACCTGCCTTTTCAAACAAAACAGATGTATGAACAAGGAAACAAAATGATGAATAAGACCAAAATACCTTTAATTGCTGCTAGTTTGTTAGCCTGCAGTGGCACTGTGACCTCACCACTGTTGTTGTGAACCACATGGAGACAACATGCCTTTCCCAGGGCTGGCCTGTTGCTCTTCGCTAAAGACTGCTGTCAGTATAGCATACACCAATGCCTTCTTGTTCCTTCCCTTGGTGGACACTTCTCTCTTCTGGGCATCACTTAGGATGTTTATCCCACCTGGATAAAGAGGAGTCAGCTGTTGAAAATGAAAGAGATTTTAAGTTTATAAGTTTAAGTTTTCTGACATGTTTAATTGATGCTGCTACGTACCACTTCATCTTTTCTTTATTTGCCTTCCTATTCAACTTTGGTTTCTGGGGTCCCCTGTAACATGCACTGATGACATGAGGCTGTGGCTGATCCATGCACTTGCTTGCTGGTGCAAAAATTCTTCTCCTTTGTTATCCTTTCATTTATTTGCTGATGATACTCTTCATTCTGTAGTAAACACAGGAACATACAGTGAATGTACTTTCCAAATGTCATCACCAATTGGCCCATATATTGCTGCTATGTTGGCCTTGCCACTCCATGTGCCATCACCCTGTACTTTACCTCTTGGATGGCTGTCTCTTCTTTCCACAGCTTAAGATCTGCAGCGCTAGGTTGAGGGTCTTTCTTATGTCGGTGATACTCCACAGCAGTTTGTGTGCACCTGAGCATGTACTGCTGACAATCCAGCCTAACAGCCTCATCATTGATTCGCAAGCGGGACAGAAGACTTCCGTGAGATACACCAGGATCAGCCATGACATCAGTCTCCAATCTAAAAACAGGAAAACAGGAAACACAAATCTAGACTCTTTTTCTTTCGTTTGTCCTATGCTCTCCACGACAATTCTTTCTTAATTTCATTCATTTGTTTCCTGTTCATTTGTCTCTTCTTTCTTCCTCTTGAAATTGCCCATGTCACAGTGCTAATGTTCTTATCACTGTACATGGAATCTAGACATGGAATAACCTTGTTCTTTCTAGCCCTCATCCATTTGTTGTTCTCTCCATTCCAATAATGCAAGCGCAACTATTCAGCTTGAGGAGTATTAACTCTTGGTGTTCTTCAAGGTTCCATTCTTGGTCCTCTTCTCTTCTTGATCTACATTAATGACCTTCAAAATTCTTCTCCTTTGTTGTCCTTTCATTTATTTGCTGATGATACTCTTCATTCTGTTGTAACCACAGGAATGTTCAGTGAATATACTTTCCAAATGTTTAACAGATCTAGGAAATTGTAACAGTGTTGAAAGTAACGCAATGTTGCCTTCCCGTCTTAAATATTTTTGTGTTTCAGAAAAAAATTAACACACACACACACTGTGCTGAAAGAGCATGGTACGTTTAAAATACGAGATTGATAGTTTGGGCATTCAGTTGTGAGGTATCTAAACAAAACTCAAAAAGTGTTGTAATTGCTTGTTATACTGGTGATGAGCCTTGGCAATGCATGCTATATATCAATGGATCAGAGAGCACCAAAGTCATGTACTGTACCAGCCTCATCAGTCTCCTTCTCATCTTGACTCCGTTGATACAGATGTTAAGGAAGTTTCCAACTCCACTCTGAAAAGTCACCAAATAAATTTAATCAAAATTCCTCAATGTGGTAAAAAAGGTATGATCAATGTATTCATCTCAAAGTGCCATTGTGTTGTGTCCTGTGCCGCCTGGAGGAATGTACTTGCAATTGCACAAAACATTAACACGAAGAATGAGAAGAGAGAGACCCCAGCCTTGCTGGGATGGCCCTTTTATACTCAAAAAGGCGTAGATGTGGCAAAAATTGTATGGTCTTATACAAATAATTTCTTATAATAAGATTGCTGACCTAAACTTTTAATCTTTAATTAAGTAATCCCATAACAACTTGCATAAAATCATACATTTCGTGTACGTTTGTACAGTGAGTGAACCTCAACGTTTAAAACCTCATGCTTGAAAATTCTGGGGATTTGCAAGTTTCTTTTTCATTGCCCGTCTGGCAGTGGCACACTTTTGATTGATTTTATCGTTGAACTCTCGTGGCGTGAAGCAGGCCTGTCCGTTTGGTTGCCGGAACCTTCGAAGAACACATTCTGAATGAAAATGGGCAAAAAAGAAGGATGGTTTTAATTCCTTTTTTTCTGTTAGGTGTTTAGTACATGTAGATCTCACTGAAGGCAGATTAGGGTAATGTGTTGATACTTTGGTCATATTGTCCAGTGGTACAGTGTATGTTTTTGAGATTTTTTCTTTGGAATACACCACATATATATCAATGCATACATACATTTGCATTCATTCAATTATCTTCAAAGAGCGTGGCCCATCAAGCTTTTGCTGATCATATGAAAATAACACCAGCCTTTTCAAACAAAACAGATGTACGAACAAAGAAACAAAATCATGAATAAGACCAAAATACCTTTTATTGCTGCCAGTTTGAATTAGGCTGCAGTGGCACTGTGACCTCACCACTGATGTTGTTAACCAAATGGAGACAACATGCCTTTCCCAGGGCTGGCCAGTTGCTCTTCCCTAAAGACTGCTGTAAGTAGAGCATACACCAATGCCTTCTTGTTCCTTCCCTTGGTGAACACCTCTCTCTTCTGGGCATCACTTAGGATGTTTATCCCACCTGGATAATGGGGAGTCAGCTGTTGGAAATGAAAGAGATTTTAAGTTCAAGTTTAAGTTTTCTGACATGTTTAATTGATGCTGCTACGTACCACTTCATCCTTTCTTTATTTGCCTTCCTGTTCAACTTTGGTTTCTGGAGTCACCTGGAACATGCACTGACATGAGGCTGTGGCTGATCCATGCACTTGCTTGCTGGTGCAAGAAATCTTCTCCCTTGTTATCCTTTCATTTATTTGCTGATGATACTCTTCATTCTGTAGTAACCACAGGAATGTTCAGTGAATGTACTTTCCAAATGTCATCACCATTTGGCCTAGATATTGCTGCTCTGTTGGCCTTGCCACTCCATGCGCCATCACCCTGTACTTTGCCTCTTGGACGGCTGTCTCTTCTTTCCACAGCTTAAGATCTGCAGCGCTAGTTTGAGGGTCTTTCTTACGTCGGGAATACTCCACAGCAGTTTTTGTGCACCTGTGACCTGAGCATGTACTGCTGAGCATGCACTGCTGACGATCCAGCCTAACAGTCTCATCATTGATTCGCAAGCGGGGCAAAAGACTTCCGTGAGATACACCAGGATCAGCCATGACATTAGTCTTCAATCTAAAAACAGGAAAAACAGGAAACACAAATCTAGACTCTTTTTCTTTCGTTTGTCCTATGCTCTCCACGACAATTCTTTCTTAATTTCATTCATTTGTTTCCTGTTCATTTTTCTTTTCTTTCTTCCTCTTGAAATTGCCCATCTCACAGTGCTAATGTTCTTATCACTGTACATGGAATCTAGACATGGA
The DNA here is from genome assembly GCA_963971285.1 of Astropecten irregularis. Lineage (NCBI taxonomy): Eukaryota > Metazoa > Echinodermata > Asteroidea > Paxillosida > Astropectinidae > Astropecten > Astropecten irregularis. The sequence goes on along the minus strand of OZ020247.1, from coordinate 5,815,180 downwards.
ACAATCTTGTTCTTTTTGGCCCTCATCCATTTGTTGTTCTCTCCATTCCAATAATGCAAGCGCAACTACATGTACATGTACGAACCGGCTTACCGCAAAAATGGCTGGAATGGTAGGTGTACTGCTCCTTATCTCTCATGGTTTTTCCATGTTTCTTTGACTTGGCGTGGTTTTTCAAGTCCTTCTTACGGAAGAGCTGTACTTAAGTCTGTTGTTACACCACAAACAAATCGCTTATATCCCAGCTGATCTTTTTTCTGGATGTAATCCGACAAAAAATTGTCTGCTGCAATCCTCCTTCTCCAACCATTTCAAACAAAAGACATTTCTGACATTTTTGTTGACATCCTTTCTATATTGGATGACCGATCTACCACTTTGTACATGTTGCCAATTGTTGGATAAAAAGCAGATTATTTCGCTTGATAATGGCAGCTTAACATGACACACAGCTCAAAACAGAACATGTGAAATGAGTAGCAATGCACACGCACATGACGGCACAAGAATAAGGCTAGCACAACATACATACATTTTTACCAGGCCAGGATGGAAAAATCAATGAAAATCATAAATATTCTGGAATTTTTTTTTCTGCTGCGCCAATATCCGTATTTTCGGATGAATCCGGAAAAGTTTCATCACTGGATTTACAATCATTTTTGTTTTTATAATACATTTGTTCTTGTATCAAAGTTCTTTCACCTCAACATTCTTTTGTATTCTGATGAAGTTTTTTTTCACATTTTTAATTCACATTTAGATTTTTTGCATCTTCCCTGTCTCTTGCTCTTGTGAGCTATTTCACTGTTCAATATACATGTACTGCCTTTTTATGGTTTTAATTCCTTTTTTTCTGTTAGGTTTTTAGTAGATCTCACTGAAGGCAGATTAGGGTAATGTGTTGATACTTTGGTCATATTGTCCAGTGGTACAGTTTATGTTTTTTGAGAATTTTTCTTTGGAATAAGGGTACATTGTACATGTATGTTAGCAAATCAATGCATACATATTCATTCAATCATCTTCAAAGGGCGTGGCCCATCAAGCTTTAGCTGATCATATGAAAATAACACCTGCCTTTTCAAACAAAACAGATGTATGAACAAGGAAACAAAATGATGAATAAGACCAAAATACCTTTAATTGCTGCTAGTTTGTTAGCCTGCAGTGGCACTGTGACCTCACCACTGTTGTTGTGAACCACATGGAGACAACATGCCTTTCCCAGGGCTGGCCTGTTGCTCTTCGCTAAAGACTGCTGTCAGTAGAGCATACAACAATGCCTCCTTGTTTCTTCCCTTGGTGGACACTTCTCTCTTCTGGGCATCACTTAGGATGTTTATCCCACCTGGATAAAGAGGAGTCAGCTGTTGAAAATGAAAGAGATTTTAAGTTTAAGTTTAAGTTTTCTGACATGTTTAATTGATGCTACGTACCACTTCATCTTTTCTTTATTTGCCTTCCTGTTCAACTTTGGTTTCTGGGGTCACCTGGAACATGCACTGACATGAGGCTGTGGCTGATCCATGCACTTGCTTGCTGGTGCAAGAAATCTTCTCCCTTGTTATCCTTTCATTTATTTGCGGATGATACTCTTCATTCTGTAGTAAACACAGGAACGTACAGTGAATGCTGTACTTTCCAAATGTCATCACCAATTGGCCCAGATATTGCTGCTCTGTTGGCCTTGCCACTCCATGTGCCATCACCCTGTACTTTGTCTCTTGGATGGCTGTCTCTTCTTTCCACAGCTTAAGATCTGCAGGGCTAGGTTGAGGGTCTTTCTTACGTCGGGAATACTCCACAGCAGTTTTTGTGCACCTGAGCATGTACTGCTGATGATGGCTAACACTCTCATCATTGATTCGCAAGCGGGGCAAAATACTTCCTTGAGATACACCAGGATCAGCCATGACATTAGTCTTCAATCTATAAACAGGAAACACAAATCTAGACTCTTTTTCTTTCGTTTGTCCTATGCTCTCCACGACAATTCTTTCTTAATTTCATTCATTTGTTTCCTGTTCAATTTTCTTTTCTTTCTTCCTCTTGAAATTGCCCATCTCACAATGCTAATGTTCTTATCACTGTACATGTAATCTAGACATGGAACAATCTTGTTCTTTCTGGCTCTCATCCATTTGTCATCCATTTTGCTTACCGCAAAAATGGCTGCAATGGTAGGTGTACTGCTCCTTATCTCGCATGTTTTTCCATGTTTCTTTGGTTTGGCGTGGTTTTTCAAGTCCTTCTTACCGGGAGAGCTGTACTTACGTCTGTTGTTACACCACAAACAATCGGATATCTCAGCTGGTCTTTTTTCTGGACGTAATCTGACAAAAAATCTCTGTTGCAATCCTTCTCCTCCAACCATTTCCAATGAAAGACATTTGTGATATTTTTGTTGACATCCTTTCTATATTGTATGTCCGATCTACCACTTTGTACATGTTGCCAATTGTTGGATAAAAAGCAGATTATTTCGCTTGATATGACACGCGGCTCAAAACAGAACATGTGAGACGAGTACGAATGCGCATGCACATGACGGCACGAGAATAAGGCTAGCACAACATGTACATACATTTTCACCAGGCCAGGATGAAAAAATCAATAAAAATCATGAAAATTCAGGAAAAATTGTTTTCCTGCTGCGCTGATATCCGGATTTCCGGATGAATCCGGGAAAGTTTCATCCCTGGATTTACAATCTTCTTTTTTTTTATATATATAATACATCTGTTCTTGTATCCAAGTTCTTTCACCATCTTATTCTTTTGTATGGTGATGAAGTTTTGTTCACATTTTTAATTCACATTTAGATTTTTTGCATCTTTCCTGCTCTTGCTCTTGTGAGCTATTTCACTGTACAATACTGTCAGACGAACGTCAACTCAAATAAAGGAGGTCAACACAATTCTGCGTGTGTACAATAATTTATTCTTACAACTCAACTATATTCCTGAAATGGACAATTTAACACAATTCACATTAATAAATTACAATTTGCACTACACAGCTCCCTTTCACAACTCCCCACCAGTATCCTACCCTGAACCAACCCACAAAAGTTCTCTTTTGGAAATTGAATCCTCAAAATAAACCCAAATTTATGTTCACAAATATATGTTTCGTTTTCCCTGTAATCAACTACGATCTGCCCTAGAACTGCCCATAAAGACACCCAAAATTAACACACACTCAATAATTAATTAACCAAAACCGCCACATAGGCTTACTGTAAATACACCAACAATTGCCACACAGGCTTCCTTTTACACCAAAAATTGCCACCAAGGCTTACTTTAAATACACCCAAAATTGCCTCACAGGCTTACCGTAAATACACCAACAATTGCCACACAGGCTTCCTTTTACACCAAAAATTGCCACCAAGGCTTACTTTAAATACACCAAAATTGCCACCAAGGCTCACTTTAAATACACCCAAAAATCACTAAAAATCCACAAAAATTGTCACCGTGAACACACAGAAATTACTGTGATGAACACAGAGAAATTGCCACAACGGTAACCGCTCAAAATTGCCTCTTTTATGCTCTTATATTGCCACTGTAAATTCATGAAATTGCCTCTATATTGCCACTGAAAATTCACGAAATTGCCTCTATATTGCCACTGTAATTCCACTAAAATTGCCTCTATAAATTCACAAATATTGCCACTGTTAATACACAATATGTCCTCAAAATTGCCTCTATAAATTCACCGGACACTGTTCTGATAGGGTGAAACCTCTCCGTAGTGCCTCCACGGTACGAGGGTACTCCGAAGAGTGGAGTGCGCGTGACTCTGCCTACACGGCCCTGGACGGGTCGTCCGTCAACACAGCGTTGCACGGTAGTTCCCTGGACTTCCACAGACTACCGGTACCCGCCTCAAGTCCACCTCAGGAGGGGGAAAGGGACCCTGGCTGAAACCCCAGATTTTGGCTTTCTGAAAACATACATTTAAGAAAACCAATGCCCCAAATAGTGATTTGTGGAAATACAGCCAAATTATGCACAGTGATTAAACCAATTAATAATAATAATGATAATTCAATGACAAACTTTAAAATTAAATTGAATAGGGTAAACTCACGGTTTTGCAGCGTGTTCCCCGCCACCAGGTCCTGCTCACCAGCTTAATTAGAGCCTGAATGCTCCAACACAGCACACAGTGTTGCCCATACGGCACAATGTCCGAAGAGGCTGCAGCAAAAATATAAGCCCCCGGCTTACAGCAAAATGGCTATCACCAGAGTCTGAACACTCTGTGCACTAGTAGCTGTAGTAGCAGCAGCAGCAACAGGAGGATGGCAAGTGTGCCCCCAATGAGCTCTCAGGACCAAGTGTGTGGCAGTTACCCTCCTTTACATCCACACCTATGCAATCACATATACACACACACACATGCACACCCGACTAATCAAACACAAAGAGCCCCACCCAATTCAAGAATGCCCAAGACTCCAAGAATATGCAAAGTAGACTCTTGCTACCATTGAATATTCACGAACCCTTACTACTACTAAATATTCATGAACCCTTGCTAAGTGCATAGAGTTGCCCCCCACAAGGAAAATCCTGCAAAAGAAATAATACAACTGGGGTTGACTGTTACAAATACTGCCTTTACTATTTTGTAACCACACTTTTTGCAGTTCATCCCCTTGGATGTAGCTAACCCTCGTAGCTCTTCTATCTATATGCCATTGGTTTTGGCTGACCCTGGCACTCATGATCAAGCACAGCTTGTGCACATAATTCTTCATTTTCCTCCTTTCCTACAATCCCAACCCAAACCACCATTTTGTAATCTGTAGAATGCAAGCTCAGTATGTTGACAGTACTATGTTTAGTGTGCAGGAAAGGTGTGATTCTGCTGCTGTTCATACATACATGTAATATGTACTCAATTTGCATACATGTCTTTATGAATGTTTCTATTATTATTATGTAGTCATTATACAGAAATTGACATCATTTGTTCAGACAATGGGTAAATGATTGCAATGTCACTACTCAATGCCACAATGAAAAACCAGGTAAGTATCTTCACATCAGTGTGACAAGTGTTCACCAGTGTTATGGTTTACATCCTCAGATTTTACACTTCTGCTTTCAACCACATTAAGACATTACAATGTACACGTAGTGAAAATGCTATTTTACAGGATTTTGTTTAGACTTTGGTAAATTTAAAAACACACAAAATGCGTTTCTAATAGATTGTGGATTGGTCCATTTTTTTAAGTTTTCATTTTGAAAACATAACATTTATTTAGAGAGTACAAATATTTAACAGATAGTTGGTGTTAGCACCTGAACCCTGGAATGACCCAACTTCAGGGTGTCACTGGGGCTTCAAACCTCAGCTGACGGTTCAGGTTATAATCCATAGTCAGCTTATATTCAGGTAGTATTGGTTAATGTTTGAAAATTTGTGAATCAGTAGTTCCATATTTTGAATTTTACCTTTGAATGTTTTTTTTTAACAAGTCTGAACTCTGCAGACTTATAATGACGTACTGCTTTGATAGATGATTCAGTTTTCTGGGTTGTGCAGATTGTAAAACAAATGATTAGATTTACTGAGTGTCTGTTTGCAAACTATACAATGTACATGCATTCTTTAGCAGCTGTTTACTACACTGTTGATGTTATGACATTTGTAATGATGCAGCATCCCAAACATGCAAATTAATGTTTTGTCAAAATGTTCCACTGCCACTGCAAAATGCTCCACACTGCTGAGATACCTGAGAATCTTCTCCAGAGCTCTTGGAAAGATCAACATGCAGCTTGAATCTTAAGCAAGAGACACCTTGAACACAGTATCAGAACTGTCATTGCCTGAAGAATTGATGTATGAATCAACATGTGCAGTTATGACAACTGACATCCAACATGAGTGGAACAAACATCCTCAGCCTGCACCCTCATCATCATCACTTTCACTCTCTCCAAGACAGCAGTGAATCTGTGCCAGGTACTCAGCTTGTATCAGAGTTCATCAATGTCACTCATTCTATTCAAGACTGGTACAAGTGCCTAATAACACCCTGATAAAGAAGGCACAACTGTGCTGCATGGGTAAAGGTGCAGGAGTCCTGAAAATCCATTGAGATTATTGAGATGAAGTGAACACACATCAGTGTTATCATTGAACTTCACTATACATTGCAGAAGCTGTACAAACACACAGTACAGCCAACCAGTAGGAGAGTGATACTGCTACCATGCAGCATTCATTGATAAAATGACATGCAGTGAAACATCCTGATGAATGATACATGTGAAAAGACATCAGTGTCTACAGAACTACCTTATAATCATGGTATCCTCAACAACAACTTGTGGACTTGAGCAGTGAGTATCAACAGTGGAGTGGAGCATATGGCAAGTCATCCATTCATCTATGAAGACTGTGAATCTATGTACACCTTCACAAATATGCATGATGCAGAAATAGTTGTAGACATTTCCAATGGTACATGTGTACATGTATGTAATCATTTGTTTACTACAATAATTATTTGCACAATGTCAGGAAAGTACAGATTCTGCTTGAATTGAAGTACTGTATCATTAGTTTTTCAGAAAGAAGTGTTATGTTAAAAATGCACAATAATTGTACAAACAGGACTTCTCACATTGTGTGAGGCTGAAAGCATTAATGTGAACTGTTCTTTAAAAACATGAATTATTTACAAAAGATGTTCTTTTAGGTAGGTTTTTTATGAATCCTGGTTGCCTTTCATTCACATTGTATGAAGTCCTGTCACACATAATATGTAACATTCATTCATTTACTGAACTGCAGGAGGTGCTCACATTTTAGAGCAAACTGAAGAAATCTGTGGAACTCTGATGAGAATTCTCATGTTGAAGTTATTTTCTATATTTCATTGATTTGTATAATTAAATTCTATGAGTATCCCAACATCACATGAATGGCAAACTGTTAGGAAATACAGTTGTTACATGTACATGTTACAAACTAAGAACTAGCTACTTTTTAGACTCTAAGGGCCTGTTTGTTTCACACAAAGGATCATGAATCCCATTTTAGCGTACCCTGCATAGGAGGTGGATCCGAAAAATGGGATCCGGCTCCGAGGATTCGTCCGAAACAAACAGGCCCTAATACACATGTAAATGTAGTTGAAAGCAGAAGTGTGTTTTTATTTTTCTCTTTCCATGTCATACATGTATCTTATAAACGACCACAAATCTCAGTCAATTTTGAATGAGAAACATGGGGAAACTTAATGTTCTTGCATGTTTGTTCCAGCACAAAATGTGCACAAAAGTTGAAGTGACATTGCGCGGATAAGTTCACCATGTGTTCACAGCTGTCAATAAATTGTGATTGTTAAACATGTCAGTAGATTGGTTTATAGTAAAAGCTTGTAGAATTGCACCATCTGTTCATGGTATTGTCAAATGCTGAGCTTTCATGACAACTTCACCCCTGGTCCCTGTAGACTTGTTCTTTTTTCTTTTAATTTCTTTAAGAATTTCAAACAGAGGATCCCTGTTGATCTTGAAAGATTGCTAGAAATCATCCCACAATGTCTTGGTCACAGAGTCAAAGATCCATGACATCACTCCGTAGTGAATGTTTTTGGCAGCTGACCTCTTTCATGTCAATTGCCTCTCTCGTGTAATTTGGAATTTCGTTCATTCTTAAAGAACATCCATGTCTCTCTGTAAATTGACTCCTGATTGTGGAGACCTTGATGCATAAAGAGTCTGCACCACTGGTGATGTCATGCAATAGGGTAATGGTCTAGTTAGTGTAAGTTGAAACACTTGAAAGAAGGCAACAATGAGTCAGGTGGTTCCTGATGATACCCCCACCTCTGAGTGGTTAATACAAAGAACCAGCAACGGATATTGTTGGTCTTTGGGGGACCTTTATACCAAAAGTGTTTTCAATGTCTACTGCATTCAACCTATACCCCAGACGGTTACTACAATATGCAAATTCCCCTGCGCCTATTTGCTACTTCGCTGAAAAGACTTGATCATCCATGGTGCACCCTGACCTCCCACAATGCGTACCCCAACATCCACCATGATCGTCCTTCTTTTCTCAGCGCCGCTACGAAACGGACGTGCCCCTTGCGGGCTGCGATTTTATTTTTCATACCACACGATGAATAGGGGACCCCAATAAAGCATTCCAATTGGTCTGTTGCTCATGCATTATGCATGGTAGGTCACAAGAGTTGCAGCTGTTATTATAGGCTAGTGTCAGTATAGTGGAGTAGTAGGTAGACTCCTCTTTGAGCACTGAACTGGCTTCTTTTTTTGGGGGGGGGGAGGAGGAGGTTGGTCCATAGAGGAAGGAACAGACTAGCTCCCAGAGAATCCCTTGCAGAGTTAATTCATTGCTAATGCATTATGCATGATACATCAGTTTTCCTTGACTTACCCACACTGTGCATTATGTACACACGTACACATGTGCATAATAAGGGTAGAACCACCATCTCTAGACCCCACACTGACTTATCTGTCAGCAATCACATTGACCATAAGGTCACAAGTGGTCAGTTTGGCTACTGGTCCAGTCAAATTACGGTTCTTATAAAGAGGGTCTGCTATAGACCTATAAATGTACAAGGTCCATGGAAGTACCGTGCACCATCCAGAAGCTGGACCACGAAATAATGATCATCAACAGTGATGCAATGCCAAGTGTCAAAATAAATACTGGCAATTTCTGTACACAACGGCTGTCAGAACAATGAGACAACTTTTTCATAGATATAAAAGCTAATTTCTGTTCTTATGAATGGTAGGTTATTAGCATTGTCATTAACCAAGTATTAATGTTGCATGATTTTCAGTAAGGGGCCGTCCATAAAGTACGTACGCACGAAGGGGGGGGAGGGGGGGGTTGTTACCGATGCGTACGGCATGCGTACAGGGGGGGAGGGGGGGTTAAGGCCAATGCGTACCGTACGCAAACGAAAAATTTGCATAGCATTATCGCGCGAATAGAGAGGAAAAAAACGTGAAAAAGCACCGGGATTGTTTTGTTTTTTCCTTTTTTTTCTTATTCAACATGATAACAAATAGTAAAATCCATCTGTAAATGTATAAAAACCTGTTAAACTTTAGTCATTCATTTCAGAATTTGAAAGTGACGTCCCAATTACGGTACCGGCCCGGATTACGGTGACATTTTAATGATGCTAAAGCAAGGCACCACGAGAAGTGAAAAAACCTAATGTTGAATGCGTATGCGTACAGGGGGGGAGGGGGGGTTGGGATCAATGCGTACGCCATGCGTACAGAGGGGGAGGGGGGGTCAAATAAGTCGGCATTTCGTGCGTACGTACTTTATGGACGGCCCCTAAGCTGAATTTTATTTTCATCCCTGACATTCTGAGAAGAGATGGAGCGATTGTGTCGAACCGATTTGTGATGTCTTGTCATTTGGGGGATATTTTCGGCGCAAGTACCGTAAACTTAAAGTACGATTTTTCCATGTACTACTACTAGAGATGTCGAATTAACTCTGCAAGGGATTCTCTGGGGGCTAGTCTGTTCCTTCCTCTATGGACCAACCTCCTCCCCCCCCCCCCAAAAAAGGAGCCAGTTCAGTGCTCAAACAGGAGTCTACCTACTACTCCGCTAAACTGACACTAGCCTATAATAACAGCTGCAACTCTTGTTGCATAATGCATGAGCAACAGACCAATTGGAATGCTTTATTGGAGTCCCCTATTCATCGTGTGGTATGAAAAATAAAATCGCTAGCGGGGTAACGGAGCTTGAGAATCGAGAGAGCCCGCAAGCTATTTTATTTTTCAAACCCTGTCCTTATTTTTGAATCGATATTAATGTTTTAGAGGAGGAAGGTCCTATTTTCACCACAGTGCCATTTTGATATCATTTTTAACATGCCTGAGTCAGTTTGTGCCATACTGCTGTGTCCTCTTCAAGCATAGGTTTTGTAAATTCATTGAAAAACTTCAATATATACTGATTGATTTTGTTACTCTGCTATCAAGCACAGGAATCCGTTACAGCCTATTTCTGTGCTTACAGGCACTGCTACACGTGAAATAGATAGAATCCGTAAACAAGACTTTCGCTTAGCAAAGAATTTCTAGGCTAACCGTGATTATTTTCTGCTAACACGCTCTCATATATGCATTCTGCGGAAAGTTCTTGCTTAGCGTTGCGAGAAAGAAAACTCTCCAGTGAAAAAGTCTGCTATCATAAGCAGAGAATCTTTGCTTACACTAACGAATTCCATGAAATTGGGACCAGGTGAGCAGCTAGACCATAACTTTATATTGTGGCACCTTGTTGGTTTTTTTCCTTCTTTTTTGTGCAAATTGTGCCGTTGCAAAGACGGTATATAAATGGTGCCTTCGTGTTATTAAAGGTAATATCACACTTTGGTTTTTGTCCATGAAATGCAGATTCATGGGCAAAAATATCAAGACAGATACAGTAATAGTCATCTGTGAAACTTTCAGTCCCATATAGTGCCCACTTTTTTAGAAAACAGTGAAAAACGGCCACAGTATTTCTCGAGTCTTTTCTCTTCTATATCAAATAATTTTGGTCACTGGTTTTACTCTTTTTCTGAATAAAAACAGCATTTCAGGCAGGAAAATATTAATGTTGTGTTTCTACCATCACCATCTTTATACCCTGTAAAGTTATCTAGGTAAATCTGTGAAGATTTCTGTTTCAGTGTGCTGCTAAAGTATGATACTACCTTTAACCTTCTCACGGGAGTAAGGTATAGAAATATCAGTGAAGTGTATATTAGACCAATATCTGGATTATTTGGCTTTGGCTTGGATCTACCCACATTGGAATGGCAATGGCTACGGCTCCTTCCCATAGACAGTGTGTAACCCCAAGCCAATTAATAGCCAAGTAATACTGACTCAGTCTTACTTACTTATGTCAGAAATATTGTATTATTGTATGTATGTATATTTGTGTATTATGTACATTATAGTTCATAGCATCACATCAACATATTTAATTATAAATGAAACGATTGTTTTATACTGTACAGTGTGAATACAGTTAAATGTTTATTATGTCGCTGACATTTGTTTTGACGGTGCATTGTAGTTTTATTTTTCAAATGTTATGAGGTGTTTCCTGTTTTTAAAAGTGTAAAAAAGGAAATCTGTGCTTGCAGCTTTTCTAATGGAAAATAAACTCTAAAGAGTGGTTACAATGAAAATGGCAATCAAATCGCTTTGAATTATTCTTTCTTATTAGTATTATTTATTACTAGTAGTAACAATATAGGTTTTCCCGGTCATTTTCGACAAATGGGCGACCAATTTCATTTTCACGCATTCATGTTGACGTGATTTTACCTCGTTGGTTGAAACCGGCACTCAATTTCACTTTGATGCATCCGTATTTATATAGCATTGCATTCAATAAAATTCAAAAGTCATTCAGTTCAGCCATGCAAAATCGGCATTCAATTTGGCACACTGCCAAAAGCCGTTGCGAATTTGAATGCTGTTCGAATGGAATTTTAAATTGAAAGGCGTTTCTTTTTATTCGCCTGACGCTTGTTTACATTTGCTTGCACATGAAGTGAAATCAAATTACTATTTTGAGGTGCCTTGTAGTTTTACGCGAAATGGAATGACGCATCGTTTAAATTGTCCGCTCATTGGCCGAAAATGACCGGGAAAACCTTTAGTAATAATCATAATTTGTATTTATAAAGCGCAGACAATTCCACTTACAAATGATACCAATTAAAATAAAAATTAAGATTAGGATTCCTCAAAAGTGCTTAAAATCTAATCTCCGAATTAATGAATACGAAATATTTAAACCAATGCATGCCTGATCTAGTATCTCTAGACACTTCATAAAGTATGAATTCCATGATAATTAAAAATGACAATCACATGTATGAGCTCAATTTGAAATACCATTTAAAACAGTTTCAAACGTCACGTTTGCAGAAACACCAAAATCAGGTCCCAATTACATAAATTACAAGAATAACTTTTTTGAAGAATGCTTAGAGCTATAGCTTATAGAGCTCGTGCAGTCACGTGATTAGGACACCATTTTGGGCGGCAACGCTGTACACGTGGACGTATAATGCATGTACGTAACCACATGCGTTCGCGTAGCTTGCAAATCAATCGGACGCAGAAGTGTGTGCATATGATACTAAGCTGTATGGTGTGACGTCACGTGCACACCCTCTATACAAATTTATATAATAAGCTTAATAAATAAGCTTATTAAATAATTTGGAACAGCTCCGTGTTCGTCTACTAACACTGGAATGTCTAGTTTACCTATAATTTCTAAGCCATCTCTACCCTCACAGGTACCCATTTGCACCTGGATGAAGAGGAGCAATATGTGATAAAGCATCTTGCCCAAGGACGCAAGCACCATTAGCCCATGGCTGGATTCGAACCCACAATCTGTAGATTGATCACAAGACCTTGAGAACACACCAGACCATTCGGCCATGGCATCCCATACACAACATATCTAGCGGCAACACTAAACTATGAAGCTTTTATAAAGCAGAGCAAAGCGATAACTCCTGAAAACAATGCACTAAATTAAAGGTAATATCATACTTTGGTTTTTGTCAAAGAAATACAGATTCATGGGCAAAAATATCAAGAAAGATACAGTAACAGTCATGTGAAAATTTCAGTCCCATACGGTGCCCACTTTTTAAGAAAACGCTGAAAAACAGCCACAGTATTTCTTAAGTCTTTCCTCGTTTATTTTTTACCTTTAAAAGATCAAAAATAATTTTGGTCACTGGCTTTTCTCTTTTCTGGATAAATACAGTATTTCAGGCAGAAACATTTTAATGGTATGTTTCTACCATCACCATCTTTATACCCTGTAAGTTACAGGTAAATCTGTGAAGATTTCTATTTCGGTTTGCTACCAAAGTATGATACTACCTTTAACTTAAGCAGACAGTAACAAGCATAACCGGAGGCTATTTACAATTATACAATAAAATTTATGAAAAAGTGAATTCACTTTTAAAATATGTTCAGGACGCCAGTAAACTAAAGTAACACAGGGATGCGAGACTTAAGATTTTAATCTGATTTCAGAATGTTTTGATTTTAACTCAGAATGTCAGCTTTTTTTACACACGCTACGTACTCTGTACAAAATTTTAGGATCTTTTAAATTTCAGTTTTTTTTCTTGGCGTTTTCAGATTTTGTGTGTGTGGCCACTCACATCCCTGGAAACAAATCACATACTGCTCTTGATAGCCTTGCACATTAGACAAATCAATTCAACTCACTAAAATCTAAAATCTCACTGAAAAGGAAAAACCATTCTTTCTTTTTTTATACTTTTCTGTCAATACTGTACAAATACTAAGTGCAAGTACTTGTAAAATCAATCCTAAGTGCACTAGTACATTTGTATACAGTCCATTGCACATTTGGCAGTTGTCTGGTGGTGCAATAGGCACCTATCCCACACTTGTTGTACTCTTGGCAATGGTCCAATGGTGTAATAGGCACGTGTCCTACATGTATACACAGTAGTCAGCTTTACACTTGAAAAAAGAAATTATTAGATGTACAACATGTACACATGTATAATCCTTCATGTAGCTAATGTAATCAGATCTGTGAACAAGTTATATTGCAAAGTATTTCATCTACATGTAGCAAAATATACATTCAAATTTTGTCAATTAGAATGTGATAACATTTAGAGAGCACATAAATAATGATATAACATGCCATTAAAATTCTATATTTGGGCAATTCCAGCGTAACGGACATGACAATTACACAGTATTTGCCTTTTTCAGAGAATCATAAAGTAGGATTGGCAGTTTGCAAACAATTTAATTAGGCTTATCAGACACATTTAACTATCAGTGACATATGTAGTAAATTTTATGTAATTTCATTGAACAGTTGTAGAGAAAATGCACTTCTTGTGACCGTAACGGACATGACACCAAATGCCACTTGATGTCATGTCCGTTACTGTCACAAGAAGTGCATTTTCTCTACAACTGTTCAATGAAATTACATAAAATTTACTGCATAAGTCACTGATAGTTAAATGTGCCTGATAAGCCTAATTAAAATTGTTTGCAAACTGCCAATCCTACTTTATGATCCTCTAAAAAAGGCAAAAAATGTGAAATTGTCATGTCCGTTATGCTGGAATTGCCCCTTTCTATAATATATTATATACAAGTTCTCATTTGATGAACATTATGATTGAAACAAATTTGATAATTTACCCATGAAAATGTACTCAACAGCTGAAATCTATATTCATAATTTATAAATTTCATGGCACAAAATGGCTTCAATTTCATTTGCGAAATAAATCTGGTATTTTACATCAGTTGCAAGGTTGCACATTACTTGATTTAAATATAATAAGGTATTTGGTTTTCTTTGTTCATTCATGAGAAAATTTACGACCTCATTACAGATGTTTACTGGATAAAAAATCATGAGAAACGTTTGACATTTCAGTAAATAATTTAAATGACCCCCTTTATAGGACTTCTGACTGCACAAACATCAAAATGGGTGGAACAGTTTATTTTCCAAGTGAATGTTTATCAAGCCGGTGTCATGAGCTCAACTGTCTGGCGTGCCGAGCTGACCGAATGATGATATCAGTCAGCTCGGCACGCAACGAACACATGCTCAACTGTCTTGCGTGCAGAGCTGACCGGATGACGAAATCGGTCAGCTAGGCACGCAACGAACACGAGCTCAACTGTCTGGCGTGCAGAGCTGACCGAATGATGATATCAGTCAGCTAGGCACGCAACGAACACAACCTCAACTGTCTGGCATGCCGAGCTGACCGGATGACGAAACCAGTCAGCTAGGCACGCAACGAACACAACCTCAACTGTCTGGCATGCCGAGCTGACCGGATGACGAAACCGGTCAGCTAGGCACGCAATGAACACGAGCTCAACTGTCCGGCGTGCTGAGCTGACCGGATGATGAAACCAGTCAGATAGGCACGCAACAAACACGAGCTCAACTGTCTGGCATGCCAAGCTGACCGGATGATGAAACCAGTCAGATAGGCACGCAACAAACACGAGCTCAACTGTCTGGCATGCCGAGCTGACCGGATGATGAAACCAGACAGATAGGCACGCAACAAACACGAGCTCAACTGTCTGGCGTGCTGAGCTGACCGGATGATGAAACCAGTCAGATAGGCACGCAACAAACACGAGCTCAACTGTCTGGCGTGCCGAGCTGACCGGATGATGAAACCAGTCAGATAGGCACGCAACAAACACGAGCTCAACTGTCTGGCGTGCCGAGCTGACCGGATGATGAAACCAGTCAGATAGGCACGCAACAAACACGAGCTCAACTGTCTGGCGTGCTGAGCTGACCGGATGATGAAACCAGTCAGATAGGCACGCAACAAACACGAGCTCAACTGTCTGGCGTGCTGAGCTGACCGGATGATGAAACCAGTCAGATAGGCACGCAACAAACACGAGCTCAACTGTCTGGCATGCCGAGCTGACCGGATGATGAAACCAGTCAGCTAGGCACGCACGAATACGAGCTCAACTGTCTGGCCAATTTTCCTCATCCTTTGCGTATGCATTGTGATGTACCAGGACCTTATTGGTCCGCCACATGCAGTGATACACCTCAGCACGCGGACAGTCTATTCCTTGACACCAGCTGACAAGAGGAGGCCCAAAGGCCAAGTTTGACCAGTATTAAAGTTTCTCTACCTCAGTCATTTTCGACATTTTCGAAAAAGTGACATGGAGAGAGCATCAGTAACTCCGTATATAGACAATGGTTCTATTGCAGTTCCGAAAAAAATCAAATCTGCTGTTCGATGCAGAGAGCCAATTTGTTCCATTTAACTGCACGTGTGGCATCAAATGGATTGAAGATACAGATCTCTTCGGGCAACTGTGAGTTATCGCGTAGGATAGGAATGATGGCCTTCTTGCACAAGCTCTCCTTTCGCAGCCGAAGAGCTTGATGCATTGGGCATTCGTTCTCCTTTTCAAAGTCTTTGTTTATGACCAGCAAAATGCTGGCACTTGCCTTCATTAGATCTATCTCACTGGTCTGCTTCATATTCCCAGGTATGGCATCTCGGTCATGGGTGCATCCTTTCAGTTTCCTGATCGGCTCCAACTCAGGAAGCAGACGATAAGACACCCAGTCTTTCTCACTCTGTGGATAGGCCACATAAAAGTCATAATCAAAGTCATAGTTCCGCGAATCTTTCGGGGCTTCCCTGATCGGCTGTGCCCTTGGTAAGGGCTCATTGATTTGCATGTTGCCCAAGGCCTCTTCTAGGACTGCTGATTGAACTTGAGCGCTGGCAGCATTTTCCACGGTGTTAGCGCCAGCTTCTGTTGCCTGAGCTGCGGCAGCCGGCCTGAGAGATCCTGGACCTCCAGGCCTGATTCTCGGTAGGTGGGGTACTGTGCGAGACCATGCTTGTTGAAGAGATCCCCCCTTTTCGATATTGTATTGCCGGGATGCAGGTTTGACTGAAGCTAGTAGAGACCCAATGGCACTGAGCTCTGGAAACTGTCCACAGTATTCCTCAAGCTGATGCAGTTCTTTGTCGTATTCCTTTTTGTATTTTCCAAGGCAATTTTCCTCGGTCACGTTAGCTTCTCCGTACTTTAAGCGAGCTGTACTGAGTGAGTAGACTATCTCTGCCAGAAAAGACTCATACTTTGAGGATTTCTCCTCTCGAAGCATGCTGAGATACACTCCTAACAGTTCAGTGAAGTTGCCCGTGTATGTGGAGGTTGGGGGTTCACACTCAATGGCTTGATTGTAGCATCCGACGGCAGAACGTTTCTCACCGATGTCAAAGAGGCAGTGCCCACGCAGGAGATGAACCTCACTTTGCTTGTGGCCATCTTGACAATCTGCTGCATTTGTCAAGTACAACAGGGCTTTCTCCATCAGCGGTCGGACCCCACTTTCCTGTGCGGTATGATTCTTGGCCAGGAGGTAGTAAACCTTGCCGAGACGCATCAAATCCCATGGAGTAACGTGCATACCCATGGCTTTCTCCAGGTCACTTTTAGCTGACTGGAGAATGTTGCGGAGAAGACCCTGATCTACACCGCCCTGTTTTTGACAAAATTCGTACATTTTAATGTTAATCATGGCTCTCGTTGTAAAGGCATAGAAGTTGAATTCACTGCTATCCAAATTTATGGACTGCTCCAGCAATTCGAGAGGCTTGTCAATTTCCTTCTTCAAGGAATACAGGAAGTTGGCATAGCGAGCAAGGAGCCTGGCATTTTTGGGCGAGACCTTCATGGCCTCCAGCATGCACAGCTCGGGATCATCATGAAACTTCTGCAGCATAGGGGGTACCTGAAGACTGCAAGGCAGCTTCCTCATTTTCACTGTTCTGAAAATATCACCCAAGTGCCGCCAGCTATCCCATTGGAGCTCGGTATCACCTGCCCTTTGTGTGATCTCATGGAATAGTTCAACAGCTTTGACAAAGTGCGGTCCAATAGCATCAAGCTTGTTCTCATAGTAAAGGCTATCAAAGAGCTTGTGAGAATTGAAGGCCATGCAAAACTTCCAGTCTTCTTTTTCCACAATGTCGATAAGGCTACCGGCATGACTGATAGCTTTCCCATACAAAGCATTAGATTCTTCATACCTAGCTCCCCCAAACGTATCACTATGGATATCAAAGGCGTAGGCATAAGCTTGTTCTGCCAGACACCTGAGTTTCAGTTTGAGACACTTCTCTTGAGAGTCAGTCAATTCTCCCGTTCTGTCTGTCACGTTGTCTGCGAGAAGATCATTCCTCTGCTTCTTGTACTGCTCTGCCTCAGCGAGTCGGAACAGCTTCTCCAGGACATACTGCAGATTGGCCAAGGCATTCAGGTTCTCCGGGTCTTTGTCCTTAACTTCGTAAAAGTAGTCGAGAGCCTTCTCGTAGCGGTTGAGTCGGAGTGCCAGAAGACCCTGCAGGTTCAGGATAGCATACTCCTCTGGTCGGCCGCGCCTTACCTTAAGAAAGTGCGCCAGGTCTCGAAGTTTCGTCTCCACGACAGCGTGGTCTATGTTGATGTCTTTGTTGATGGGAATCGGGAGCATGTAGTGTCCTGGTGAGACAACGATACCACCTGATGCCATTGTTGTTTAGCAGTCCGTTAAACTAATTCACCTATTAGAGATACAGATAAAGAGGAAACATAAGAAATTTGATGGCACCAAATCAAAATTTTCAACAATTTTCCATGACATTAATATATTGTTCACTCCAAAACGGTATACATGTACACTGGGGACTGAGAAACAAATTATATTCGTAATGGAGAATGTATAATGTACCATTGATAGTCCACTGATTGTCCAGAGAGGGTAGTCCTAATTTCTCCTCATGATTACTGAGGCAGGATTCGGACAAGGGTCAATTGGCCTTATGGCTTTAGAATTGAGAAAATATTAATTGCAGGTCGAGAATGACCTGGATGGGCAAGATGCCAAATCAATGACGAGTGACAAACATCAATCTGGGTCGAAGTTAGCGCTATGAATATATCATGTCATTGCAGCCTACACTTCGTGGACACCAGTAACATTTTTTTTGTCAGCTTGGCCTAAAATTAAAGTGAACTCTAGAGATGGAGAATTGCGCATGTGTAGATCTGTGGAGTAGACTGGTCCCGTTCGCTCTGTTGTAGACTGGACAGGGTAGAGATCATTCTTATGTATTTCCTTATTATTATTTCGCAAAGCACCATGGGAATTGTCTCAGAATCCGTGACTTTTTTGTATAGTACTGAGATTTGGGCTGAAAAATTGGGCATTAGTGTCTTTTACACCACTCATATTATTTTCAGTATTTATTTGGGTAAGAAACAGTGTTTTTTTCACCGAAATATTGCCGAAATTTGTTCATTTTAGGGTTTACAGGACCCATGAACAAATCTCATTTTGGAACAGAAGAAGCTAAATAAATACTGAAAATAATATGGCATTATGGGTGGCGTAAAACTTATAAAAGACACACTAACCCCGAAAATGGCTCGTTTTGTTGACATCCGAATTACGAAATGATAATTGAATTTTGTATCTTCTGAATGCTTCTTCACGACATCAGGAAGACCAGGGTGAGTCATTATGCCACAGATCGCTAAATAACAGTCATTAGTCCATAGCCTTATGGAAGAAAAATCTTAGATTTTTTCACAAAATGTTCCTGGGACACCAATTAAACCAAAACCAATTGATACCATTTTTTTCTAGCCCCGGAATATTGGTTTTTTAGTGATTTTCCGCTGAAAAATTGCAGTCGACGATCTCACAAAACGGAGCTTGGGTAAATAAAACCCAATTGAGAATACACGCTATTGGGGATTCCCCGTAGTATTCAATACTGCGCGTTGGCTGAAATTGGGCCTGCATTCTTAAAAATAATGTCCATTTAGCACAGACTGCCACAGTATCACCGTGGATCAAAACAACGTGCTTGTGTCACGCACGTACATGTATGACTGTATGACCGTAGTTGAACGACGCCGTTGATGACTGTCAGGTTGGCTATCATTTAGAAAAATACTATCAATTAGTTGAAAGTAATCATTCAACTTGATAATTAACAGTCTTTCGAAAATCAAGACATTTAGAGAGGTTTCAAAATCTGATTTTTGTTGAATAGATTTTATTTTTAAATTTTTTTTTACGTTACTAGACTGGTACCGTTGCCACAACACTAATTATTTGTAGGGGGTGACAAGGTACTATACCGGTATTTCGCATACGATCTTAAGGTTGCACCGTGGCAAGTTATTCCAGATTTTACCGTCCCTAGGAAGTTAAATGATCAATCATTGTGTATTTTGTAGTTTTCCCTAGGAAATTTATACATTTTTATGATTTAGAAAATACATTTTTGTACAAATGTGTTAATTTGAGAGGGTACGACGTTGCTGTTGTTCAGAGAAGACTACCCTGGTATGGGAAATTTGCTGTAGAATTTGACGGTAAAATTATTGCTAAGTATATCCTATGGTATATCATTTATATTAGCCCAGCTACTAGTTCTGACAAGAATAATTAGACAAGGATACTGATGAAACTACTGTCAAGATAAAGCCAAATGATTTCACTCCCCTCTACACATAAAAGGGACTTCATTCGTGGGAACGGTTGAATTTTTCAAACAGAAACTTCTTGACCGTGGCTATGCTACAGAGGAACTAAACCACTTCGCAAATGTCCACTTTGATGACAGAGTTTCCATGTTGGGTGGTTCATTGAATATCAATAAAAACACAGCTCTGCATGGTCTTTGTCCTGCCATTATTTCCAAAGATCCGTCATTCCTCTCTCAAATGTGCTCTCTTAAAACACTGGCACTAAATAAACGATAATGCCCTCCTCCGCATCCTTTTTCCCAAACCACCCCTGTTGGCATAAAGGACATAAATTGTTCGAGCTAAGTTGCAAAATGAGGCCCAACATATCTCCAGCAGACAATTAGACGAACTGAATTTGCAAATTTTGCCTAAACTATTGCAAGAACAAGAATGCATTGCACCAAACACGGGGGATTGTACACAGACTTGACCCAAATGGATTCTGTCATTTCTCTTTATAATATCTAAAAAAAAATAATAACTCGGATGGCAGTCTTTTCATTTGGTTCTTATGTGGATATTTCACACAGAATTTGAATATACCTTTATACCCCGCTTGTACTAGTGACTGGTCAAAGGACAACAAAAAATGCTAAAAGGTGACTGATGAAGTGCTGCAAAAATAACGCACAGAAAATAATATGCTTTGAACCCTCTAAAAGAAAAAACAAGGGATTGGCATATTATCACCGGGAAAAAATTGTTGTGTGAAATTACTTTCCCCTCTCCGCCCCCCCCCCCCCCCCACATGCATCAGGTCCCACACGGTAATTTTGATTTCAGACTGCTCTATGTGCAAGACAACTTATCAGCGTACAAGTGATTCTGCCTCGGTTCCTTGTGATATATTGCACTTTGTAGACAATTGGTCTGTCTAATTACCCACCCTTCCACTCTCCATATTAACTTAAGTTCCGTTTGCTTTCCTAACCTGGACCCACCACAGCTGATGATAGCTAGGTTTATGTCCATCCACTGGTCCATCTGCCCATCTTCCACCTTTTGACCTCGAACTAACCATACACCCCCATCCATAGCCCCCCCCCACCACCCCCATCTTTCCTTCCTATCCCTGTCTTCTTTTTCTTTCCTGTGGTTTCTCGTTTTTAACCTGTTTCATTTCTCCCCCCTCTTCTCCTATAATAACACACCCTAACCCATCCGGACCTCCCCCTCCCTTCTTCTCCCACTTCCTTCATTCCCCTCCCTTGTCCTTTTCGATATTACCACCCCACCCTTACTCCCACCGCCTTTAACCACTTTCAGATAGAACTAGACATATGATGCCTCTTAAAGGTTTCTTTTTCTTGAGCTTGGTATACACTACAAGCTTCTGAAAACCTTTGGAGCGCATTCTTCTATTTTTCTGTGTTACAATTTGTTTGCTCTGTGGTAGACGATTGGGACCTGTCTCTCTTTTTCTGCTTGCCACGTGCCACATCTATGATTTTGCTTACCCTTTCACACACGTCTTCAAGGATATATCGGCTTAGAATGGTACAATCCAATGACTATTTTATGAAAACGTATGCTTTATTAATTCATATGGTATGTGCATTTATCAGTTAAAACAATAGACAAGGAGCATGGACCATGAAAAAATTGGAGTTCTCAACTCCAACCACATCACAGGTCTGACTTAAAAAATTGATGGAGCAGACCTCAGGGAACATTTCTATGTACTGTGTGACCTCAAATTGTAGTAGCACTTTTGTGTAATATCACAAAGGATTATAGTAATATTTCCCCCAAAAATTAATTAATTCAACAAATGGGCAATTCCACGATAAAGTGGACATGACCATCAAATTTTCAAACTTGTCATATCTTAATGGTTTTGGTATCAAATTAATGCTAAGAAACTGAATTTTTCAAAAATAATCATTGCATTCAAAAATAACATAATTAACATGTCTAAATATGCAAATGAAATCAGCATACTAAAATTTCAATTAAATATTAAAAAATACATTGAAGTTAAATGGATGTAGCAAGAGAAATTAAAAAAGGAAGTGCAAACTTTCAATTTATTTTCAGAGTTTTAGGGTTGACTGTCATAATAAATTGATCAAAAGTTCAATAATTTCAATTTGTCATGCTTCAGTGAATATTTACTTTATTGTAATTACTTGTCACGGTGTTACAGTAAAAACGAATATTTTTAATATTATATGAAAAGTACAAACACAGAAGGAATGACTTTGATTGTCCAAATCATGACCACAAATAAGTACCATGTACAAGTACTGAAATGATGATCAGTCATTTTGTTAATTAATTAAAAAGTGTTAAAAACCTGTCACGGTGTTACAGTAACTGTAACACCGTGACTGTAACACAGTGACTTGCATTGCAATAACACAGAAAATGAATGGAAATGACTTTTGTTGGACTGACCATGTGTTGGAGGCTTGATGTTTTAAGAATTGTTTTACAATAGACAGAAGGGCCAAGCCAAAGGCATTTAAAATGGTACTAATACAGTCAATAATACTAGTAACTTCAAAATATCAACTGTATGCTGGCACCAGTGTAAGACAATGGAGGGCAGAGTGGGTCGGAGGTGCTCAGGTGAAGGAAAAAAGGGGGAGAAATAAAAATGGAAAAAAAAAACATATTAAGAGAACAACCAGACAGAAACAAGTGTCAAACCTGAGAAATGGGTGAGGCAAATCAGCACTCGTTTCCAAACCTATTGCATCTGACAAAGAAAAGGGGGGGGGGGGGTCCCCTGCAATGCACTACACTGTCCAAGAATGCCAATTTTTTACCCATCTTTACAAACATACTTTGTCATTTGTAATGCTGACAAGTGGGAAAGCAGGCAAAACTTGGGAAAATCACCCCTAAAAACAACTTGGAGGAAATAATATCTTGAAACCTCATGAAATGTACAGTATTCCTGAATATCATGTGTAAATGTATGGAAGTGTCACGGTGTTACGGTGTATAGTTTCACTTATCTTATTGTTTTTGTTAATCTGTTATGATTTTTTATAATGTTTTCTTTGATCTTGAAGTGTTACACTATGATGTTGAACACTCATTATAAATGGTTGCTACATACCACCCACAGGAGAAATATTATGAGTTGCAAGTATGACAAAAAGATTCTCCATATGTTTAGTACATGCAATTCAGAAGTCACGGCGTTACAGTCACGGTGTTACAGTACATATATTCATAATCTATGTCATAATTGTCCAGTCAATAATTTTTTTTTTTTCGATTGTACTTGATTATTATTACTTAGTCTCAGCTACATCCAATTAACATAACCTCTTTTCAAAATGTTCTTTAACTTCACAGAGTTTGTTTAGTAAACAAAGTGTGAAAAAATGCATGTCCATTTTGCGTCACGGTGTTACGGTACTAATTAATCATTCATAACTTATTAATTATTATGAAGTTTCATTAATTCTTTCCATTTTAAAGTTTCCTGTGCTGATAGTAATAGATACACAATGAAAGTTTGTTCTCTAGGCTTACATTTAGTTTGCTATTTACATTTGAAGAGTGAAAATATACTCCAAAGTGTCACGGTGTTATCGTGGAATTGCCCAAATGGGTTTAATCTCTTTCTTCTGACTTATTTTTTTTATTGTTATTTCTCTGTGAATGGATTATGAATTATATAATCACATAATCATTCACCAAAATACATATCAAGGACTTGGGGGGCAGAAAATACGACCACGCCCCTTTTTTCTGTTGCATTGTGGGAAAGTAAAACTTGTTTTTTGTTGATCTAGCTCAAATGATAACACATTTTCTCCAAAGTGATACCACAATTTTAAGTCACATACTACCTAGCAAAGCTGTTAATGGTATAAAATTCCATTTTATGAAGCCAACCTTAGATGTATATAGTGGGTGTTGAGCTAACTCCTTAATAAGAGGGTTGTTCAGAACTTTGCTCCTTGACAACAAGCAAAGGCAATTGAGGTAAATTAAAAGAGTTCCTGTCATTCTGGGTTGGTTTTATTGTCATCAGTTATAAAATAATTCCTCCCCGGCCTCTATGATGACGGTATTTGGGAAAAGTACTGAAAATCCTCCGTTTAATATACATAATTATATATTCATATATGCTAATCAGTCATAATTTTTTAAGGAAATTAAATTAAATTCGACAGTGACACATACTAAATTGCACTGTCATTTTCATTTGCTTAAGTATAATTGGCTTTTCCGATTTTTTCGGAAAAGGTATTGCTTTTGTTCGGATTTTTTTTTTTTTTCATCTTCTTCTTCTTGACGTTTTGAGTTACCATAGACTTTTGTCGGAGCCACTTTGGCCACTTTTAAACTGCCGATTTTAACTAAACATGGTCAAAACAAAGTCCCTGTAGGGTAGTTGTATGCGCAACATTTACGTCATCATGACGTTATCAGGGGGCATGTGACAAGAGATTTAAATTTAAAAATGAAAAACTTCAAAAATCAACAAAAAATCAACAGTTTGAGATAGGAAGTTGATTCTTTCACTAAAAGTGATTGTTAGGCAGGGTCTTCCTTTGTGACACATTGCTTGACCTCTGTGACCTCTACTTCCGGTCAAACAGGAAGTAGCTCCTCATTTAAAAGTGAGCTAGGATCATGATTCTTTCACCAAATGTCAATGTTGGGCAAGGTCTTTCATTGTGAAACCCCTCAAACGTTGCTTGACCTCTGTGACCTCTACTTCCGGTCAAACAGGAAGTAGCTCCTCATTTAAAAGTGGTAAGAGCTACGATCATGAATCTTTCACCAATAGACAATGTTAGGCAAGGTCTTTCATTTGTGACACATTACTTGACCTCTGTGACCTCTACTTCCGGTCAAACAGGAAGTAGCTCATCATTTAAAAGTGGTTAGAGCTGTGATCATGATTCTTTCACCAATAGACAATGTTAGGCAAGGTCTCAGTTTCATTTGTGACACATTGCTTGACCTCTGTGACCTCTACTTCCGGTCAAACAGGAAGTAGCTCATCATTTAAAAGTGGTTAGAGCTGTGATCATGATTCTTTCACCAATAGACAATGTTAGGCAAGGTCTTTGATTTGTGACACATTGCTTGACCTCTGTGACCTCTACTTCCGGTCAAATATGAAGTAGCTTTTCACTTAAAAGTAGTAAGGGCTTTGATCATGATTCTTTCACCAAAAGTCAATGTTAGGCAATTTTTTTTGTGACACAATTCTAAATGACAAGCAATGTGTTCCATAAACCCTGCAACTATTTGTTAAACTTTAATTTTCTACATTGAAATAATTGATACTTTTAAACCACATGTCTTAAACTGACAAAATAAGTTATACAATTTTAGAAATATTCCATATCATATGCGGAAAAGCCATGTGTTCTGTTTTCAACAGACACAACCTCTAGTTATTTTGATGATTTTGTATGCATTCATGTAAGGCCAAGTAAAAAAAAAAATATGTTTCTCGTCCCCGCCCGCCTCGTTTTTTGAGGCCGCCTCGATTTTTTTATTATTTTTTATTTTCAAAAAATTAGATTTTTTTGGTTGAAAACTTCGTTTTTTAACATTGAAAAATCCCGAAATCCCATCGTGAAAAGAATATTTTCAACGTCGTAGCTTTCTTCATAGACTCTTTTGTATCGTACCATCTGATATTTATGCATTTGTAAACGTCTATATTCAATTTCATGCTAAGAGGTGCCTAACATTTGATGCTAACATTATTAAAACATTGTAAATTATGTTAATTTCTTGTGTGAATTACAATGTCTCCATTAATTTAATGTTTTGCGTGATTGGAAAAACACACGAGATTAACAAAAATCTCAGATGGCGGCCATTTTGAAAAATAAAAAATAAAAAAGTAAAAAGCACCTCTTTTTCATTTTTTTGAAAAACCCGGACGAGAAACATATATTTTTTTTACTTGGCCTAACTAAAGTGCCAAAATTGACCCAAAATGGCCGCCATTTTTAAATCCAAGATGGCCGCCATGAAAATGATCAGAAAAAATGGTATCAAGTGGATTTGGATTTCTTACTAGGCCCTATGTTGACAACATAGGCCTACCCTGAAAGTTACCAAGAGTGTACCCAAAAATGCATATGGAATCCTAGCTGCAGTATTTGTAGCCCAATAATATTACTCCTGACGTTGTTGTCGTATATACGACAACAACGTAACGACAACAACGTCAGGAGTAATATTTGGGCTACAGTTACTGCAGCTAATGGAATCCATAAGGCCATGGACTACATTTTAGGGATGGGGAATTTTCGATTCGTGATTTTCATATACATTGACCTGTACTGTAGCCCTATATACGACGTCGGTAGTAATATTGGGCTACAGTTACTGCAGCTATCATTAAGATGATGATTGAGGCTAGGCTTACCTGCTAATAATATTCCACCAAAGCCGAAAACCACACCAAAACTGCTCCCAAAAGCAACCGCAAACAGCAGCAAAAATTCACCGTAAATCTAAACTGCCGAAGCTGGCGAACCAAACATGGAGGAAGTACCGGTAGTTTTTTTTTGTAAATTTGAGGCGATCAGTGAGTGGTATTACTAGTACTACAGAGCGAAAAAACAAGAAAAACAACACTTAAAACAAACCATAGAACAAAACATATCGTCATAATAAAAAAAGGTCTACAAAAAATGTCAACAATAACAAAACTTAAAGTTAAAGCAAGACATTTTAAAACAAAATGATAACAAAATATGTTAAGAAAGAACATCGAATAATAAAAAAAAAAAAATTGTCATTTTATCTCAAAGAGTCACAAAAACTCAAAAACATCGTCATAAGGACAAAAACACAAAATTCGGCCTGGGGGCGAGTCGGTCAGGGGGCGAGTCGGCTAGGGGGCGAGTCGGCCAGGGGGCGAGTCGGCCAGGAGGCGAGTTGGTAAGGGGCGAGTCGGTCAGGGGGCGAGTCGGTCAGGGGGCGAGTCGGTCAGGGGGCGAGTCGGTAAGGGGCGAGTCGGCTAGGGGGCGAGTTGACCTGTTTCCTAATTATGATATAGTATAGCGCCAAATACGGTGCAGCTATGGGTGCATTCGTTTAGCTCCCCCGGTGTGGCGGTCTCATCAGCTGACTCCCCGTCTCAGCTGTCTCCCTTACTAAATATAGTACCAATACGTCATGCTATCTCTGCGCACAACAATGGTAAAGTCGTCCGTTTCAGTGGCGTACTGAGCTGTGGTCGAGCTGTGCATTCCATGCTTCACAACACGACAGGTTTTTTCCTTCTTTTGAAGGCCACTAGCTGAACCAGGGGATTTAACGTAAAGACATGGAGGTCAAGGAAAGGGGAGGGGTAAATAAGAGAAGAAACAGAAAGAAGGGGAGGGAATACAGGGATGGGGAAAGAAATTGGGGGAGAGGTGTTGGTTTGGTTTAAGAGTTGTTCGAAGTCAAAAGGTTGAAGGTTGACAGATGGAGTAACAGGACTTGGGTAGACATAAACCCATCATAGGATGTAGGACGAAGTGCTATTTGCCTTAAATTGGACCTTTTAGACCCTTATATAAATTGACGAATATTCGCCAGAGAATGCTCACTCTACATATCCAAAAGAATACTTCATTAAAGTACATGTAATTATTGAATTAATAACATCAACTAATCTCTGGCTATATGAGGCACGGTACCGTGCGATAGTTACCGTAGTTATGGGGGGACATCTCACCAAAGGGAGACCAAGGAGACCGTGCACATGTCGGACTGAACTGTCCCCCTACGTCAGGGGAGACAGCTGAGACGGGGGGGGGGGGGGAGCTGCGACCGCCACACCTGGGGCCAATTTCACGGCGCTGCTTAGCACAAAAATTTGCTTAGCACAAAAATGTCTTGCCCAATAAAACAAGCCACAGTTAAAAATTCCATTTGATGTTCATGGTCAGTAAACAACAGCCAAATAACAATCACAAGTGATACACAACACATGGATATTTGGTTGTTAACCCTGTTTTTATGAAGACTGAAATGTCATGCTTAGCAAATGTTTGTGCTTAGCAGCGCCGTGAAATTGGCCCTGGTCGACACCAGTCTTTCTAATGGAGATCAATGAGTAAAACAAGACCATTCCCAGAAAAGGCTGACCCGAGTGAGCTAAACGAAGTGACATAGCGGTGGTTGCGATTGTGCAATACACGGGTTTACACCATAGAGTTATATTAAAAAACTAGAGGGCGCACCTCTGATTTGTCGCGTCACGAAGGGTGCACCACACTAAATAAACTCCCATTGACTTTAGTGTAAAATACGTCAACTTCACAGTTCAAAAAATCCCATCCAGGAGTCTCTCAGTGATTGGTGCACTGAATCATTCAAAACAAAGCTTGAACCCTCATCTGCCCGATTCCTTTCAATTTTTGGATTGTTAGCCGATCAGATTTTTTGCTAATTGCCCCAAGAAAAAAACACCCCCAAAATGTCCATTTTCCCGAACCAACTTGCAGCCGGTTTTCATGAAGCAACCTACCACGTTCAAAACAATGTAGTTCCACATTTTAAGCCAACATTTCTCAAGTCTCCACAACAGGCTGAAGCACTGAACCCCCAGGTTGTCATAACCAGTCAAAACTACACAATATATTAATTGCACGACCCCCCAAATTGCATATTTAAAAAACATTTGAGGGTACACACATTATGATAATCAGCTCTGCGCATTGATTTTTGAGCTATTTAGTGTGGTGCACCCCGCAGGCAGAGCCGTAAATAAAGATGTGAAATATTGCAGTTGATTGACTCAAAGTTGGTCCCCAACATGGCGCCTTGTAGTCACGTGAGGGCTATTGACCAATCATAAATGGGATGCCTGAAACCGAGTTGGCCAAACTCTCTTTATTTACGGCTCTGCCCGCAGGGCGATTAGGGCGCCCCCATTTAATTCTATGGTTCTCATTTCTTTTTCACCTTGAGGGAGGGTCGGTCGGTCGAAAAAAAAAAAGTTTGGAAGAAAAAAAAATCTGGCTGAATACACAAAAACCTAAAGAAAATGATGTTCATTGTATTCACTGTAATCGCGTTTGAATATTTTTGTATTATTTCAGTGATAAAAAGTATAACAATTTGAGGTTTATTGGCAAAATAAAAAAAAGGAATTCCCAGAAAGTTTTTTTTTCTTCGGTCGGAGCCCAAAATATGGGTCGGTCGGAAATGAGAACCATATAATTAAATGGGGGCGCCCTTAGCGCTAAATAAAATTGCGCCCCAACTTCCGATGCCAATAAAAAATATCTAACCCTCAATTTGAAATTGGAATCTGTCTTTCTTTGTTCCTTAGATAAGGTTTCAAACAATACAGTAGTAACAGTACCTTCCTTTTTTATTTTATTTGTTTGTTTAGTTGTTTTTTTTTTGCGCCCCCAAGGATAAAAAGTGTGCGACCAGGGTACTTGATCGCCCCTTGCCCCCACCCCCGCCCCCCAAGATATGCCATTAGAAAAGAAAAAAAAACAATACAAAAAAAACCGAAAAGAAACAACACAACATGACACTACAAAAAACCAAACCAAACCAAACCAATTCAAAGTGCCTTGCCCTTATGAATTTATTGTAAAAATGTATATAGTTCACTGAGTAAAAATGCATGTCAGTTTATTTGCAGGTTTATCATCAAAATTTTAAAATATCACATCACAGGTTGAGACATTAAAATATTTCCCAATTTATTTGTATTTTAAGTTGTCAATTCCATAGAACAAACACATAATCTGTGCAAACACAAGATCAAGACCAACTGCAAATGGTAGTGATCAGATGACTTGACCTTAGTTTGCTATTATAACTAACCACTTGGAAGATGAACCCAATATTCTCTAAACTTTTTACTTCGCATGCACTTCTTAATAGTCATTTGTACTTCAATCTGTTGTTATGGCTATTTACAAAAGCATGTTTGTGCATATGTTGCTAGTTGCTGAACCAGTATAAGGGTATTCATGAATGATTTGCTAAAAACCAAGTATTTTCTTTTCCTTTATATCAGTCAAATTATCAATTACATAAAGCCTTTTTCAAAGGCTTTTTATTGGAATGCTCACAGCAATAATATTATTAGAAAAGTAATTCATTGGTATATGTTACTAGGTAACTGATAGGGTATAAAATTATCAAAGATCACATTAATAGAAATGACTGACAACAAAAACAGGAGACAAAATGCACAAATCGGCTACAAAGCTGGTGATTCAGACTGAAGTAAAAATATAAACAAATTTGACAATTTCCAAGAACTAGGAAATCAAAGTACAGTAGTACCATTCCAAACAAGATTTGTATCAGACCTCAAATCCCAATGATTAATACATTGCTTGTACAAGTCTACAGTACTCATCACATTAATAGCATCCCCAAAATTGAATCCAGAACACACAAGGAAAGCAAAATGCATTTGCATATATATCTGATAGAAATCCATTTTGGAATGAATAATTGCATTTACAATGTATATCTACATATCAAGTTTGGCAATAATGAATGCAGTATGTAAGTTACTTTCTTGTGTTGCGAAAAATATCCAATAAAATACAAATTCAGGTCTTTTTTTATCAGAATCAAGCAAAGAATTCCTTTATAAAATATATGGAATGTCTTAATGTTACTTTTCATCACTTGAAGTCTTGGAGTAAGAAATTACTCCAACAGTTGTACCATTACAAAGCAAAATTATTAAATTAAAAAAACTTCTAAGCAATATAAACAACTTTTTTCATTTTTGATAATGATAAAAACAATTTCTTGAACAACACACCAATGGCCTGAGACTAAAACTGTGTGTGAGATAAAAAACATTATTTAACTTCAAACAAATACTAAAAACTTCAACATTTCATGCAGACCGCCGAATGGACGGATGGTACTACGATAGGCTCGCTCTGCTTCACAGCTCACCAAAAATTGTTAACTGTAAATTATCATACAAAGGTGGTGTTACATGTGGCAAATGGTATATTTCATAATGGGTTGAATATGAAAACTTGTTCCCACCATTGCATGTGCATTAGTTCCTGTCCCAATGCTAATAGTGTGTATCCTATGGTGGGATTGTGGGCCAATATCAGCATTCCTACTAACTCCCAATGTGGCTTGATTTTCAAATTATTTTTCTTCTTTCGTGTTGTTTTCAACTTATTATATGCATACAATAATGGTTATTACAATATGTATACAAATGTGTGATGAGGGAATCATAAAGCATGATGGTGCATAAGTAATGAGACAGATTCATGCTCAATGCCTTGGGGTCTGGGGGTGGGGTTCTTGGCTAGGAAGGGCCACTTCCTCACACAACTTGCCTGAAGCTGGCGCCAGCTTAACCCAACAAAGTAATTTTACCAATTCTTTTTGTTTACAATTTTTCAGCCACATCCCTTCTACCAACATATTTTAGAGCAGCAATCAAATAATTCCGGTGATTTATTGAGGGATTGGCCTGTTTCCACTGTTGCAGCATTTTGAAAGCCTGCTCTGACACACGCCGATATTTGTCTCGAATGACATCAATCTGCTCACTAGACACATCCAACTGAGTGGCTAGCTTCTGCCAGTCTACTGGTATCGATTCAGCCACGCTTCGAAGCTGCTTGTCATCAGGGGCGTCCGGAATTGCTGCAGAATATTACACAAATATAAACCAACAACATCAACATCTTGCTTATCTGACCCTTCTCTGTCTGACCACTCTTACCTACCCCCACCCTCCAACCCCCTCCCTTTGTCCCGAAGCTCTCGTCCATTCATGGGCATCTTTTACTTGCATGTTCTTGTTCCCTTTTCATTTGGACTTTGAGAAAGATCCTGCTAGGATCCAAATGCATCAGGCCTTCCTAACTCCAAGCAAATATAAAACAAGACAGTTATGCACAAAAGTAATTTTTCACACCAGTAGGGATAGAAGTTGCTGAGGACTGAATATTATTACCGGTAAGTGTTGAATTTGATTTATTGCTACGCATGGCAGAAGCACATAAGATAATGTATTTGCGGTAACACCATGACACATGAATTATGCTATACTCATTTGAGTTGTGTGGCTCTGAAGTGAAAAGAGTTGATAACTTGACATTTCAGCCAGTATATTCTGGCCGTCTTCAGGAGAATGCTGCAGCTGCAAGGTGGAGACTGGTCACTGGACTGAATCTATTTTGAAGTTGTTAACATTTGCACACACTTCCTTAGACATACGGTTCTGGTACATGTAGCTGTGTGAAGGCACTGGATCTGATAGTTGTGGTGTGTTGTGTTCACTGGATGGAGTGTGTCAGTTGGGCTAATGGTAGGAAGAGGGTGAGGACTAAAGGAGGACTATTGACTATAGGGACGGTGGGTATCAACAATCCTACATTGGTTTCCCAATGATCTCAGACAAAATTTTGCTTCTTTTCTAAAAAGAAAAAAAAAAAATTAAATCTTCAATTTGGCTTTGCCTAAATACCTACAATTCAAGTCCAGATAATGATAACAATTACCAACATACATTAATGAATGCACAGATAGCATTTAATCTTTGCAAAATATGTCAAGGCAAAATTTGTTTTTTAAGTGTCAGGTGTTTTTAACATTGAACTTCATTTCATTATAATAATTGTACATATTTATATGTACACTTCTTTTTTCCCAACCTGTATTGTCAAATAAATATTTTTACATATATACAGCAGGCCTTGAATTTGGTTCTGAAAAGGGCAAGGTCACTTTTCCATTGCAAAGGGCACTTCCATTGAAAATGTATAATGTCTATAACACATTTGATGGGGGCACAAAGGCCAAGAACCAGGGTAACCAAGGCAATGGCCTCCATTAAATTCAAGGCTTGCTACAGTAAATGCAGAGATACAACTGGCCTCAACCAAAGAAAATCTGAAAATGACTGTCTGTGTTCATATAACTAGGAAGTAATGTATGTACTGCATGTAGACACACAGCATGATCCAAAGCAGGGCCACAAACCCACAGAAGATGAGTGAATATTGAAAATAAATCACACATTCAAAACATCTGAAGAGAGTGAAAAAATTAAGAAAATAATCAGATTTCAGATTAAAATCTAAAAAGTTGCATCCCAGTCAAACATCTTTGTCAAATGTATGCTTACCTATTGGCTTTCCACTCGATGACTGATAAGTTTTTGATGCCTTGAACGGATGTGCACACTTCAACCAGCCTACATGAAGAAATGAAACCCACATTGATGCAATTTATTCAATAAATTGTTATTTGTTATTGACAAAGATATTTTAAACATTACCACTAAATACACTATTTCGGGTAATTTCATAACAATAATAATAATAATAATACCACGATTTATAAAGCACATACTTAAAGGTACAATACATGATTGGTAAAGGTCACAGGACACTTGTTCCCTTTTCATTTGGACTTTGAGAAAGATCCTGCTAGGATCCAAATGCATCAGGCCTTCCTAACTCCAAGCAAATATAAAACAAGACAGTTATGCACAAAAGTAATTTTTCACACCAGTAGGGATAGAAGTTGCTGAGGACTGAATATTATTACCGGTATTAAAGTGTTGAATTAATTGCTACGCATGGCAGAAGTACATAAGATAATGAATTTGCGCTAACACCATAACACATGAATTATGCTATACTCATTTGAGTTGTGTGGCTCTGAAGTGAAAAGAGTTGATAACTTGACATTTCAGCCAGTATATTCTGACCGTCTTCAGGAGAATGCTGCAGCTGCAAGGTGGAGACTGGTCACTGGACTGAATCTATTTTGAAGTTGTTAACATTTGCACACACTTCCTTAGACATACGGTTCTGGTACATGTAGCTGTGTGAAGGCACTGGATCTGATAGTTGTGGTGTGTTGTGTTCACTGGATGGAGTGTGTCAGTTGGGCTAATGGTAGGAAGAGGGTGAGGACTAAAGGAGGACTATTGACTATAGGGACGGTGGGTATCAACAATCCTACATTGGTTTCCCAATGATCTCAGACAAAATTTTGCTTCTTTTCTAAAAAGAAATAAAAAAAAAATTAAATCTTCAATTTGGCTTTGCCTAAATACCTACAATTCAAGTCCAGATAATGATAACAATTACCAACATACATTAATGAATGCACAGATAGCATTTAATCTTTGCAAAATATGTCAAGGCAAAATTTGTTTTTTAAGTGTCAGGTGTTTTTAACATTGAACTTCATTTCATTATAATAATTGGTCATTTTATCAATAATTGATAAAATGTTTTATTCGCAGAATTTCCCCTTACTGGCAGTTTCTGAACTGCCAGTGCAAGGATGTGTGTATGTGCTCAATGTAACAGTGTTTTGTACATGCACACACATGGGTAATTACTGTGTACACATACTATGGCAAGCAAGTATCTCAGCAAGATCCAGGTCAGCCAATAGGCTGCAGGATTGCCTTATGCTTCATGCATATTCACTACTTGTAGGCTGTAATGGTTGCAGGGGTGTGTGATGTTGTTTGTTGTTTACTTTGCAACAGGAATTGTGGGGCAACTTGTGTACAGGAAAATGCAAATTAATTGATACAAAATAAGCCCTTGTTGTTAGTTCATTTTAGAAGAAGTGCTATTCATGTAGCAATGTTTAGAGCAGGAAATTATAGGTTGTAAACACAGGATTTTGGAACAAAATCAAGGAAGATACTGGTTCCTAAGGGCATAACTGTGTGCCCTAATATTTTATCTTGTTAATGTTATCTGGCCAGCTTGCCCATAACTTCCGGTATCTGGCAATTTGTTAATTGAACATAAAAAATGTCAAGCTGTGGCATTATGTCATAATGAATTCAGTTTGTTTGTGTGTTCTCAATCTGAGTAGTCTGAGAATAATACATATTTATATGTACACTTCTTTTTTCCCAACCTGTATTGTCAAATAAATATTTTCACATATATACAGCAGGCCTTGAATTTGGTTCTGAAAAGGGCAAGGTCACTTTTCCATTGCAAGGGGCACTTCCATTGAAAATGTATAATGTCTATAACACATTTGATGGGGGCACAAAGGCCAAGAACCAGGGTAACCAAGGCAATGGCCTCCATTAAATTCAAGGCTTGCTACACTGAGTAAATGCAGAGATACAACTGGCCACAACCAAAGAAAATCTGAAAATGACTGTCTGTGTTCATATCACTAGGAAGTAATGTATGTACTGCATGTAGACACACAGCACAATTCAAAGCAGGGCCACAAACCAACAGAAGATGAGTGAATATTGAAAATAAATCACACATTCAAAACATCTGAAGAGGAAAAATTAGAGTGAAAAAATTAAGAAAATAATCAGATTTCAGATTAAAATCTAAAAAGTTGCATCCCAGTCAAACATCTTTGTCAAATGTATGCTTACCTATTGGCTTTCCACTCGATGACTGATAAGTTTTTGATGCCTTGAACGGATGTGCACACTTCAACCTGCCTACATGAAGAAATGAAACCCACATTGATGCAATTTATTCAATAAATTGTTATTTGTTATTGACAAAGATATTTTAAACATTACCACTAAATACACTATTTCGGGTAATTTCATAATAATAATAATACCACGATTTATAAAGCACATACTTAAAGGTACAATACATGATTGGTAAACTTCACAGGACAGCACTCATACTTTGTTTGATCAAACATGTACATGACATAATAAACCTGTGAAAATTTGACCTCAATCGGACATCTGAGTCGCAAAAAAATAGCGAAAACCTGACTCAATTTTTCTCATAAAACATGAAGAATGGTTTTGATCTTACCCCGAGATCAAAACTGTTACCGGTCTTTGATTTACTAATTAACTGGATAAATACAGCATTTCAGGTGGAAATATTTTAATGGTACGTTTCTGCCAGCACCATCTTCATACGTACCTTGAATGAAAGGGGATAACTAAAACAACTCAAGTGAGGGTGTCCTTTATGTTTGTTCCAAAAATCGTTCGGAGGAACGATCTTTGGAAAAGACACTAAATCTTGATTTCCTTGAAAAACCCAGCATCTGATGAACCAAGATTTCCTATGGTGACTGTTTGAACTGTTTACGAACTGTTGGGTCAATTTTCTGTCTCAAACTCAATAATTAGGTGTTCGGGTTCAAGCCGAACACCTATTGTTATTGTTCGAGTTTTTTAGGTGTTCGGGTTCAAGCCGAACACCTATTGTTATTGTTCGAGTTTTTTTTGTTAGGTGTTCGGGTTCAAGCCGAACACCTATTGTTATTGTTCGAGTTTTTTTTTTTTTTTTTTTAGGTGTTCGGGTTCAAGCCGAACACCTATTGTTATTGTTCGAGTTTTTTAGGTGTTCGGGTTCAAGCCGAACACCTATTGTTATTGTTCGAGTTTTTTTTAGGTGTTCGGGTTCAAGCCGAACACCTATTGTTATTGTTCGAGTTTTTTTTTTTTTTTTACTTTTTATTTTTTTTTCCCCAAACTTGTCAGCAGGACTTCTTGGTCACAGGTACAAGATATTGACATGAAACTTGGTGGAAACTTTGGTCATGATGTCAAGTTGTATTTAGAAGATTGACGTCATGATGACGTCATCGGGTATCAAATTACAAGCGTTTTTAGAAAAAACTTTGGTGCTCCATAACTTAAGAACCACATAACCTACGATTTTGATATTGACATATGTTACTCAACACATAAATTTGAACAATTAATATATTCAGTCTTGTGTACAAATGACCTTCACTTCCGGTGTTACCGGAAGTTGAAGTTTGACTCAAAATAACTCGAAAACGGAAGGATTTGGGCACATAAAGTATATTTGGCTAAAAGATAGAGAAGGTCTTGGGCTTTCAGAAAATATAAACGATGACGTCATGCGAGCTATATAGCGCCCTCTACGGTTGGATAAAGATATACAGTGATTACGTAATCCGAAAGTAAACAATAGATTTCTGCCAAATTTCGTGGGTGTGAAGCACAAATGCACCTTGACAGGTATGTGAAGTTTGAAATTTGTGACGTCATTCAACCGGAAGTTATGCTCTTTTAAAGGGAAAATTACTTAATTATTCAAATACTGTTTACTCAGTAATTACATGACGTACATCGGTGAAAATTGTAAAATATATACATCGTATGCATTCAATGACTTCTGTAAATGTTCAGTTAGCTGTGGTGAATTGACCGGAAGTTATTGTCCAGCCAATGTTATGTATATTTAAAGGTGACGTCATTTTCTATACTCTATCAGTCAGTGTACGAATACAGCAATCAGTATGATAAGTATTTGTTCAGTCACGCAGTTTAAGTGTACATGTATTTCGATATGCCATTATATTATGAGGGTCGATTTATCACATACCTTCCAACATGTTCACATAACAGTTCCACTACGAAATAAGACCCCGAACACCTAGTGGTTGTTCCCACAACCACAATGTCTAGTTTTTTTTTTATTTTTTTTTATTTTTCTTCTTCCCAAACTTGTCAGCAGGACTTCTATATGACAGTTACAAGATATCGACATGAAACTTGGTGGGAACTTCGGTCATGATGTAAAGTTGTATTAAGAAGATTGACGTCATGATGACGTCATCGGGTATCAAATTACAAGCGTTTTTATGAAAAACTTTGGTGCTTTATAACTTGAGAACCACATGACCTACGATTTTGATATTGACATATGTTACTCAACACGTGAATCTCAACAATTAACATATTTAGTGTTGTGTACAAATGACCTTCACTTCCGGTGTTACCGGAAGTTGAAGTTTGACTCAAAATAACTCGAAAACGGAAGGATTTGGGCACATAAAACCTCTCTGGGTAAAATATAGAGTAGGTCTTAAGCTTTCAGAAAATATAAACCATGACGTCATACACGCTGTATAGCGCCCTCTACGGTGGACTAAAGATATACAGTGATTACGTAATCCAAAAGTAAACAACGGATTTCCGCCAAATTTGGTGAGTGTGAAGCACTAATGCACCTCGACCTATGTGTGAAGTTTGAAATTTGTGACGTCATTCAACCGGAAGTTATGCGGTTTTAAAGGAAACATGATGTTATTATTCAAATACTGTTTATTCAGTAATTACATGACGTACATCAGTGCAAATTGCAAATTGTTTACATCGTACGCATTCGATGATTTCTGCAAATTTTCAGTTGTTTGTGATGAACTAACCGGAAGTTATCGTCCGGGCAATTTTACATTATTTAAAGGTGACACCATTTTCTATACGCTATCAGTCAGTGTACATAATACGAATACACTGTGCAATCAGCATGATCAGTATTTGCTCCGTCACACAGTTTAAGTGTATTTCAACGCCCCACATGCGTTCCAACAGATATTCTCATAATAGTTCCAGTACGAATTGAGACCCCGAACACCTAGTGGTTGTTCCCACAACCACAATGTCTAGTTTTTTTTTTTTTAGGTGTTCGGGTTCAAGCCGAACACCTATTGTTATTGTTCGAGTTTTTTTTTTTTTTTATTTTTTTTAGGTGTTCGGGTTCAAGCCGAACACCTATTGTTATTGTTCGAGTTTTTTTTCTTTTTTTTATTTTTTTCTTCCCAAATTTGTCCGCAAGACTTCTATATGACTGTTACAAGATATTGACCTGAAACTTGGTGGGAACATTGGTCGTGATGCCAAGTTGTACCTAGAAGATTGACGTCATGATTACGTCATCGGGTATCAAATTACACACGTTTTAAGGAAAAACTTTGGTGCTTTATAACTTGAGAACCTCATGACCTATGATTTTGATATTGACATATGTTACTCAACACGTGAATGTCAACAATTAATATATTCAATGTTGTTTACAAATGACCTTCACTTCCGGTGTTACCGGAAGTTGAAGTTTGACTCAAAATAACTCGAAAACGGAAGGATTTGGGCACAAAAAACCGAGAGGGCTAAAAGATAGAGTAGGTCTTGGGCTTTCAGAAAATATCAACAATGACGTCATACGGGCTGTATAGCGCCCTCTACGGTGGCTTAAAGATATACAGTGATTACGTAATCCGAAAGTAAACAACGGATTTCCGCCAAATTTGGTGAGTGTAAAGCACTAGTGCACCTTGACATGTTTGCAAAGTTTAAAATTAGTGACGTTATTCAACCGGAAGTTATGCGTTTTTAAAGGGAAAATGATGTCATTATTCAAATACTGTTTACTCGTTAAGTACATGACGTACATCAGTGAAAGTTGCAAATTGTTTACATCCTATGCATTGAATGATTTTTGCAAATTTTCAGTTGTTTGTGATTAACTAACCGGAAGTTATCGTCCGGGCAATTTTACATTATTTAAAGGTGACACCATTTTCTATACGCTATCAGTCAGTGTACATAATACAAATACACTGCACTCAGCATGATCAGTATTTGCTCAGTCACACAGTTTAAGTGTATTTCATAATGCCACACATGTGTTCCAACAGACATTCTCATAACAGTTCCAGTACAAAATGAGACCCCGAACACCTAGTGGTTGTTCCCACAACCACAACGTCTAGTTTTTACTTTTTTTTATTTTTTTCTTCCCAAACTTGTCAGCAGGACTTCTTGGTCACAGGAACAAGATAATGACATGAAACTTGGTGGGAACTTTGGTCATGATGTCAAGTTGTATTTAGAAGATTGACGTCATGATGACGTCATCGGGTATCAAATTACACGCGTTTTTAGGAAAAACTTTGGTACTTTATAACTTGAGAACCACATGACCTATGATTTTGAGATTGACATATGTTAATTAACACGTAAATGTCAACAATAAATATATTCAATGTTGTGTACAAATGACCTCCACTTCCGGTGTTACCGGAAGTTGAAGTTTGACTCAAAATAACTCTAAAACGGAAGGATTTGGGCACATAAAACGTATTTAGGTAAAAGATAGAGAAGGTCTTGGGCTTTCAGAAAATATAAACCATGACGTCATGCGAGCTATATAGCGCCCTCTACGGTTGGTTAAAGATATACAGTGATTACGTAATCCGAACGTAAACAATGCTTTTCTGACAAATTTGGTGAGTGTGAAGCACTAATGCACCTTGACATGTGTGTGAAGTTTGAAATCTGTGACGTCATTCAACCGGAAGCTATGAGTTTTTAAAGGGAAAATGATATAATTATTCAAATACTGTTTATTCGGTGATTACATGACATACATCAGTGCAAATTGCAAATTGTTTACATCCTATGCATTGAATGATTTTTGCAAATTTCAGTTGTTTGTGATTAACTAACCGGAAGTTATCGTCCGGGCAATTTTACATTATTTAAAGGTGACACCATTTTCTATACGCTATCAGTCAGTGTACATAATAATACGAATACACTGCAATCAGCATGATCAGTATTTGCTCAGTCACACAGTTTAAGTGTATTTCATAATGCCACACATGTGTTCCAACAGACATTCTCATAACAGTTTCAGTACAAAATGAGACCCCGAACACCTAGTGGTTGTTCCCACAACCACAATGTCTAGTTCTTTTTAGGTGTTCGGGTTCAAGCCGAACACCTATTGTTATTGTTCGAGTTTTTTTTTTTTTTTTTTTTTTTTTTTGGCTTTTCCGATTTGAATCGGAAAAGGTATTGTTTTTGTTCTGTTTTTTTTTTTTTTTTCTTCTTCTTCTTCTTCTCCTCAATTCGTATAGACTTTGTACACAAATTTTGTGTGCGGCACTTTGGTCATTTTTTAACAGCCGATTTTAACCAAACTTGGTCTGAAGGAAGCCCATATAGGGTAGTTGTCTCCCGAAACTTTTCGTCATCATGACGTCATCAGGTGTCATGTGACAAGCAATTTGAATTTAATAATCAAAATCTTTAAAAATCAACAAAAAATCAACGGTTTGAGATATTAAGTTGATTCTTTCACCAAAAGTGATTGTTAGGCAGGGTCTTTCTTTGTGACACGTTGCTTGACCTCTGTGACCTCTACTTCCGGCCAAACAGGAAGTAGCTCCTCATTTAAAAGTGGTAAGAGCTATGATCATAATTCTTTCACCAAAAGTGAATGTTAGGCAAGGTCTTTCTGTGTGACACATTGGTTGACCCCTGTGACCTCTACTTCCGGTCAAACAGGAAGTAGCTCCTCATTTAAAAGTGGTAAGAGCTATGATCATGATTCTTTCACCAATATACAATGTTAGGCAAGGTCTTTCATTTGTGACACATTGCTTGACCTCTGTGACCTCTACTTCCGGTCAAACAGGAAGTAGCTCCTCATTTAAAAGTGGTAAGAGCTGTGATCATGAATCTTTCACCAATAGTCAATGTTAGGCAGTGTCTTTCTTTATGAAACATTGCTTGACCTCTGTGACCTCTACTTCCGGTCAAACATGAAGTAGCTTCTCATTTAAAAGTGGTAAGGGCTTTGATCATGATTCTTTCACAAAAGTCAATGTTAGACAATTTTTTTGTGTGACACAATTCTAAATGACAAGCAATGTGTTCCATAAACCCTGCAACTAAATGTGTTAAACTTTAGTTTTCTACATTGAAATAATTGATACTTTTAAACCACATGTCTTAAACTGACAAAATAAGTTATACAATTTGAGAAATATTCTATATCATATGCGGAAAAGCCATGTGTTCTGTTTTCACAGACACAATTTCTAGTATTTTTTTTGAGTTTGTTCTGTGGCCCATAGACTTTGTACACAGATTTTTGTCCGCGGCACTTTGGTCACTTTGAAACAGCCGATCTTAACCAAACTTGGTCTGAATGAAGTCCATATAGGGTAGTTGTTCCCCGAAACTTTTCGTCATCATGACGTCAAAACTTGATTTTATATGATTTTTTTAATTATCAAACTAGCCCGTTCACTTTGTACACAGATTACGTGAACATGGTCGTTGTACTAAACATAAAGCTCGATCAATTCCCCATACACTATGTACAGTGTACATGTAGGCCTACGTACGCAATTCACTGTTTGTAACATACAATGCACATGTCCGATTGCGTGATACAAAACGTCGTTTACACTTGCCATAGTTTGCACGTAATTCCTTTTATATATCATTAAATACCAGCACCAAATCTTAATCGAAATGCTATCGATGTAGGTTGCTCTGTACGTGAAAATATTGGTCATTAAATAAAACATACGATTTAACCAACATAAATACAAGGCGCGTTCAGATGTTTGATTGCCTGGATTATATATGCCGCTTTTTTATTTACTTCCTTATCATAGTTGCCAGCAAAGCAGCGTAAATGCTGATTTTGACCCGTGTTTTGACCAGACAACCGCGCACGCGCAGCAATCTACTTATACCGTTTTCAGTAAGTAAATAAACTCCCGCGGTCAACAGTGATAAATCCCCAAACTTCAAAAATCGTAAAAAAATATACAGAACTCTCACAGCTGTTCAAGTTGCACAGAAAAATGATGATGAACATGTAACCTTTCATTTTCTTTTCATTTTATGGTAGGGTGACGGTTGAATTTTTGAGTTATACTCATTCTCAGCTGACCACCCCTAAAACAAGGTACGGATCACTCCAGTCAAAGAAGCCATACAAAAAAAACATCCCTCTGCAAAGCGGCTGAAATAGACCCACTTTCTCACCCAATTGCATCAAAAATGGTCGCAAATGGAAGCCCAGAGTCCAGGCAGGAGGTCCAGTGCCGTATTTCTTCAATCCTTCATTTTCATAGCTCTCACAACTCTCTTATTTCAAATAAATTGAGTGCTTAACTTTTATTCATGAGCTCGGCGGACCCATTTTGCCACTACATGTATTTACTTGGCTGCACCCGTATTTTCCGAGCGCACGGTTTTGAATAACGCCCTCTTTTGATTAAAACGAGAAATCATTTCCCGAAGACGATATCATTTATTTGCTGAATCAAACAACATCAGCGATGTGTATTTAATTAGAGAAATATTCTATATCATATGCGGAAAAGCCATGTGTTCTGTTTTCAACAGACACAACCTCTAGTATTTTTTTTGAGTTTGTTCTGTGGCCCATAGACTTTGTACACATATTTTTGTCCGCGGCACTTTGGTCACTTTGAAACAGCCGATCTTAACCAAACTTGGTCTGAATGAAGTCCGTATAGGGTAGTTGTTCCCCGAAACTTTTCGTCATCATGACGTCAAAACTTGATTTTATATGATTTTTTTAATTATCAAACTAGCCCGTTCACTTTGTACACAGATTACGTGAACATGGTCGTTGTACTAAACATAAAGCTCGATCAATTCCCCATACACTATGTACAGTGTACATGTAGGCCTACGTACGCAATTCACTGTTTGTAACATACAATGCACATGTCCGATTGCGTGATACAAAACGTCGTTTACACTTGCCATAGTTTGCACGTAATTCCTTTTATATATCATTAAATACCAGCACCAAATCTTAATCGAAATGCTATCGATGTAGGTTGCTCTGTACGTGAAAATATTGGTCATTAAATAAAACATACGATTTAACCAACATAAATACAAGGCGCGTTCAGATGTTTGATTGCCTGGATTATATATGCCGCTTTTTTATTTACTTCCTTATCATAGTTGCCAGCAAAGCAGCGTAAATGCTGATTTTGACCCGTGTTTTGACCAGACAACCGCGCACGCGCAGCAATCTACTTATACCGTTTTCAGTAAGTAAATAAACTCCCGCGGACAACAGTGATAAATCCCCAAACTTCAAAAATCGTTAAAAAATATACAGAACTCTCACAGCTGTTCAAGTTGCACAGAAAAATGATGATGAACATGTAACCTTTCATTTTCTTTTCATTTTATGGTAGGGTGACGGTTGAATTTTTGAGTTATACTCATTCTCAGCTGACCACCCCTAAAACAAGGTACGGATCACTCCAGTCAAAGAAGCCATACAAAAAAAACATCCCTCTGCAAAGCGGCTGAAATAGACCCACTTTCTCACCCAATTGCATCAAAAATGGTCGCAAATGGAAGCCCAGAGTCCAGGCAGGAGGCCCAGTGCCATATTTCTTCAATCCTTCATTTTCATAGCTCTCACAACTCTCTTATTTCAAATATATTGAGTGCTTAACTTTTATTCATGAGCTCGGCGGACCCATTTGGCCACTACATGTATTTACTTGGCTGCACCCGTATTTTCCGAGCGCACGGTTTTGAATAACGCCCTCTTTTGATTAAAACGAGAAATCATTTCCCGAAGACGATATCATTTATTTGCTGAAACAAACAACATCAGCGATATGTATTTAATTTGAGAAATATATTATATCATATGCGGAAAAGCCATGTGTTCTGTTTTCAACAGACACAACCTCTAGTATTTTTTGGCTTTTTCGCGCAAGCGAAAAGCCTTTGTTTTTGTTCTGTTTTTTTTTTTTTTTCTTCCCTCTTCCTCTTCTTGTCGCCAAATTCCCATAGACAAAGCGCAGGGGTATTCTGCACCCCACTTTGGCCATTTTTAAACAGCCGATTTTAACCAAACTTGGTCTGAAGGAAGTCCATATAGGGTAGTTGTGTCCCGAAACTTTTCGACATCATAACGTCATGACTTGATTTTATATGAATTTTTTTAATATTTCTCACAGCCCGTTAACTTTGTACACAGATTACGTGAC
Source organism: Astropecten irregularis (assembly GCA_963971285.1). NCBI lineage: Eukaryota > Metazoa > Echinodermata > Asteroidea > Paxillosida > Astropectinidae > Astropecten > Astropecten irregularis. Next base: position 5,770,449 of record OZ020247.1, on the reverse strand, counting down.
AATATGGTCATGTACAAAACATATGATGGTAGAATGACTCAACTCTCCCCATATGTACACTGCACTGTACGTACGTTATTCACTGCACTGTACGTGTGTGTATTACATTCATAATAATGCCCGCGGATTGCGTGACTCCATCAAAACTTCGTTTATAATCTTGCCATAGACATTTCCATGTACTTAGACTTTTAATATATCGTTAAATACCAGCACTAAATTTCGAAATGTTATCGATGTAGGTTGCGGAGTATTGTACATCATTTTATGGGTCGCGTTAATATTAGCATGTACAACTTAGTACTTCGGAAGAGTTGTATGGAAAAGTGCAATGATCCATAATTTTTTTTTGTACGTGGCAATATGATCAGTTGTACACATGAACAAATTACGTGACATATTGTCACGTCCTTTCCCCAGCCTAGACTTTAGTGTCATAACATCAGAGTGATTTCATGTTCTCGATATAATTTTGTATAAATATTCTATTCCACAGTCGGCTGGACGACCATTGTTAGTACACGGTGGTCTTTTTTACAAGGCCGTTTCATAATGGCAACCACCATGCACCGGCGGACAACAATCGGTGGATGGGCGGCGTGCCGATGCCGCTAGTAGCCGCTGCTGAACCGCCGGCAGCCCGACTTTGACTTGCACACTGGGTCGGGACGTGATGTCCGATTGACTGTTGACTCAACTGAACTATATTTTCCCTCATAGACAATGCACGTACGTCTTTTTTATATCATTTTCAAACAATTGAAGAAACGGCCGATCGCCTCGAAAATTCGCAGGTTTGGGAAATAGAGGTTGGCGATTGTAATATAAATTAATGACAACTTCATCACTTAATTTTTTATAAATTTATCAATCTTTCTCACGCTACCCGATTGACATGAAAATAACGATCATAGTAAAACATACGATGTGATGCTCGATTGACTCAATTTCCCAAAACATGTGTGTAAAACATTGTTTACAGTATGTAAAACTTACATGTTTATTATCGAATCCGTATGTCTGTTGAATTTTCAGAATTATTTACAAAATGTTTGCGAGTTGACGTAATGTTTGCGAGTTGACGTAATGTTTGCGAGTTGACGTAATGTTTGCGAGTTGCCGCAATGTTTGCGAGTTGACGCAATGTTTGCAAGTTGATGTAATGTTTGCGAGTTGACGTAATGTTTGCGAGTTGACGTAATGTTTGCGAGTTGACGTAATGTTTGCGAGTTGACGCAATGTTTGCGAGTTGACGCAATGTTTGCGAGTTGACCTAATGCTTTTGACAAAAGGATTTTGAGGGCATGATTGATGGAACAATTTTCGAGGGGCCATGGGCTCAAAACTATATTTTCCTTCATAGACAATGCACGTACGTCTTTTTTTATATCATTTTCAAACAAAATCTTACTAGAACAGAATAGTCCATCGGTGTACATGTAGTATTGTATGTCAAAGTATGTACGGTCCACGGCATGCTCCTGTCAAGTTCTTGCCGTACAACAGCTTGTTGTTGTTTTTTCCTCACGCTACCCGATTGACCTGAAAATAATGGCCATAGTTAAAATGGTACGATGTTACTCAATTCCCCCAAACATGTGTAAAACATTGTATACAGTATGTACAACTTACATGTTTATTGCCATAGACAATGCATGTAAGTCTTTTTTTATATTATTTACAAACCATACAATCTTAACCAAAATGCTGTCGACGTAGGTTGCGGAGTATTGTATGTCATTTCATGGGTGCTCTTAAAGGGACTGCATACGTTTGGTAATTTGAGCCTAATGTTTGTTTCAAACCAATATAATTGTTTATATATACCATAAAACTAACCTGTGAGAGTTTCAATTCAAAAGGTGGTAGCGTTTTTGAGATTTTGGCGACAAACTAGAGCGGTTATTTCACGCCAGATAACAGTAAGTCAATAGCTGAGAAGCGTTACGGCCATAACGCTTCTCAGATTCATAATTTTTGGAGATAAAAAGTGACATATTTTTCCATAACCGCCGTACTTCGAATTGAACGTTTCTCAATTATGCATTATACTATCCAAAGCAGCTGTACTTCTCACCAAGTTAAATTTTTATTGCCATAAATTTTCAGAGTCATTACCAAACGTATGAAAGCTTATAAAAACATCTTAATAGATGAGTTGTGTAAGAAAAAACTGCAATGATCCATGGATTCGTACATGTGTTTTGTTTGTGAACAGAGTTTTGTATGATATGGTGATGGCCATTGCATTTATAAAACATACGATGTGTTAATTATTGAATCAATTCCCATATACACAACATGTACGTCTTTTCCCTGGGTAAAACACATTGCTTGACCTCTCTGACCTATACTTCCGGCCAAACCGGAAGTAGCTCCTCCTTTAAAAGTGGTAAGAGGTAGGATGATGATCCTTTATTAAACCAAAAGTCCATATTAGGCAAGGTCTTTCTTTGTGACATTATTGCTTGACCTCTGCGACCTCTTCTTCCGGCCAAACAGGGAGTAGCTCCTCATTAGAAAGTGGTAAGAGCTAGGATCATGGTTTTTTTCCATTTGTCCATTGAGGGATCCCTTTCTTTGTATACCATATTAAATATCTATTTTCAATTTAAAATATGCGGAAAAGCCTTATGTGCTGTTTCAAACAGCCATAAACTCTAGTTTTTTTCATTTTTCTTCTTCCCAAACTTGTCAGCACGACTTCTATATGACAGTTACAAGATATTGACTTGAAACTTGGTGGGAACTTCGGTCATGATGCCAAGTTGTATTTAGAAGATTGACGTCATGATGACGTCATCGGGTATCAAATTACACTCGTTTTTATGAAAAACTTTGGTGCTCTATAACTTGAGAACCATATGACCTACGATTTTGATATTGACATATGTTACTCAACACGTGAATCTTAACAATTAATATATTCAGTGTTGTGTACAAATGACCTTCACTTCCGGTGTTACCGGAAGTTGAAGTTTGACTCAAAATAACTCGAAAACGGAAGGATTTGGGCACATAAAACCCTCCTGGGTAAATGATAGAGTAGGTCTTAAGCTTTTAGAAAATGTAAACGATGATGTCATACGGGCTATATAGCGCCCTCTATGGTGGATTAAAGACATACAGTGATTACGTAATCCAAAAGTAAACAACGGATTACCGCCAAATTTGGTGAGTGTGAAGAACTAATGCACCTTGACATATGTGTGAAGTTTAAAATCTGTGACGTCATTCAACCGGAAGTTATGCATTTTTAAAGGAAACATGATGTAATTATTCAAATACTGTTTATTCGGTAATTACATGACGTACATCGGTGCAAATTGCAAATTGTTTACATGGTACGCATTTGATGATTTCTGCAAATTTATTTTCAGTTGTTTGTGGTTAACTAACCGGAAGTTATCGTCCGGGCAATTTTACGTTATTTAAAGGTGACACCATTTTCTATACGCTATCAGTCAGTGTACATATAATACGAATACACTGCACTCAGCATGATCAGTAAATGCTCAGTCACACAGTTTAAGTGTATTTATATATGCCACACATGCGTTCCAACAGACATTCTCATAACAGTTCCAGTACGAAATGAGACCCCGAACACCTAGTGGTTGTTCCCACAACCACAATGTCTAGTTTTTATTTTTCTTCTTCCCAAACTTGTCAGCAGGACTTCTATATGACAGTTACAAGATATCGACATGAAACTTGGTGGGAACTTCGGTCATGATGTAAAGTTGTATTTAGAAGATTGACGTCATGATGACGTCATCGGGTATCAAATTACAAGCGTTTTTATGAAAAACTTTGGTGCTTTATAACTTGAGAACCACATGACCTACGATTTTGATATTGACATATGTTACTCAACACGTGAATCTCAACAATTAACATATTTAGTGTTGTGTACAAATGACCTTCACTTCCGGTGTTACCGGAAGTTGAAGTTTGACTCAAAATAACTCGAAAACGGAAGGATTTGGGCACATAAAACCTCTCTGGGTAAAAGATAGAGTAGGTCTTAAGCTTTCAGAAAATATAAACCATGACGTCATACACGCTGTATAACGCCCTCTACGGTGGACTAAAGATATACAGTGATTACGTAATCCAAAAGTAAACAACGGATTTCCGCCAAATTTGGTGAGTGTGAAGCACTAATGCACCTTGACCTATGTGTGAAGTTTGAAATTTGTGACGTCATTCAACCGGAAGTTATGCGGTTTTAAAGGAAACATGATGTTATTATTCAAATACTGTTTATTCAGTAATTACATGACGTACATCAGTGCAAATTGCAAATTGTTTACATCGTACGCATTCGATGATTTCTGCAAATTTTCAGTTGTTTGTGATGAACTAACCGGAAGTTATCGTCCGGGCAATTTTACATTATTTAAAGGTGACACCATTTTCTATACGCTATCAGTCAGTGTACATAATACGAATACACTGTGCAATCAGCATGATCAGTATTTGCTCCGTCACACAGTTTAAGTGTATTTCAACGCCCCACATGCGTTCCAACAGATATTCTCATAATAGTTCCAGTACGAATTGAGACCCCGAACACCTAGTGGTTGTTCCCACAACCACAATGTCTAGTTTTTTAGGTGTTCGGGTTCAAGCCGAACACCTATTGTTATTGTTCGAGTTTTTTTTAGGTGTTCGGGTTCAAGCCGAACACCTATTGTAATTGTTCGAGTTTTTTTTTTTTTTTTTTTCCATTTTTTTTCTTCCCAAACTTGTCAGCAGGACTTCTATATGACGGTTACAAGATATTGACTTGAAACTTGGTGGGAACTTCGGACATGATGCCAAGTTGTATTTAGAAGATTGACGTCATGATGACGTCATCGGGTATCAAATTACACGCGTTTTTAGGAAAAACTTTGGTGCTCCATAACTTCAGAACCACATAACCTACGATTTTGATATTGACATATGTTACTCAACACGTAAATCTTAACAATTAATATATTCAGTGTTGTGTACAAATTACCTTCACTTCCGGTGTTACCGGAAGTTAAAGTTTGACTCAAAATAACTTGAAAACGGACGGATTTAGGCACAAAAAAACCTCATGGGTAAAAGATAGAGAAGGTCTTGGGCTTTCAGGAAATATAAACAATGACGTCATGCGGGCTATATAGCGCCCTCTACGGTTGATTAGAGACACACAGTGATTACGTAATCCGAAAGCAAACAATGAATTTCCGCCAAATTTAGTAGGTGTAAAGCTCTTATGCACTGTGACATGTATGTGAAATTTGAAAGTGGTGACGTCATTCATCCGGAAGTTATGCTTTTTTAAAGGAGAACTTACGTCATTATTCAAATACTGTTTACTCAGTAATCACGTGACGTGCATCGATGAAAATTGCAAACTGTTTACATTGTACGCATAGAATGACGTCTGCAAACTTTAAGTTGTCTGTGATGAACTAACCGGAAGTTATCGTCATGACAATATAGCATATTTTAAAGGTGATGTACGCCATTGTGATTGAATTTTTTTTTCAAATATTGGAATAAATTGATTCAATGTATGTAATCCCGGACAATATACGTACCATTTCATGAATTAAACTTTTTAAAACTTAAATTTGGTTGTCTGTGATGGCATGGATGGCGATATACAATGTGTGATATATCAACTGCATAACACCTAACGTTCAAAAGCTCGATGATCGTTTCTCTGTTGTTGGAATAGAGTCCTTACAACAGCGCCCTCTTGTGATGCAAACACACGTTGCGAATTGAATGATGATGTTGCATGTACAGGCGACTGCTATTATAAAGTTAACTTTATCACATCCACCGTGAGAATCGGACTGAAAGTTTGACATTGATTTTCATTATTGGATAGTGTTGTTCAATTTCATGAAATATTTTTTGTATTGGGGAGTAGTGCTCTTGTCAAAGCTTGTGCTGACACATTTGATAACTGGTCAAGTAGTGTTAATATCGAAAAACTGGGTAAAACTATCAATGTTTGAAAATGACGGAGACAAAATCGAAGGGGAGCATATCATTTTATGAGCTAAAGTTTTAAACAGACATTTGACTCAAATGATGAAGAAACTCAGGATATATTGACTGATGTACAATGATAACTGTAGAGATTTATTTCTTTCAGACCTCATAAATCAAATTGTTTGAGGAAAGTCCTAATAGTGATGTACAAAATTAAATTTTGGTTTATGGATCAGAGCATGGAGGTAGAAATAAAAGACACAAGGGCCACTAGATTTTTGTTTGTGATTGCATATAATTTTTTTTAAAGGTGAAGCCATTTTCTGTACCGTTCAGCCAGTGTACGAATAAAGCAATCAGCATGATCAGTATTTCAGTCACGCAGTGCAAGTGTATTACAATATGCCATTAATTGATCACATACGTTCAAACATGTTCACATAACAGTTCAACTACGAACTGAGACCCCGAACACCTAGTGGTTGTTCCCACAACCACAATGTCTAGTTTTTAGGTGTTCGGGTTCAAGCCGAACACCTATTGTTATTGTTCGAGTTTTTTTTTTTTTTTTTAGGTGTTCGGGTTTATGCCGAACACCTATTGTTATTGTTAGAGTTTTTTTTTTTTTTTTTTTTTTTTTTACTTTTTTTTATTTTTTTCTTCCCAAACTTGTCAGCAGGACTTCTTGGTCACAGGTACAAGATAATGACATGAAACTTGGTAGGAACTTTGGTCATGATGTCAAGTTGTATTTAGAAGATTGACGTCATGATGACGTCATCGGGTATCAAATTACACGCGTTTTTAGGAAAAACTTTGGTGCTTTATAACTTGAGAACCACATGACCTATGATTTTGATATTGACATATGTTACTCAACACGTAAATTTGAACAATTAATATATTCAGTCTTGTGTACAAATGACCTTCACTTCCGGTGTTACCGGAAGTTGAAGTTTGACTCAAAATAACTCGAAAACGGAAGGATTTGGGCAAATAAAGTATATCTGGCTTAAAGATAGAGAAGGTCTTGGGCTTTCAGAAAATATAAACGATGACGTCATGCGAGCTATATAGCGCCCTCTACGGTTGGTTAAAGATGTACAGTGATTACGTAATCCGAAAGTAAACAATGGATTTCTACCAAATTTCGTGGGTGTGAAGCACAAATGCACCTTGACATGTATGTCAAGTTTAAAATTTGTGAGGTCACTCAACCGGAAATTATGCTCTTTTAAAGGGAAAATTACTTAATTATTCAAATACTGTTTACTCAGTAATTACATGACGTACATCAGTGAAAACTGCAAAGTATTTACATTGCATGCATTCAATGACGTCTGTAAATATTCAGTTACTTGTGATGAATTAATTGGAAGTTATTGTCCAGACAATGTTATATATATTTAAAGGTGATGCCATGTATATATACCTCCATGGTATATAACTTCTTATCAGATCTTTAAATCAATTTGTTTACTCAACCATTTAAGGTATCATTAACTAATTGCCTGCTTCAGTGTTGATGTGATTACAAGAGACTCTGATTAGTACCAGATGGCAGTCACTGCAAGGTGATTGGAATGTGCTTCATTTATGTTGTCTCAGTGGAAACACATGATAGCCTCCACACAGGAGTTTGATACACCTCATACACTTTTAAACAGTCACTTTTAACCATACAAATGCCCAGACAAAGTTCCCACATCGTAGATGTAAAGTGAACATTTACGGCATCTCTTGATTTTATATGAATTTTTAAATATTTCTCACATTAGCCTGTTAACTTTGTACACATACGTGTACATGTGTTACGTGAAAATATGGTATTTTACAAAAAAATATGATGATCAATTGACTCTTTTTCACAAACACTATTATGTAGTGGTGTAACTTACGAGTCCCCACATATACGTACATAATTCACTGTGTAGAACATACATGTACGTGTAATGTCCAATTGCGTGACTCAAAACTTGTTTTAGTTGTTTACATCTTGCCATAGATTTTGCACGTAAATCTTATTATATATCATTAAATACCAGCACCAAATCTTAATCGAAATGCTATCGATGTAGGTTGCGGAGTATTGAACATCATTTTGTCAAATGACAATGTGTTCCATAAACACTGCAACTAAATCTAAGGGCTAAAATTAAGGTTTTTTTTTACATTGAGATATGGTCACTTTTAAACCATATGTGTTAATCAAACAAAATTAAACTGCAACATATTTACATCATATTATTGTCCAGACAATATTATATATATTTAAAGGTGACGCCATTTCCTATAATCAGTCAGTCAATGTACAAATAAGCAATCAACATGATCAAAGTTTTTGTACAGTCACGCAGTTTATGTGTACATGTGTTTCAGTATGCCATCATATGAGGGATGATTGATCTCATATATTCCAACATACGTTCATATAACAGTTCCACTACGAAATGAGACCCCGAACACCTAGTGGTTGTTACTACAATCACAATGTCTAGTTTTTTTTTTTTTTTTTCATTTTTCTTCTTCCCAAACTTGTCAGCACGACTTCTATATGACAGTTACAAGATATTGACTTGAAACTTGGTGGGAACTTCGGTCATGTTGTCAAGTTGTATTTAGAAGATTGACGTCATGATGACGTCACCGGGTATCAAATTACACCCGTTTTTAGGAAAAACTTTGGTGCTTTATAACTTGAGAACCACATGACCTATGATTTTGATATTGACATATGTTACTCAACACATGAATGTCAATAATTATTATATTCAGTGTTGTGTACAAATGACCTTCACTTCCGGTGTTACCGGAAGTTGAAATTTGACTCAAAATAACTCTAAAACGGAAGGATTTGGGCACATAAAATGTATTTAGCTAAAAGATAGAGAAGGTCTTGCGCTTTCATAAAATATAAACGATGACGTCATACGGGCTGTATAGCGCCCTCTATGGTGGATTAAAGATATACAGTGATTACGTAATCCAAAAGTAAACAACGGATATACGCCAAATTTGGTGAGTGTAAAGAACTAATGCACCTTGATATATGTGTGAAGTTTGAAATCTGTGACGTCATTCAACCGGAAGTTATGCATTTTTAAAGGAAACATGATGTAATTATTCAAATACTGTTTATTCGGTAATTACATGACGTACATCGGTGCAAATTGCAAATTGTTTACATGGTACGCATTCGATGATTTCTGCTAATTTATTTTCAGTTGTTTGTGGTTAACTATAAACCGGAAGTTATCGTCCGGGCAATTTACGTTATTTAAAGGTGACACCATTCCCTATACGCTATCAGTCGGTTTACATATAATACGAATACACTGAACTCAGCATGATCAGTATTTGCTCAGTCACACAGTTGAAGTGTATTTATGCCACACATGCGTTCCAACAGACATTCTCATAACAGTTCCAGTACGAAATGAGACCCCGAACACCTAGTGGTTGTTCCCACAACCACAATGTCTAGTTTTTTTTTTTTTTTTTCCTTTTTTTTATTTTTTTCTTCCCAAACTTGTCAGCAGGACTTCTTGGTCACAGGAACAAGATAATGACATGAAACTTGGTGGGAACTTTGGTCATGATGTCAAGTTGTATTTAGAAGATTGACGTCATGATGACGTCATCGGGTATCAAATTACACGCGTTTTTAGGAAAAACTTTGGTACTTTATAACTTGAGAACCACATGACCTATGATTTTGAGATTGACATATGTTAATTAACACGTAAATGTCAACAATAAATATTTTCAATGTTGTGTACAAATGACCTCCACTTCCGGTGTTACCGGAAGTTGAAGTTTGACTCAAAATAACTCTAAAACGGAAGGATTTGGGTACATAAAACGTATTTAAGTAAAAGATAGAGAAGGTCTTGGGCTTTCAGAAAATATAAACCATGACGTCATGCGAGCTATATAGCGCCCTCTACGGTTGGTTAAAGATATACAGTGATTACGTAATCCAAAAGTAAACAATGGATTTCTCCCAAATTTCGTGAGTGTGAAGCACAAATACACGTTGACATGTATGTGAAGTTTAAATTTTTTGACATCATTCAACCGGAAGTTATGCTCTTTTAAAGGGAAAATGACTTAAATATTTAAATACTGTTTACTCAGTAATTACATGACGTACATCAGTGAAAACTGCAAAGTATTTACATTGCATGCATTCAATGACGTCTGTAAATGTTCAGTTACTTGTGATGAATGAACCGGAAGTTATTGTCCAGACAATGTTATATATATTTAAAGGTGATGCCATGTATATATACCTCCATGGTATTTAACTTCTTATCAGATCTTTCAATCAATTTGTTTACTCAACCACTTAAGGTATCATTAACTTAATTGCCTGCTTCAGTGTTGATGTGATTACAAGAGACTCTGATTAGTACCAGATGGCAGTCATTGCAAGGTGATTGGAATGTGCTTCATTTACATGTACGTTGTCTCAGTGGAAACACATGATAGCCTCCACACAGGAGTTTGATACACCTCTTACACTTTTAAGCAGTCAATTTTAACCATACAAAGGCCCAGACAAAGTTCCCACATCGTAGATGTGAAGTGAACATTTACGGCATCTCTTGATTTTATATGAATTTTTAAATATTTCTCACATTAGCCTGTTAACTTTGTGAACATACGTGTACATGTGTTACGTGAAAATATGGTCTTTTACAAAAAAATATGATGATGATCGATTGACTCCATTTCCCATACACTATACATGTACTAATTTTAAATATGATGTACACGTACATGTACATGTACATTGTACTAATTTTAAATATGATGTACACGTACATGTACATGTACATGTACATGTAATGTCCAATTGAGTGACTCAAAACTTTGTTTAGTTGTTTACATCTTGCCATAGAAATTTGCACATCAAACTTATTATATATCAATAAATACCAGCACCAAATCTTAATCGAAATGCTATCGATGTAGGTTGCGGAGTATTGTATATCATTTTGTCAAATGACAATGTGTTCCATAAACACTGCAACTAAATCTATGGGCTAAAATTAAGGGGTTTTTTACGTTGAAATATGGTCACTTTTAAACCATATGTTTTTATCAGACAAAATAAAACTGCAACATATTTACATCATATTTAAAATTATTGTCGATACAATATTATATATATTTAAAGGTGACGCCATTTCCTATAATCAGTCAGTCAATGTACAGTACAAATAAGCAATCAACATGGTCAAAGTATTTGTACAGTGACGCAGTTTATGTGTACATATGTTTCAATATGCCATCATATGAGGGATGATTGATCACATATATTCCAACATACGTTCATATAACAGTTCCACTACGATATGAGACCCCGAACACCTAGTGGTTGTTACCACAATCACAATGTCTAGTTTTTTTTTTTCTTCTTCCCAAACTTGTCAGCAGGACTTCTATATGACAGTTACAAGATATCGACATGAAACTTGGTGGGAACTTCGGTCATGATGTCAAGTTGTATTTAGAAGATTGACGTCATGATGACGTCATCGGGTATCAAATTACAAGCGTTTTTAGGAAAAACTTTGATGCTTTATAACTTGAGAACCACATGACCTACGATTTTGATATTGACATATGTTACTCAACACGTGAATCTCAACAATTAACATATTTAGTGTTGTGTACAAATGACCTTCACTTCCGGTGTTACCGGAAGTTGAAGTTTGACTCAAAATAACTCGAAAACGGAAGGATTTGGGCACATAAAACCTCTCTGGGTAAAAGATAGAGTAGGCCTTAGGCTTTCAGAAAATATAAACGATGACGTCATACACGCTGTATAGCGCCCTCTACGGTGGATTAAAGATATACAGTGATTACGTAATCCAAAAGTAAACAACGGATTTCCGCCAAATTTGGTGAGTGTGAAGCACTAATGCACTTTGACATGTGTGTGAAGTTTAAAATCTGTGACGTCATTCAACCAGAAGTTATGTGTTTTTAAAGGAAACATGATGTAATTATTCAAATGCTGTTTATTCGGTAATTACATGACGTACATCAGTGCAAATTGCAAATTGTTTACATCGTACGCATACGATGATTTTTGCAAATCTTCAGTTGTTTGTGATGAACTAACCGGAAGTTATCGTCCGGGCAATTTTACATTATTTAAAGGTGACACTATTTTCTATACGCTATCAGTCAGTGTACATAATACGAATACACTGCACTCAGCATGATCATTTGCTCCGTCACACAGTTTAAGTGTTTTTCAATATGCCAGACATGCGTTCCAACAGACATTCCCATAACAGTTCCAGAACGAAATGAGACCCCGAACACCTAGTGGTTGTTCCCACAACCACAATGTCTAGTTTTTATTTTTTTTATTTTTCTTCTTCCCAAACTTGTCAGCTGGACTTCTGTATGACAGTTACAAGATATCGACATGAAACTTGGTGGGAACTTCGGTCGTGATGTCAAGCTGTACCTAGAAGATTGACGTCATGATGACGTCATCGGGTATCAAATTACACGCGTTTTTAGGAAAAACTTTGGTGCTTTATAACTTGAGAACCACATGACCTACGATTTTGATATTGACATATGTTACTCAACACATGAATCTCAACAATTAAGATATTCAGTGTTGTGTACAAATGACCTTCACTTCCGGTGTTACCGGAAGTTGAAGTTTGTCTCAAAATAACTCGAAAACGGAAGGATTTGGGCACATAAAACCACTCTGGGTAAAAGATAGAGTAGGTCTTCAGCTTTCAGAAAATATAAACGATGACGTCATACACGCTGTATAGCGCCCTCTACGGTGGATTAAAGATATACAGTGATTACGTAATCCGAAAGTAAACAACGGATTTCCGCCAAATTTAGTGAGTGTAAAGCACTATTGCACCTTGACCTATGTGTGAAGTTTGAAATCTGTGACGTCATTCAACCGGACGTTATGCGTTTTTAAAGGAAACATGATGTAATTATTCAAATACTGTTTATTCAGTAATTACATGACGTACATCAGTGCAAATTGCAAATTGATTACATCGTACGCATTCGATGATTTCTGCAAATTTTCAGTTGTCTGTGATGAACTAACCGGAAGTTATCGTCCGGGCAATTTTACATTATTTAAAGGTGACACCATTTTCAATACGCTATCAGTCAGTGTACATAATACGAATACACTGTGCAATCAGCATGATCAGTATTTGCTCCGTCACACAGTTTAAGTGTATTTCAATATGCCACACATGCGTTCCAACAGACATTCTCATAATAGTTCCAGTACGAATTGAGACCCCGAACACCTAGTGGTTGTTCCCACAACCACAATGTCTAGTTTTTGTTATTTTCCTTCTTCCCAAACTTGTCAGCAGGACTTCTTGCTGAAGGTTACAAGATATTGACTTGAAACTTAGTGGGAACTTAGGTAGTGATGCCAAGTTGGGCCTAGAAGATTGACGTCATGATGACGTCATCGGGTATCAAATTACGCGCGTTTTTAGGAAAAACTTCCGTGCTCTGTAACTTGAGAACCACATGACCTATGATATTGATATTGACATATGTTACTCAACACGTAAATCACAACAATTACCATATTTAGTGTTGTGTACAAATGACCTTCACTTCCGGTGTTACCGGAAGTTGAAGTTTGACTCAAAATAACTCGAAAACGGAAGGATTTGGGCACATAAAACCCCGCGAGGTAAAAGATAGAGTAGGTCTTAAGCTTTCAGAAAATATATATGATGATGTCATGCGGGCTGTATATCGCCCTCTACGGTGGATTAAAGATATACAGTGATTACGTAATCCAAAAGTAAACAATGGATTTCCGCCAAATTTAGTGAGTGTGAAGCACTAATGCACTTTGACATATGTGTGAAGTTTGAAATCTGTGACGTCATCCTACCGGAAGTTATGCGTTTTTAAAGGAAACATGATGTAATTACATGTATTCAAATACTGTTTATTTGGTAATTACATGACGTACATCATTGTAAATTGCAAATTGTTTACATCGTACGCATTCGATGATTTCTGAAAATTTTCAGTTGTTTGTGATGAACTAAACGGAAGTTATCGCCCGGGCAATTTGACATTGTTTAAAGGTGACACGATTTTCTATACGCTATCAGTCAGTGTACATGTACGAATACACTGTGCAATCAGCATGATCAGTATTTGCTCAGTCACACAGTTTAAGTGTATTTCAGTATGCCATACAAAGTCATGCGTTCCATCAAACATTCTCATAATAGTTCCAGTACGAAATGAGACCCCGAACACCTAGTGGTTGTTCCCACAACCACAATGTCTAGTTTTTTTTTCTTCTTCCGCTCAAACTTGTCAGCAGGACTTCTTGGTGACAGGTACAAGATATTGACCTGAAACTTGGTGGGAACTTCGGTAGTGATGCCAAGTTGTGCCTAGAAGATTGACGTCATGATGACGTCATCAGGTATCAAATTACGCGCGTTTTTAGGAAAAACTTTGGTGCTTTATAACTTGAGAACCACATGACCTACGATTTTGATATTGACATATGTTACTCACCACATGAATCTCAACAATATATTCAATGTTGTGTACAAATGACCTTCACTTCCGGTGTTACCGGAAGTTGAAGTTTGACTCAAAATAACTCGAAAACGGAAGGTTTTGGGCACATAAAACCTCGCGGGGTAAAAGATAGAGTAGGTCTTAAGCTTTCAGAAAATATAAACGATGACGTCATACCGGCTGTATAGCGCCCTCTATGGTGGATTAAAGATATACAGTGATTACGTAATCCAAAAGTAAACAACGGATTTCCGCCAAATTTGGTGAGTGTGAAGCATTGATGCACCTCGACATACGTGTGAAGTTTGAAATCTGTGACGTCATTCAACCGGAAGTTATGCGTTTTTAAAGGATACATGATGTAATTATTCAAATACTGTTTATTCGGTAACTACATGACGTACATCAGTGCAAATTGCAAATTGTTTACATCGTACGCATTCGATGATTTCTGCAAATTTTCAGTTGTTTGTGATAAACTAAACGGAAGTTATCGCCCTGACAATTTTACATTTTTTAAAGGTGACACGATTTTCTATACGCTATCAGTCAGTGTACTTGTACAAATACACTGTGCAATCAGCATGATCAGTATTTGCTCAGTCACACAGTTAAAGTGTATTTCAATATGCCATCAAACATTCTCATAACAACAGTTCCAGTACGAAATGAGACCCCGAAAACCTAGTGGTTGTTCCCACAACCACAATGTCTAGTTGTTTTTGGAGGCCTTGCAAATTTATCCCATATGCTCCGTTTAAGTTTTTGTCAAAGAAAAGCAGATCCATGGGCAAAAATACCATGAAAGATACTGTACAGCAACAGCCATCAGTGAAATTTCCAGTTCAATACAGTGCCTAGTTGCCCACTTTTTGAGAAAACAGTGAAAAACGCTCAAATCTGTTCACATGCCGGAGTTTTGATCTCCAAGATCAATTCTGTCTTTTGGTAATTGATTGCAAACTTTTCTAGATAAATACAGGATTTCAGGCAGAAAAGGTTCAACAGTTTGTTTCTACCATCAACATCTTTACACCCTGTAAGTTATATAGGTAAAATCTGTGAAGATATCTGTTTTGGTATACTACAAAAGTATGATAGTACCTTTAATTTGAACATACCTTGTGAAATCTCAGCTGCTAGGTCATTTCTATGAATCTTACTGAGGCTATCTATCAGCAAGTCCTTCAAGTCCTTTGGCAGTATATCATCAGTAGTCGCAGCTTGGGATTGTTTGTACTGGTCTTGATGCCACATTCGTAACATTTGGAATATCTGCTCAGTTATGTCCGAGTACTCCATCGTTATGCCATCAATCCTATCAGCAGGAATCCCAAGATATGTTGCTAATGGTTTCCACTTGGTTCCAAGTCTTTCAGCTAGCTGTCGAAACAAACGATCCGCATTACAGCTCCGCACGTCCAAATAGTCATCCTTGTTGGAGTTTTTAACATCTGTTGATCTTTCTGTACATGACAACGTGATATAAAGGAAACAAGACACAGACTATGAATTAGCCTACTGTGACAAAGTTGATATATAAACAGTATGGCTAAAATCGCGATTATTTTGTGGCGTGTCCACAAAGGCAGAAAAAGTACGACCCATATTGTAAGTACGATTTCTTAATCAGACTGCGCATGCCCGATTCTAATGTGTGACACAAGATCGATCGTAAAATGTAATTTTACTTTAGCTGTTTTAACAGGTTTAGTTTTAGTTTGGATTTTCCATTATACTTCATCAGCCTTACTCCATTTGCTTTGTGCAGTAAGTTTGTTTATCTTTTCTCATAGCTTCTTCTGATCAGTTTAGATGAGGTATCTTATGAAGCTTATAAGCTAAGGTTCATTCTGACACTGTAGAGTTGTAAAATTTCTTAATAAAACAGACACGAGACGAGCATTTGAATATTTAATTCGTCAATTAAAGACTAGACTCCGATGCACCAGTTTTTGATGGATTTCCTCTTGGTTTCGGCTTCATATTATTTGTTATATTGTGTCTGTCATAACGCCCTCTACTGTTTTGGTAGTTGTGATGATCGTAACCCTAGTCCGAGTAACTTGGACCCTAAAAATCGCCTTTTTGTATCGCCAGATCATGTCCAAATGTTAAAAAAGGCAATTTTCAGGGTCCAAGTCACTCAGATTATCGTAACCCTAGGTCTGACATGGGGACTGGGACCTTGACCTTGGGTCCCTGTCCCCATGTGAGAACTAGGGTTAATGGCGTCACCGGAGATTAGTACACTCAGGGTAGCTGGTACCCAGCTTCTACAGTAAACTAACTCACCTAAATACGACTCTTCATCTATTGGGTCTGGGTACCAGCTAACCTGAGTGTACTAAACTGAGGTAACTGAGGTTAATTACGATCATCGCGACTATGTGACTACAACTACTAGTACATGTAGTAGCAATAGAATCTAAAATTCCACAAGAACAAGAAGAACATTCCCTGTCAATGACAAGGCCTGGGCCATGCCATCTGTGTGCCATGACCATGGCCATGCTAGGCCTACAACTTGTTAACTGCATGTGGGTATGTTGCAACGAATCTACGAATTCGACGAAAGTAGATCATAAACGCCCTCTATCATCCGATTCCTACTTTCGGTACCGAATTTGCAAATCTGTTTAGTGGACTCGTTGCCAGTCCCCACATTTTTGATTAAGTTAAGAAGACAAAAACTAAGACCAGCGGCCTCGGATCGGTGGCAGCGAGAAGTTTAGACCAATGCAGCGTGCAGTGCATGCTGCACGTGCACCGCGACCGGTGCCCATAGATTTTTTAACTTTAAATCCATGACTGGGACCCAATCTATAGATGGTGCTAGCGCCAGCAGAATGAACGTTAGCGGAATGAACGTGAACGGACGTGAACGTGGGCCGTGGGCGACGTGTTTTAGCTTCGCTGTCCACCTAAATGATTAAAGTTGTCTTTTGTCACAAATCTAATAAACAACAACTAAATAAACCAATATACTGGAAATAATGCCTTTTTAACCTGACCACGAATATCTCTGAACACAACAACGGATTTGAAAATCCGTCAACAAAACTGGGATTCCTAGTTTCGTCGCACCGAATTTGCAAATCCGACGATTCCAAGATTCGTTGAAACAGGTAGACCCAGTAACTGGGGCGCTGAACTCCTTTTTTTGACATTTGGGGTTGACGGTCGGTCTAGCCGACCGTCAACCCCAAAAGTCAAAAAAGGGAGTTCAGCGCCCCAGTTACTGGGTCTAGCATGTGGGCATAAATAACTCATCCTATCCTGGTGTTTTTCAACTTACATAGAGGCACTAAAGATGCAAAGATCAGTGTAGATTTAAGATTTGGCTTGTAGTTTGTACCATACAGCACAGCGCACATACCGGTACATCCTTCCGCATCGCAATTCATGTACTGTTACTGTTAGTGTTACATGTATTTACAAATTACGAAGGCTGGAAACTTGACCGCATGTCACTGGCTATGCCAAATACATTTACGACTGTTGCATGTTACACTTCTAGGCAAGCGCGCGGACCCTGTGTGGACCATAGATATATATAAAAAAAAAACATGGACCAATAGACCAACCAAAGAGTAATATTAAAAAATAACTCTATGGGACCAACCACTACGGAGCCCGCAAAGGGACGTCCGACATTTTTTTTTTATCTCGTTTGAACGAGATAATATCTCGTTCGAACGACATATTATGTCGTTCGAACAACATATTATCTCGTTTGAACGACATATTATCTCGTTTGAACGAGATAATTATCTCGTTTGAACGACATATTATCTCGTTTGAACGACATATTATATCGTGCAAAGTGTGTTGAGGGGAAGGCAAATCATACATGTAACCGTGTTACACAAATCAGGACAGCCGTCGGCCAAATGGTCTTACCACAATGCCAACAAAATGACGGACACATACATATAGTTATAGAGTCATCTTGGTTTTCTATTTCTACCTCCATGATAGCTCAGAAAAATCGAAAAACCGGACTGCTCTCTTAGAAGTTTGAAAAGCTTATATTAGTGTAATCGAGCTCAAAAAAACTTCAAGAGGCATAGTTTGTAGTTCTTTAAGATGATGGTGGAAGGTAGTGGGGGATGGAAGATGTGTAGGGTTGGGAGAGGGTCGTGGTTATTAAGGAAAATAAGGCGAAGAAAAGTGCCCGCACCAGCGGCCTAACAAACCTACGACGCCCCACCATAGCTAAACCACAGGCGGCGGACACGGAGAAAGAACCAGTGGAACTAACATGATTTTATAGTTGTGAAAACTGCTAACTTGACATTCCAACTGAGAAGAACAGGGGTGTTTTTCTACCTTGTATTAAGCAGTCAGAAAATATAAATCAACCAGACTTATACAAAACAAACAGGACGGGGATGAAAAGAACTTTTAAAGAACAACTTTGTTCCGGTGATAATATGCTGAGCCCTTTGTTTGTATCCTTTTATGGGGGCTTAACGTATATTTTCCGTGCTTTTTTTGTTGCACTTCATCAGTCAGTCACCTTTTGTATAACGTGTTGTTGTTCTTCAATCAGTCAGTTCTATAGTGTGTGTAGGATTATACATGTAGTTATTTGTATGAACATCAAAAAAAAAAACTAAGATCAGTCCTTCCTGTATTCTTTTATTAGCGGAATGACATGATCCCCTTCGTTTCAATTAGTTGTATATTGTGTATATAATATTGCGTAGATGCCACTGCCATACTGTCAGTCTTTCCAGTAAAGTTCAAGCAGAGTTTGAAAATTCTGTTCTTTCAATCATTTTGAGGAAGATTTCTCGCGTAGAATCTTCCCAAATTGCTTGAACAAAATTGTTGATATGTTTTGTTGTTTAGAGACAAACAGAAATGGTAAGAGAGAGAGAGCAGTTAGAAAAATAACATTCCATTGAAAAACTGGTAGAATGTAATTGTTGAACCATGGAGGATGGTTGAACATACACATGTAATTCTTTGTGTAAATCTGGTTGATTGATATTTTCCGACTGCTTAATACAAGACAGAACCCGTGTTCATATGTGTCGATTTCTTTTCATGATTGGGGGGGGGGGGGATTATTGGTGATTTGGTGTCCTATGCGAGGGAGCGAAACGACCGAGCGGGGAGAGGCTACGGGTGGTGGGATACCCCCCTCCCAAACCAGGGACTTTTTAATAGAAACAGTATCGAAAAGTTGCATTTTAGAGCATTTAAAAACGGTATTCAGAAGAATAAAACAGTATACATTCACTGCGAAGACTAAAAAAACAACAAGGATCATGTAATATTCTTATACAATAAACTTGAATGATATTCAACCTCGAAATATTGGGGGGGGGGGGGTGACTACACGCCATCCCCTCACCTCAAATATTGGGGGATATATCCCCCTCCCCCCGGGATCGACACCCATGCCCGTGTTCTTCTCAGTTGGAATGTCAAGTTAGCTGTTTTCACAACTATAAATCATGTTAGTTCCACTTGTTCTTTCCCCGTGTGCGCCGCCTGTGGTGTAGCTCTATGGTTTGCTAGGCTGCTGGTGCGGGTGTAGAGATTTTATCTGTCCCCCCTCAAAACGAGTCCGCGCGGACACATTTATGCCGTTGCGGCCATATACAGCTGTCCGCGGGGACACGTTCACATGGATGAATCTGTCCCCTTCAGATTATATCTGTCCCCCTCCAAAGGATAATTTGTGTCCCCCGGTTAGAATGGTCCCCCTCCTCGTGATACGTAACCAGTCTACCACCCAGACTACGTTAGTGCATTTTACATTGTTTTAGGGCAAGGTGCGCAGAAGGATGAATTTTAATGCTCTTTTAGATCACGTCAAAGAGTGATGAACTGTGGATTTCTATACGTTGACGGATCGCGGATAGGCTGTGCGTGATCGGCCATAGTACTGTATATTGGGATAGTACATGTGTACAATGCACATTGTTGTAATACATTGTAACTGCTTAGACTACGCGCATTATTCGCGGTTGAAATGCAGCAACCTATAGCTCCCAAATCCACGATACTCGCGTAAATCGGAGAGGGCTATTTTGTTGTTTAGCACGAGTCTTTGATTAGTTGTACTCTCTCGATTCATGGTTGTATCTCGGTACTGCTGATGATAGTGTTGGGAAATTACATGTGAGGTCATAAATAAAATGTTGATTAGGCCTACCGTACTATTTTATTTTTCACTGCTGATTCCCCTTCATCAAGATTATGTTTTGGGCCTTGAAGAAGTTTTGGGCCTTAAGCCTCAGGCCTGGAAATTAATTCAAGTTGTGTCACCGTCGTCACCCGGTCCCCGTTGCATTTTTTTTTTTTTTTTTTGGGGGGGGGAGATTTTCGACCCGCGGAGCGAGAAAGCCTCGAGATAATTTCTTGTCATACATGAAAATCCTTTTATGCCACCAAAATCTTTTTGTGCAATTCTCAAAATTTTATTTTGTGTATATTCATGTTGAAATCGTTTCGGTCCTTCGAAAATTGTTTCATCGATCATGCCCTCAAAATCCTTTTGTCGCAAACATGGCGTCAACTCGTAAACATTGCGTCAACTCGCAAACATTACGTCAACTCGCAAACATTACGTCAAATCACAAACATTGCGTCAACTTGCAAACAATGCATCAACTCGCAAACATTGCGTCAACTCGCAAACATTGCATCAACTCGCAAACATTGTGTCAACTCGAAGACATTGCGTCAACTCAAAAACATTGCATCAACTCGCAAACATTACGTCAACTTGCAAACATTACGTCGACTCGCAATCATGGCGTCAACTCGCAAACATTGCATCGACTCGCAAACATTGTGTCAACTCGAAAACATTGCGTCAACTCAAAACCATTGCGTCAACTCGCAAACATTACGTCAACTCGCAAACATTACGTCGACTCGCAAACATTGCGTCAACTCGCAAACATTGCATCAACCCGTAAAAATAATTCTGAAAAGTCTCATGTTTTCAACAAACAGACGGATTTGCCTGATTCAGTAACTGTCAGCTCACCGTCAGACTCGGGAACCGGGACAATTCCTTCTTTGTGCTGATCAAAGTTTCGGACAAAGGCAAGCTGTTGATCATCATCCACAGAAGAGGAAACTGTATTCTCCTGAAACAAAAATACAACCCCCCCCAAAAAAAAAAAAACAATCATTAAGAAAATGTGTTTGTGTTCAGAATCCAAAAGCCCCAGTGGTTGTGGACATAATGTTTAAAGAGGATCTTCAACACTCAACAAACCTCGCTTTATTTGTTAGAACTATAATCATTAAATTACTTGACATGAGAAAAAAAAAAATTATCTCACACTGAACACAGAAAGAGAGTCTTTTTGATGATTTTTCTCTCCACATGCTCAACCCGCAAGCTAACCCAAAATTGAAACTGTCTGAATTTCGTCAATGGGGGCAGCAGACATTTCATGAAAAGGCTCCGTACTATGACGTCATGAGCTATTCATTTAATGCAACCACCAATATAAATAAACCGTTATTATTTGGAAAGTTAATTCTATCAACTGTAGTGAAGACATACCTTTTTATGGTCGTCGACTGCTTTCAGAATTCTCTCAACGATGTGTTTAGCACCCTCTGATCCATCAATCCTATTAAAAACTGTCAGATTACCTGGGATGTCCGCACAGGAGTATTTGATAGGAATAAGGTACTTGCACCCATTCGTAATGTATGTCTGTATGGCTAGTGCACTCTCGTATGCTTTCTGACTATCTTCGATGAAATGTTTAGTCATGATCATGACTATGATGCATCCCTGCCTGATAAGTTCATAGAGGCCAGTGGCTATGTAACCTCCAGCTGGAATGTTGTCGTAGGAACATATTTCAAAGCCCCTTTCCTTTGCTGGGTCTTCTAGAGGATCTTTGATTTCTTTAAACTTCTGTTTATCGTTGTCGCGGTTGTACAGGAAGACTATTTTATTCGATTTACTGTCATCTCCGCTGCTGGACGCCATTGTGATTACCACCGACCGACGTACGGAGACTCGATATATCCTCCTGTGACCGGTTTTCAAGGGTATAAGGCTTCTTTCTCGATTTAGAAAAAACAAACAAATGCAAGATGTCAACTAATGTCCTAATTACCTTCCATAGGTACCAGGAAGTATGCTAACAACATTAAATTCTTCCCGATGTTAACTACTTTGTGCAACGGTGTGATTTCTGATACCAAACTGAAGGTAGCCGCAAACTCATCCTCAAACTCAGCCGAAAACTGGGCCGTAAACTCAGCCGCAAACTCAGAAAACCTAGAATCCATACAGTACAGGGAGCTGCGAATTTTCGACGATTTTTCCAGTTACTCTGTTACTATTAACTCACTACGCGGTAGTCTGGTTCCCGGACCCAAAAAGCGCCAGACTATTGTCTATCAAAATAATATACCATGCCCGATATGATCCGTTTCCTATCACCACATAATATGTAGCGCTACAGAATATATTATATTCTGTAGCGCTACACAACCCCACACGGTGCTTTTCAAGGGGCCACTGTGGGATTTACATGGAAGCACAATGTATTTCCGACATCCCGACCTACGGGGATCCTTTGTGTACATTGAAAAAATCACTACTCCATAGTCTTGTGTACAAGCTAAAAAAGAAATCTTTTCTGAGCGAGTAGTGAAATGAAATCGCTACATAGAAAATAGTAGTCTAGATTGCTAGACTGTGTTATCGTACCCGCCACCACGAGAGGGCGTATCGTTGCAATCCGCTAGCGACGCACGAGTGCACGACTACTAACTTGACTTCGATAACACAGTCTAGACGATCTCTGATTATTTACCCCCGAAAACGGGGGGAAACTAGTGCGCGTGCGCGATATTGTTGAATAATTTGCGCTTCGCGCACGCGTACACACATCACGAAAATGAACAATAGCCAGGTAGCTCACTTGTTCTTCCACTGGCTGGAAGTTCCTGGGCCTGTAGGCGGGAGGACTGGTACGGTCACGGTGTACGTAACCGGGCTCGCCTCGTACTCGTAGGCCTACGCGTACGGTGAGGCGGGGAGCTACGGACCGGGACGGCGGCCGGGCATGGTCTTAGCCATCGGAGAAAACATGGCCCACATGTGTCAGTCAAGTCCCATTAATACCTGTGCACAATAAATTGAATAATGTCTAATGATGGTCGTCGGTGAAATTCTTCCCCGGCAATTTTGTACACGTACTTGGGTTATGCATGTTGAAAACATAAGGCTTTTCAGAATTATTCACAAAATGTTTTTGAGTTGAAGCAATGTTTTTGAGTTGACGCAATGTTTTTGAGTTGACGTAATGTTTTTGCGTTGACGTAATGTTTGCGAGTTGAGGCAATGTTTGCGAGTTGAGGCAATTAATGTTTGCGAGTTGAGGCAAAGTGTTTGCGAGTTGACGCAATGTTTGCGAGTTGACGTAATGTTTGCGAGTTGACGTAATGTTTGCGAGTTGACACAATGTTTGCGAGTTGACGCAATGTTTTTGACATAAGGAATTCGGGGCATGATCGATAAAACAATTTCAATCTGTTCCTAGCTCTATGTTTTGAGGGACCGAAAAAAAGATTTCCACATGAATACACAAAATATAATTTTGATGACACCAAAATATTTTTAGGCCATGAAATGATTTTCATGTATGACAAGAAATTGTCTCTATAGGCTTTCCCGCTCCGCTCGAAAATCCCCCTCCCCCCAAAAAATGCAACGGGGACAGGGTGACTGACTCAGTCAACTTGCAGGCCGTGCGGTCTCACATAAAAAATACTACACGAACGTCCGTGCGTGGATGGACCGCACTGGTTATCACGGGCCCATGCCTCGGGCTGAATGCGTCGCAAGCCCCCGGCCCACGCGCTATGTCTGCACCGGTGGTAATTTACGACCGGTGCAGACTGCGCGTGGGCCGGGGGCTTGGTAATGCACCCGCATCATGGGTTTGTGGTTTGTGCCTACCGATCATATCGAGCATCATTATTTCGTGTACATACAGTTTTCCTACATGGTTTTACCATGGAAATTCCTTCACGGTTTAAAAAAACTTCGTGAAGTACAATATACCTGTACATGTATACCTCCGGGTTTTTTTTATATACACATGTATCTATGATGTACAGTGTACATTATGTACATGTACATGTACATTGTACAACACATTATGTACTACTACAAGTACTGTACAGTACATTACATGTAGTGCATTATAGACGGTGCGAGGTAAGTCAGGGGACTAGACATATTGTAACGCAATGCGGGATCGATTACTTGGGTACCGATTCTCAATACTCGTGTATATAAGCCTGGTTGGTACCCAGCTAGTGTATTTGGAACAAGAACAGCATTTTAGGTTACCAGTTAAGTTGAGAGCCTTATAAAAGCACGCGGAAGGCGTGCCTCGCTCTCTTTCCCGTTAGGCAGCCGTCCAGAGCAGACGTATACTTTAGTCCCGTAAATACTTGTTCGTTACTGTGTGGCCAGTCGTGGAGCCCGGCAAGAGCGGGAAGCTCCTGAGTAAGTCAGATAGGGTTATTCGGATCCGGGAAGGCAGTAATCCGTACGACAATTATTGATCCTTAAGTCACATTTAGAGATAAGTTGATTTATTGTATTGCTCCAATTATTGTTCGTAATTGTGTCGACTGTAATTTGAATAATTATAGAGGTTCAGTTATAGGCGAAGCGCCTCTGTAAAGGCGCAAACACGTGGTCGGGAGAATAAAAGGCGAAGCCTATCTTTGTGTTACATGAATCAATTCGTCCGTCGTCTTCATTGTCCTCGCCTCTAAAACTAGTGTGTAAGCTAGGGTGTACTGAAAGCTCCGACCAGTGCTGGGTGTGGTAGGCATCAGAGCTCCATAGTGGTGTGCTGCGGGCCAGGCGGTAAACTGCCGCCAAAACGGATCGGCGTCACCGACTCTCCGAGCCAGACCGCTCGCTCGTGTGAGACGGCCCGACCGGGTTGCAGGTCCACAGGGACGAGATCGCCACAAATGGTGTCAGAAGTGGGATTGGCACCGTAGTAACACCATAGGAACCTACTGAAACCTACCGGCGACAATTTACACCTAGAAGGCGCCAACGTTGAGGAAAACAGCCATAGCAGGGATGGCTAAGAGTCTGATCGATTTCGATGAAGAAGTGGCGTTTGACGTGACAGAGACCGGGCAGAGAGATTCCGAGGCTAGCACTTTCGAGATGGAGCAGATGAAGACAGAAAATCGTCTTCTTAAATTACGACTGCAGGAGGCATTGTTGAGGATAAGAGATTCCGAAGGGATGTCAATGATTACAGAATTTTCCAGCGGGGTTGAAGGGAGCGTAATAGCGCCTACGCCTAAGCCTCGGAGCACAAGACGTCATGCACCAGCACCGTCCGTTGGGCGGTCACGCTCTTCTGTGAATCACCCAGTGGCGCCAGCACCTACTCCAGTGACGTCACAATTGACATTCTCCGGCACGTCATTGATGGACGAACTGATGGAAGACAACATCAGTATGCAACTGTTGGAGCCGCAAGGACGCTCTACCGTGCTGCACCAGAAGTCTCCGCATTCTGAAGAAATCTCGCAGCCTCAGACTACAAGAGACGTATTGACTCGCGAGAGAAGCCTCGCACGGCAACCAATGCCGGGGAAGAAGATGGACATGCAAGCGAGGGATACCGATGAGGAGGAAGTGCCCAAACGGCCGAATATCGTGCCAGACCGATTTTCTGGAAAAGTGCCATGGCGGGATTATAACCAACATTTCGAAGCATGCAAAAGGGCCAACAATTGGTCGGACAGCCAGGCAAGGATCTTCCTTGCAGCGAGCCTACAAGGGCCCGCAGTAAAGGTGTTGAGCCATGGGGGCCACATCACCTATATGGAGCTGGTTGGTTTGCTGGAGAGAAGATTCGGTCCCGGGCAACTCGCCGAAAACCACCTCATGGAGTTGCGGCATAGGAAGCAAGGGCCAAGAGAGACGTTACAAGAACTTGGCCAGTCTATTCATGACCTGACTGCACTGGCCTACCCTGAGTTAACTGAAGAAGGCAGGGATCGACTAGCACGTGGACGCTGTTGAGGAGCAGGCCATAAGGGAAGGGATTTTTCGAACTAGACCTTCATCACTGGACGAGGCGATTCAAGTCGCACTCCACACAGAGGGGTTTCTCAAGATAGAGGAACATAGAGGTGGACGCCGCTCAAAGTATGCACGGGTTCTGGAGAATAATGAGCCGAAATCTCTGGAGGATGTGATTGAGGAGCAGCGCCTGATGAAGGAGTCCGTCATCGAAAATCACCGTGAGATTAAGGCCTGGATGGAGAAAATGGAAGCTTCGGGTGTTGCCGATCGCAGGCCAAGGCGAAACGACGGCTGCTTCAGATGCAAGCAGAAGGGACATTTCGCCCGCGATTGCCCGGAGAATTCGCCTTCGGGAAACGGCGACCAGCTAACTCCACGGCCCCAGAGAAAGCTGGATGGACACCGGGGCCAGGAGGCGCCAAAGGCGCAAGCGGAGGTGTAGGGGAGCGAGACAGTACACCACGCCTACAGCAATGCGACAAAGCACAGACGGGGCTATTTGTACATACCAGGGTGAGAGGGGTTACAATTGACCTGTTGGTAGACACTGGTGCAACAGACACAGTGCTCTCGTCCACGTTCTACTACACAATACCTAAGGAAAGGAGACCGACACTAACAATGGAAAGCGCCAGAGTGCGAAATGCTGACGGTAGTATAATGGAGACTATCGGCAGCGCCTGGGTCGAAATTCAAGTTGGAAAGACCACCTGTCCGTTAAAAGTTGTGTTCGGGAACATCGGTAAAATCCATGGGATTGTGGGAATGGATTTTCTTCTGATGACTAAAAGCGTTCTAGACTTCCAATCACTAGAGCTGAAGGTGAACGGAGAGAGGATTAGATGCACTGACAGGGAGGGGAACCCAACCTGTGCGAGGGTGGTTGTAAGCGAGACAACGAGAGTCCCCGCGGGTCACGAGGCGCTGGTACCAGGCTGTATGGCCGGCGGAAGAAACTTCACAGGGTTGGCAGTTATTGAATCAGCCGAGAGAAGCGAGGTTGCAGATAAGGGCATGGTAGTTGCACGCGTACTGGTGAAGGCTGGTGAGGGAACATTGCCCATCAGAGTTTTTAACCCAGGGAAGAGGGAGTGTGTGGTGAAGAAAGGAACTGTGGCTGGTTTACTGACGCCTGTGGGTGAGACTGACGTAGAGCAGGAGGTGACACGGACATCTGGTGCTGAGGGGTACAAGCCGGTCCCTGAACATCTCATCGATCTGTATAATAGAAGCAAGGAGGGGGTAGACAGCAAATATCACAACCGTATTGCCAGACTGCTATGCGATTATGGTGACGTCTTTTTCCGCAGGCGATGCAGACATTGGCCGGACGGACTGGGTAAAACATCACATCCATACGGGGGATGCACGTCCGGTCAAGGAGAGACCAAGACGGTACCCACCCAAGGAGCAAGAGGAGATAAACCGCCAGGTGCAGGAAATGCTGCGAAATGGGACAATCGAGCCATCAGATAGCCCTTGGGCATCTAATGTTGTTCTTGTCCGGAAGAAAGATGGGAGTAAAAGATTCTGCGTGGATTACCGCCGGCTAAATGCACTTACCGTCAAGGACGCCTACCCCATACCAAGGATAGACGAGTCACTTGACACACTTGCGGGATCAAAGTGGTTCTCCACGTTAGACCTGAAGTCAGGGTATTGGCAGGTTGAACTTGACGAAGAAGCTAGAAAGAAGTCCTCGTTCGTGGTCCGAGGTGGCCTGTACAGCTGGCGCGTTATGCCCTTCGGGCTTTGTAACGCCCCGTCAACCTTCGAACGTTTGATGGAGCGTGTGCTCTCTGGACTGCACTGGGAGATATTGTTGGTATATCTCGACGACGTGATAGTCTTCGCAAAGACAGAAGAGGAGGAGATGGTTCGACTTGAGAAGGTCTTCCAGCGCCGGCGGGAAGCAGGCCTAAAACTGAAGCCGGAGAAATGCCATCTTTTCAAACAAAGTGTGCTCTACCTTGGGCACGTAGTGTCGGGGAACGGTATCGCTACGGATCCCACTAAAGTTAGTGCCGTGCGAAACTGGCCGGTGCCTGTGACTGTTAAGGATGTGCAAAGTTTCTTAGGCTTGGCATCCTACTACAGGAGATTTATCAGGAACTTTGCTGACAGGGCACGTCCCTTGCATCGTCTCACCGAAAAAGCAAAGGAGTTCCTGTGGGATGACGAATGTGATAGGGCCTTCAACGATTTGAAGGGTTGCCTGCAGAACGCGCCAGTGTTGCAGTATCCCGATGCAGAAGCCGATTACATCTTAGACACCGACGCAAGCGGCGTCGGGATAGGCGCTGTCCTTTCCCAGGTGATAGATGGTCAGGAAAGGGTCGTCTCCTATGCCAGCAGGTCACTCAGCAAAGCAGAACGAAATTACTGTGTGACCCGCCGAGAGCTATTGGCGGTTGTGGTGTTCCTAAAACAGTTCCGGCAATATGTCTACGGGAGAAAAATCACCATCAGAACAGACCATGGCGCCTTGCGTTGGCTTATCAACTTCCGTGACACACAGGGTCAGATGGCCCGCTGGCTACAAGTGATTGGGGAATATGACTTCACCATAGAGCATCGAGCTGGTCGTTCACACGGCAACGCGGATGGTTTATCCCGCAGACATTGTTCCCAGTGTGGGCGTGATGAGGGAACGAATGACGATCCACGTGGAGAGGGTAAGGTGATACCCGACCCTTGCAAACCAGCTGTGGACGGTCCAAGCGTAAGGGCAGTGACATATGGGCCTACAATCACCTGCGATGAGATGAGGAAAGCGCAGATGGAGGATCCGTCCATTCGTTGGATACTTCAGGCAAAGACCGATAACACAGGGAGGCCAGACTACGAGGCGATTTCATCGGAGTCAACAACAAGGAAGACTTACTGGCGCCTTTGGGACCAACTGGAGGTGAAGGACAATGTCCTTGCAAGGCGCTGGGAGTCAGACGATGGGCGCCAAGTCAAGTGGCTCGCGGTGCTGCCGGAGAGATTTCGTGTAGAGATAGTCAAGGAACTACATGGAGGCGTGTCAGGGGGGCATCTGGGTGTGAGGAAGACAATGGCGAAGGTCCGAGCCAGGTTTTACTGGGTTGGTATGTCGGCGGACGTAAGGTCCATAATTAGGCGATGTAATGTGTGCGCGAAAAGGAAGTCTCCCGCCCGGACTAAGAAGGCGCCACTACAGCAGCACATAGTTGGCGCACCAATGGATAGAGTCGCCTTAGATGTCGTGGGCCCTCTGCCAGAGACCAAGAAGGGAAACAAGTACATACTGGTTATCGGGGATTATCTGACAAAATGGATGGAGGCATACCCAATACCCGACCAGACCGCTGAGACAATTGCTGAGAAGTTTGTGAACGAGAACGTGTGCCGTTTTGGAGTGCCAGGTGTGCTGCATTCCGACCAGGGACGTTCCTTTGAGTCAAGGGTATTTGCAGAAATGTGTGCAATCCTGGGAATTGACAAAACTCGTACCTGTCCTTACAACCCAAAGTCAGACGGAATGGTTGAGCGATTCAATCGCACGCTCATCGCAATGGTGGCCATGATGATTGACCCGATCAAGCAACAGCGTGACTGGGATGAAAAGGTACCACTGGCGACGTTCGCCTACAGGGCAACACCCCAAGAATCAACGGGTGAGACGCCCAACATGTTGATGCTGGGACGAGAATTACGCCTACCCGTGGATCTGACTACTGAAGTACCAGGGGAAAAGGAACAGGTCAATGCAGTAGAATCAGATTACGCCGATGAATTGCGGCAAGGATTGCGTGCCGCTCATGGTAGGGCGCAAGAGTGCCTAAGGAAGAGTGCAAGACGGCAAAAGGCGCACTACGATAGCCGGGCCGTGCAAGAGAAACTGCGTGCGGGCGACTTTGTATGGCTGCACAATCCGGCCAAGCGGAAAGGTTTCTCGCCAAAGCTACAGTGCAGATGGGAAGGCCCGTACATGATAACACACAGGTTATCCGATGTCGTCTACAGAATTCAAGGGAAGCCACGAGGGAAGAAAAAGGTGGTTCACTGCGATCGGCTGAAGGCCTATGAAGGAGAGCCACTTAAAGCGTGGGAGGTAGAAGAAGCGGAAAATGTATCTGGCAATGGACAAGAGGCGACAGAAGTACAGAATGTGCCACAGGAATTGCCACCCGGTCCCACCTTACCTCAAGATAATGGCGAGCTTTTGACTGCCGAAGGTGAACTTGACACGTCTCATACGCCTGAGGGAAGTGATCGAGACCCGTTGTCGCCACCCAAGGAGTCAACACAGAGACAAATGACAGAAGATTTGTCTGATGCAAGGAATGAAGGCAGTAATGATCCTCAAGGCGACACCCCCACAGAACAAATTAGTGATAGGCCCGCAGCATCACCACCGAGGCGCAACCCACCTAGGCTGCGAAGAAAGCCCAGTCGATATTTGTAAATCAAAGGGTTCACGCGCCTTGTTCACATCCATACCCACCCTATAGCAACTTCATTGTAGTAGAAGTAACACATTCTTTACTGTGTGTCTTGCAGGAGATAATGGGGAAGGAACAACACGAGAAGAACTCACCACCGGAGATAGGAGGAGACAGAGCCCGATGCCCGGAGTGCGGACTAAACCTGCACAAAAGGAGCAAAGACAGACACATGACCAGCGAGCGTGGTCCCAAGATCCAGTACAGCTGTGGAAGGTGCTCCCACAAGAATAGCCGGAAGGATAACCTTCGCACACACTATCGTGACTGTCACCCTGAGTGGGTGAGCGAGGTTGACATCATCACAGCTTCAACCAGTGATTCACGCGTTAGCAAGAAGAGCGACGCAAAAGGTGAGCGAGGGCGAGCAAAGATGCAAAAGAATTGCAGTTCAGGCGACGACAGAAGGCGGGACGGGACGCCTAGGAGTTCACCTGATGGAGATGAGTATAGGCGAAAACAGGCGCCTAGAAACCGCGACAAAGGAGGGGAGCCAGCGGTGTCTCGTGAGCGGAAAAGGAAGTTGGTTGACGAATCGGGAAGGCGCATCCCAAAGGGTGACGTTGGAACCCGGCCGAAAGGCGACGAGCCTCAGGAGAAACGATCAAGCGGATCGTCGAGGAGATCTCACACGGCCCCCTGCACCTTATCGAAACCCCCGGCAGATGAAGGTCCGTCTTCGGAGGCAGTAGCGATGAGTTGTCAAAGAGTTGGTTCACCTCAGCGGCCAGGTTATGGAGAACCTCTGCCAGGCGAGGTGGGGAAGGCGTCTGAGACATCGGAGAGGTCTGCAGAGCCATTGGACGACCAGCGGGGAATCATCGCTATTGTGGAGATACAGTCATCTGAGCAGGTGGATGAGGTGCAGCAGGAGGACGTGGCTGAGATCGCTTTGTCGCCGGTGTCGATGTCCCAATGGGAGGGAGATGAAGAGCCTACCTCATCCTCAGTATGGAGGCCCTCGAGTGTACTTACCCAGTCGCAGCCGAGCCAACGTGAAGCTGAACAGCCGGAGACCCCAGCAGGCGAGTCCCTACAGCAGGTTGAGGAGGGGAACATCCCTCCACCCCCCGAGATCAGAATCGACCAAGTTCTCGCAGGCGCAGCTGTGAGAATCACAGAAAAGGGTTCGACGACGTTCGTCAATGGTGTGACTCAGAACATGATGGAGCGTCGCGCACGTCACTATGATGTGGTGTTTATGAGAGCCCCGACTGCCGCAGTGGATACAGCAGAGGAGCAGTCAAGTCGGATCTGCAGGCTTGTGCGTGAGGAGGGAGGTATCATGAGCATCGGACCAGGGATAACCAATGGTGAATTGGAGAAGATCGCCAATGTCACCAGGATAACAGAGGAGGTGACCCGAAGTGTCTACCAGGACGGGCTACTGATCACCAAGGATCACACACAGCGTATCTACGAGACGAACTTTATTGCAGGCGCCCGTTAGAAGGCGCATCTGTTTTAGTCATTGACTCTAGACCTCATGACGCTTGCCATTTAGTTTTGCTTGTACAGTTCTATACCTAGAGTCATTGTGCATATCCAAGTGTACTTGCCAGATGTTGTGTATTGTTATACATTCTTTTGAAAGCATGTTGATTACTCTGTAAGTTTTTGTTTGATGCTAAAGTTTATATTTTTCTACTGTTTAAGTTAAAGTTTAAAAAAGTTGTGCTAGAAGGTGCATTGCGTTTTTGTTTGTTAGTTTTACCGGTCAGGGGACTGACCGAACTTAGAAGGCGCCATTGTAACGCAATGCGGGATCGATTACTTGGGTACCGATTCTCAATACTCGTGTATATAAGCCTGGTTGGTACCCAGCTAGTGTATTTGGAACAAGAACAGCATTTTAGGTTACCAGTTAAGTTGAGAGCCTTATAAAAGCACGCGGAAGGCGTGCCTCGCTCTCTTTCCCGTTAGGCAGCCGTCCAGAGCAGACGTATACTTTAGTCCCGTAAATACTTGTTCGTTACTGTGTGGCCAGTCGTGGAACCCGGCAAGAGCGGGAAGCTCCTGAGTAAGTCAGATAGGGTTATCGGATCCGGGAAGGCAGTAATCCGTACGACAATTATTGATCCTTAAGTCACATTTAGAGATAAGTTGATTTATTGTATTGCTCCAATTATTGTTCGTAATTGTGTCGACTGTAATTTGAATAATTATAGAGGTTCAGTTATAGGCGAAGCGCCTCTGTAAAGGCGCAAACACGTGGTCGGGAGAATAAAAGGCGAAGCCTATCTTTGTGTTACATGAATCAATTCGTCCGTCGTCTTCATTGTCCTCGCCTCTAAAACTAGTGTGTAAGCTAGGGTGTACTGAAAGCTCCGACCAGTGCTGGGTGTGGTAGGCATCAGAGCTCCATAGTGGTGTGCTGCGGGCCAGGCGGTAAACTGCCGCCAAAACGGATCGGCGTCACCGACTCTCCGAGCCAGACCGCTCGCTCGTGTGAGACGGCCCGACCGGGTTGCAGGTCCACAGGGACGAGATCGCCACAATATGAATATGCATTGATTCGCCTGATTATGCATGATATATTATGCATACGTCATATAATTAGGCACGGTAGGTGCGCGCGCATACGGTAAATAATAGCAAATCGTCTAGACTGTGTTATCGAAGTCAAGTTAGTAGTCGTGCACTCGTGCGTCGCTAGCGGATTGCCACGATACGCCCTCTCGTGGTGGCGGGTACGATAACACAGTCTAGCAATCTAGACTAAGAAAATAGCAGCGTAGAACACTGGCCAACCACATGCAAAATGCAGGCATGGCAGGCCGTCTTTCTAATGGAGATCAATGGGCCGAACCCGCTCTCCAGGGTCCAATTTCATGGAACCCGTTACGGCCTATTTTTGTGCTTACGGGCACTGCTACGCGTGAAATCTATTTCATGGAATCCGTAAGCAAGACTCTCGGTTAGCAAAGAATTTCTAGGGTAACCGTGATCATTTTCTGCTAACGCGCTGTCATGCATTCTGCACAAATTCCTTGCTTACCGTTACCAAAAAGGAAACCCTTCCGTGAAATACGCTAACTGTAACCAAAAAAATCCTGCTACCGTAAGCGAAGAATTTTTGCTAACGGTAACGGATTACATGAAATTGGGCCCAGGCTATCCACGCGTTCTCGAATCCGTGCAATGCATCTGCGTGCGCGTGTCCTATCCAGTCTTTCATTGGACCTTATCGGAGATAGCCTGTTTTCCGCGCTGCGCGTGCGCGCGCAAAGGACAGTGGGTTACATTGGTTTTAAAAGTTTTACCACACGCGTCGACACGCGTATATTCGTATAGCTGCCGGCTCGCGAAGTTTAAAGTTGTCTTTTTTCCAAGAAGAAAGCTTTACTTTGAGTTGTTATACATAACGATGCTGCACAACGGTCCATGGAATGTTACTGTCGAGTCACTTTTTCCAGCGGTGTAAAGTTGAGTACTTATTTATAGTTGAATTTTCATGTCCATACGTTTTATGCACTCAGCGCCAGCCCTAACAACCCTGCGTTTCCCAGAGTGCTTTGCGCACAGCCAGTTTTTGGCTATCTCCGATAAGGTCCATGGAGATCAATGCATGCATAAGACCCATTTCAATGCATCCAGCCATTGATCTCCATAATACACTGGATAGGACATCGCGCGCCATTGTGTAACGCGTGCGTTTGCTCAGGAGGGTTTAGAAACTTCAAGCGCGGGTCGGCGCAGAGACCGAACGCAACACAAACAAATGAAGTTTGGGGGTTGGGGCAATAAATTTGCCATATATTTTGCTGATTTTCGAGTGGTTTAGAATTAAACTTTTGGTGGAAATACCTTACTATGGATTATAGGATGTGTTATGCGTTTGTGGATGTAGGCCCACGAATGCCGGGCGCACGGATGACACAAAAAGAGGGATTTGATTCCATAAGTAAGCGTTTTAGTCTGCAGAACAATAAGTTTAAGTGTGTGGGAATATAAATTATAACTTTATTTGAAAATAATTCTAGAATCCTTATTTCATTTGCCTTTTTTGAATGATCGTAGTAAGCTGTAGTTTGCCGGTAACTTATTTGGCAGGGTGGCGATTCATTTCTTTAATTTGGAGCAAACAAAACGCATCATTTCCACGATATTGTATTAAGTTAGCCTTATTTTTATCTATAAATAACTACTGTGAACTATCATGATGGCATTCATCAGCGCATGCGCAACCCTCCTAAACGGGGCTGCGCGTTTTTACAGGAAGCGCTGTACAAAAAGAATACGCGTGTCCTATCCAGTGTATAATGGAGATCAATGCATCCAGCAACCTGGGGAACCAGTGAAGTCAAGTTGCACCCCTTCAGAAAATGGAAGATTCAATAATGCGCATGCGGACTAGACCACTTCAAGCAGCAGGTAAACATCGGACATTTCGGCAAGCGGAGTGACACAGAAAATCATTTTTTTCTAAAAAAATTGAGGGTCAATTACAAAAATGAGACTGCACAAGCATAACCGATGTATGAGGATCTGGGAAAAAATAATTCAGGGGAATTCACGATCTAGGAGTGGCGGTAGGTGCTGCAATGTTTCACCAAAATTTCATCTATCAATTGTTGTTTTCAAAACCCATAGCGTTACGGCACCCCGAAAAGTAAGAGTGCTAGAAGGCTCACGGAGTAGCCTTCTAAATCTAGAAGTAATTCATGTCATGCAGTTGTTGTTGTGTCAGCGCCACTGATATAGCTCAGTGGTCAGCGCCATGCGCCAGCGCAGCAGGTGTGACGTGCTGCGAACTCTTGGTGGCGCACTCTACTCAGTCAACTTTTTAAAGCTGTATTATTATGGCAAATCATTGTCTACTGTCTCCTGAAATCGCAATCAGATGATAAACACCGATAAGACGGCGCGACAAACTGTCATTACTGCGGTGTCCCCGCCCGCGTTTTGTGTGGCAACAAAAGAATTTACGCTACACCGCACTACTACTATGGGGATACACCGAATTCGAATTCGCATTCGAGTGACTTGAACTCCATTGCATGCATCTCCACTATAATGCTAAAGCTGATGTGTAGCGTTATTGTGGAGAGTCTCTACACTGTCAACCTTCACAGGAGGATACTGAGACCATTTGACTATCATCAACCGACAGAATGATTATTGAAAACCTTCATCTGTTTCAATCATATTCAACATAAAAT
Organism: Astropecten irregularis; assembly: GCA_963971285.1. Classification (NCBI taxonomy): domain Eukaryota; kingdom Metazoa; phylum Echinodermata; class Asteroidea; order Paxillosida; family Astropectinidae; genus Astropecten; species Astropecten irregularis. The sequence goes on along the minus strand of OZ020247.1, from coordinate 5,734,183 downwards.
CTATGTATCATGAAATCAATCACAGGGAAAATAAACAAACCAGATTGAATGTAGTCATCTAAAGGTGCCCAAGGAGAGCTTACAGAAGCGGGAGTCGGACCTACTACCACCGAAATGCATTCTGGGGATGAGTTGAAATTAAGCTACATGCCAGAGTACATGACACAACTCATTGCCAATATCTTGTCCAAAATGACTAAGAAAGGATATATAGGCGCGGGCCCTTGAGTCTAATGTTCAGGAGATTGACGTTCTGACGAGTGGTCAGATGTGGCAAGGGTATGTCATCCACACGGGGACAAATAGCTGCATGCCTCATAATGGACACAGGATAGCTCATGAAGGTGTATATCTGAACTTGATCAATACACCCAAGAAACATGGTGAGAGAATTCGTACTGACCGAAATAATACTTCTAAAAGAACAAAAGAGATGCCACGACCAAGACGACAAAGATCATGCACCAGGGTCAGTTAGTCATGGAATAACATAGCATATGGCTTATTACAAAGTTTCTAAACGCATAAACTTTACAGAATCAGAATTTAGGCAGGAGGAAATGTTTCTTATTTTTAAAACACACGGACACTATGGTGTCTATATACATAGTGCGTGAAGAAAAACGTTTAAACATCACAATAAACACTTTCAAATTGCTATGGATATACAGTGCATGCATCTCAAATATTAAGACTATGATTCAATACATGTGATAATCATTCTATCAATTTGCCAAATCCAAGCAACTTACAGATATAGAAAGGCCTATACCTCTGAGCTGTGTATGACCGTGCAGAGTCTAATGGTAAATCATTAATAAACAGTTGACGTAAAATATGTAAATATGACTCAGATGTCTTCATGCGGTCTTCCTGCAGTTCCCATAGTTACGTTGTGGTTCCTTAATTGACTGATGGACGCGGGACGATGAGCGGAATCTGGCTGTATCTGTCGCCTCCTTCGCTGGAATGCTTGACGAAAAGCAGCTCGGTATTGTGAACTCATTGCACCATAAATCAACGGATTCACCATCGAATTCAAAAACAGCGGTGCTTGGCCTATCAAAGAAGCTGTAGACCAATTTCCCAGCGCAGTAGTGATTGGATTAGGTATCTGGACTACGTCACAGATCCAGCGTGTGACAAATATGACGTAATATGAGGTCTGGCATAGGAAGAATACAACACCATTGACTACCAGCATTTTGGCAACTTGTCTTGATTGCTTCTTGTTTTCGTTTCTGCAATTCAATTTCGTTCGCTTGCTTAATGTGTTTATTATTAGGATGTACATGTACACATTAGTTACCATTGCAATCAGCCAGCAAATGCTTTCCAGTGGAATATAGTAATACACAACCCAGGCTGTACGAACCCACAGTGTGCTTAAGACGATGGTAATCTCGAATCTTTGTCTTTAGGCCATCGCAGACACGTCAAGTTTAGTTTACCAAAAGCAGGAATTAGTGATCCTCCATATACGAACCCCGCCAGCCAGCAGATGGCAACCATTCTACAGGCTCGTTGTCGTCCGCGGATTTGAAGATGTTTAATGGGGTAACACAATGCAAGATACCTCTCATATGTTACCATGGTTACCAATGCAACGCCAAAGTAGTACAAGACATAAACAAAAAGATAATAACTGACACATTCCACCGAATTTACAAATGGATAGTGGGACGCCACTGGCGATATTGTATATCTCCAAATGTGCCTCATGGCGGCTAAACTCGGACATATATATCAGCGACTGCCAAGTTTGCTAAGTATATACCAGTCTCTGATCTCATTGAAGGCACACGGCACACGACAAAGAGAAAACACGAGTTACTGAGGATACCAAGACAGCAAATAATCGGTATGACGATGGTTATGATCTTGACATCAGTTGAAGTATACAGCCACTCAGAAACTGTCTCCTCGGTGATGTTAATAGTGTTTTCTTCACTGCACTCACCTGATGTTATGCCTGATCCCATGATGGATTGGAGTATTGAAAGAAATACACAATTCCGGTTGACAGTGTTAACGAACTGCTGGATGGGTAGTTTTGCTCAGTCCTCCAGTTTGCAGACAGGACACAGAATGGTACATGGGAAGTTTTGAAGCGCACCAATTTACACCGACATCTTTCTTGAAACGAATTTTCTGATGTAGTCATCCAAGTTACAACTTCTAGTCTTGATCTCACGTTCTTCCCACTCAGAAGAATTCATTTCTGCCGAAATTATTTTTCTCACTTTTTAAGGATTAAAACATCAGAAGGCATCAAGGCGTACTCAAGACTGTGAGTGGACGAAAACACAAAGATATTGCACAAAAAACCTGACTTGTTGGCACATATCTTTATATGCACACAATCTGTACGTGACTGGATCAAAATACTGATTGGAAAATGCTAAGTCGGCAATGACAGAATTGCATGAAAAGGGGGGAATCTTTTATTTCTCTTTCTGTGTGAGATGAAATTCTGTTTCCAGTGTAAATATAATCAAGAAGAGTCAGTGGGATGTTTATATAATTATATTGAGGATGGAAAGAGCGAGGTTTTTCGGCTGGAAATGATGACTTGAATAACATTACGGTACAGTTTCTGTCCTTTAATCAAAAGGAGCTTCCATCAAGCTGTATTATTATGACAAATCATTGTCTGCTGTCTCATGAAATAGCAATCAGATGATAAACACTGATCAGACGGCGCGACAAACCATCAGTCATTACTGCGGTGTCCCCGCCCGCGTTTTGTGTGGCAACGAAAGAATTTACGCTACACACATATAGAGCTATATTAAAATTACTAGAGCGCTAGCTCCGCACACAAAGTGATGCCTGCTGGTGGGCGCATCCATGTTTGTGCACAAACCTATGGAAAACACACAATTTGTGTACGTTTTTGTATATCAGTGTGCGCATGTCTTCCCTCGGTGACTGATCTAGAGAACCAATTCACACACAAACGATGCATTCAAATGCAGTTAATAGAGCAAATTACATGTACTTTACAGCAGGAAACTGGGTCTGTCACATAGACTGTGTCTGTCACGTAGAGCTATATTAAAATAGGTAGTATCATACTTTGGTATATATAAGAAACCAAAAGAGAACTACGTATAACTTTGAGGGTAAGAAGATGGTGCTGGTAGCCTACCATTAAACTTTTTCCGCCTTAAATTGCCGGTGTATTTATCCAGAAATTAGTAAAACAACGACCGAAAATCTGTTTGATCTTTTAAAAGATTAAAAATAAAAGAGAAAAGACTTAAGAAATACTGTGGCCGTTTTTCACTGTTTTCTCAAAAAGTGGGCACCGTATGGGACTGAAATTTTCACAGATGACTGTTACCGTATGATATTTTTGCCCATGAATATCTGTATTTCTTTGATAAAAACCAAAGTATGATATTACCTTTAAGTGCATTGTTTTACGACACGGAGACTTAGGCTCAGGCTCAGGCTCCGCCAGCTCTGTCATAGGTTGTGGTTTTTCATTGAAGCTGAAGCTGTTTTCCTTTCCAAACTAAGGAATCCGAACTGCTGCCAAAAGCCTCTTTTTGATATCCGTTATTTCGGAACGGATTCATGAAAATGGAGCCGGAACCTGAGACGGAGCCTGAGCCTCTGATTCCGCGTAAACGCCCTATGCGGCACAAACCTGGAAGGACAGCCGACGCAATTAATATTTTCATTACTTTGATATTAATATTTACTATCCGTTTATTTCTTCCCTAAGTGAGGTTTTGTTTATGAGGTTACTATCCTTATAATACGTCCCTTAAGGGACGGAAAAAACATTTTCCGGAGTGGAAAACAAAATTTGGGAGTGAAAAAAATACGGAAGTACGGAAGAGTACGGAAGAGTATATTGTACTTTCGCATTTTTGTGGCTGCCATGACGCATGCCATTATGGGCGAATTCACAACCACTAACCTTTCGCGGCAGTTCACCGCTGTTTTAATAATTGTTTTGTACATTTCACTTAATTTCTAATTATCGTAAACTAAAGCAAGACAAGATTTTTCAGAAAAAATCATGCCACTATAAAAACACACAAATAAAAATGTGCGCAGATTTGTGTTGTTTACGTCATTATAATGCATTTGCAAACATCGCATAACGAAGCTGCGCAGATATTTGTAAATTTGTGATGTACGATGTATCAAACATTACAAATATGTGCGAAGATATTTCTGATGTTCGATGTTCCTCCTGCGCCACCTTTTTTTTCCGTCTTGCGTATGATATTCATAGTTAATTTCACACTGTGAGTAATGTAATGCACGTGTAACCAAGAAAAATGGTCCACGTCACTGTACACAATAATAACTCAAAAAAACTTTGAAAGATCCACTGGTTCGATGATTATGACGCAGAATTAATAAATTAGTTGGGACAGCGAGACAAGATTTGATTTCAACAAAAAAACAAACAAAACCTTTAATTTAACTTCTTACAAGAAAATGCTAATAATGAGTTTCAATACAAACAAAAAAATCGATTCAAAGAATTTAGCAACGCAATCCAGAAGAATGTAAATGAAACTGTGAAAACAAACTAGTACCCCAAAAGAAAAAAACAGTTTAACAAACAAAAAAAACCCAAAAACAACAACAGCACTAAAAGTGGTTTACTTAATTAGCACATTCAGACATTGTCCTACATCCCTTATGATGATATCAGGATTAGATGCAAAACCAAACAGTCATGGCAGTTATGTATATAATGAGGTTACACAGGAGTTGGTGGTCACTGTGTGCTGCCGGTCTGCTAACTGAAGGCCTTGGCTAAAATGCATGGTCTAAATGGCCACTGCTCACTTGAGGGGTGAGGAGTCAAGTTACACCAAGTTATGCAATCAAAAAGGGATGCTCAGCAAAATTCCCCCCCAAAAATCAGGGACCTACTTCTTTAAAGTGTACAAAGAAAAAAATGAAAGAAAAACATGTGGAAATTAACTAACTAAAAAATCCCTACTTTACACTCTCCACAGTTTTAAAACGTTGGCTCCTGACAACAACAAAAAAATTATCTAATGTTATAATTTATCTGAGAAAAGTATAATGGACTTGGTGAAGTAGTTGGCTGAGAGTCTTGCTCATCTATTCACGAAAACGTGTAGGAAGCCTGATCACTCGTCTCGGTCTGATCAACATAGACTCATCATCACAGGAAGTACAACCCTCTTCATCATCAGCGAAATTCTCAGGAGCAGACGTAGAACTCGGGCTTTGGTCTTGTGTATCCCGAGGATCAGAGGAAACAGCAGAAATATCATCTGAATACAACAGAGGCTGAGCTTCAAGTGGTGAAGTATGTACTGGTGTATCTACCTTGAACGGACATCGAGTCAGCAGATTGCGATGGACCACCTTCGTCTTCATAGAACCAACTTGTCTGACTATATACACTGGACCATTGGGTTGTTTCCGTACTACGATGTATGGAATCTCCTCCCATTTGTCTTTTAGTTTGTGCTTGCCCCGGAGTGATTTGTTTGCCAGAAGGACCTTGTCCCCAGGACTGAAGGTAGTTTCCTGCACTGTCTTGTCGTAACTTGCCTTCTGCTTCTGACGGGACTTCTCTGCCTTGGCCTCCACTTCTTGATAAGCTTGCTGGAGTTGTCCTTGGAGATTCTCAACGAACACAGTGAGCTCCACGTCCCTTTCATCGTTGATTGGCTCTTGGCTGGGAAGCAGCATCATATCAACTGGAAGCTTGGGTTCCCTCTGGAACATCAAAAAGAAGGGGGAGTAGCCAGTAGACTCGTGTATAGTACTGTTGTAGGCGTGAGTCATCGCTTCAGCATACATCGCCCAGTTTGTCTTCTCTGTCTGTTCAAATGTGCCAAACATCGAGAGGAGTGTACGATTAAACCTCTCGGTCATTCCGTTACCTTGGGGATGATATGGGGTTGTCTTCGTCTTCTCTACACCAAGGATGTGGCAAAGCTCCTTCACAACTCCTGATTCGAAACACTTCCCCTGGTCTGAATGGATTCTTTCAGGTATGCCGTAGTTCACGATGAATTTTTGCCAAAGAACCTTGGCTACCGTTGAGGCCTTCTGATCCTTAGTTGGATATGCTTGGGCGTAGCGTGTGAAGTGGTCAGTTACTACCAGCAGGTTTTCATATCCACCCTTTGAGCGCTCCAGGCTAAGGAAATCGATGCAGATTAGCTGTAGAGGACGGGAGGTGCGAATACTCTGTAGTCCAGCACTTCTTCGACCATCGGGAGTCTTCCTCAGAGCACAGCGCTTACAGGCCTCCACATAAGCCTTTACGTCGCTGTATACTCCTGCCCAACGAAAGCGGCTTCTCACCAGTTGGAGTGTTTTCCGGAATCCCAGATGTCCCATTTCATCGTGGAGACTTTCCAATACCTTCTGCTGCATGGCTCGAGGGAGAATGGGTACACCACCCAATACGTATTCCTCATCTTTACTGTACACAAGCAAATCGCCTTGCATGTGGAGCTGATCCCATGAGTTGAGTAACCGCTGGACATCTTTAGTCTCCCGCTTGGTCTGTCTTCGACTTAGTTTCGCCTGTCTGGTTGATTTGAGGTGGACAACCCTACTGATTGCAGGGTCACCTTGTTGAGCAACTAACAGGGTGGTGTCATCACTTGAACAGCTCGTCCCCAAGTCCTCATCCCCTACTGTTGCTGTATCTTCAGAACTACTGGAACGTCCGTCGCTTTCCGAGGTCACCGGCAAGTTAGGCACTTGTACTTGCATTTCCACTGCTGGTGGAACACCGCCTGCCTTTGCATCTGTCGCCTGGGGTATAAGTACTTCGCCATCCTCACCTTTGCCATTTCCATCCAAGATTTGGGCCACCTCACCTCTGGTGATCCTGGACAGGGCATCTGCATTACCATTTGCCTTGCCAGGGCGGTACAGGATGTCGATGTTGAATTGTGAGAGGTCACTCACCCATCGTTGACCATGTGCGTCCAGTTTTGCCGTTTTGAAGATATACGTGAGTGGGTTGTTGTCGGTTACTGCACTGACCTGCTGTCCATAGAGATAGTCTTTGAATTTGACCGTGACTGCCCAGTGTAGTGCACGGAACTCAAGTTTATGAGCTGGATATTTGGCTTCTGATGGGGTAAGTGTACGGCTCGCATATGCTACGACTCTTTCTTTCCCGTCTTGCACCTGGGCTAACACCGCTCCAAATCCCCCTCCGGACGCATCAGTCTGTACGACGAATGGAAGGCTGTAGTCTGCGTATGCCAGGATGGGTGCGCTCGTCATTTGGGTTCGAAGTGTCTCAAAGGCGTCTTGGCACTGGTCACTCCAGCAGAAAGGAGGGTCCTTCACACCTCGTTTCCCACCAATTAAAGCAAAGAGCGGTGTGGCTATCTTGGCATAGTTGCGAATAAATCTCCGATAGTACCCTGTGAATCCCAAGAAACTGCGGACATCCTTCTTGCTCTTGGGTCTGGGCCAGTCAGTTACCGCAGATGTCTTCTCAGGATCTGTGGAAATGCCCTCCGCAGAGACAACGTGGCCTAAGTAGTTTACCTTTGCCTTGAACAGGTGGCACTTCGCTGGCTTCAGTTTAAGGCCATGCTCCCGTAGCCTCGAGAACACCTTCCCCAGTCGCTCCTGATGTTCCTCCACAGTAGAGCTGAACACGATTATATCATCAAGATACAGAAGGAGATTGTCGAAATTCATGTCACCAAGTACAGCCATCATCAGCCTCTGAAACGTTGCCGGAGCATTCATCAATCCAAAAGGCATTCTGGTAAATTCGAAGAGACCCATCGGAGAAGTGAAAGCTGTTTTTGGACGATCCTTATCAGCCATCTTCACCTGTAGATATCCTGATGTGAGGTCAAGACTAGAGAAGTATTTGGCCTTCCCAATAGCATCCAGGGCCTCCTCAATACGGGGCAAGGGGAATGCATCTCGTACTGTTTTGGCATTCAGTTGTCGGTAGTCGACACACAGCCTGAGCCCTCCATCTTTCTTACGCACGACTACAATGGGAGACGCATAAGGGCTTTGGCTAGGCTGTATGATTCCCATGGTCTTCAACTCGTCAATATGTTGTCGAACCTCCTGGAATTGGCCAGCAGGTATTCTTCGATACGGCATTCGGATGGGAGCTTGGTCAACGAGAGGGATCTCATGTTCAACTGTTTGGGTGAACCCAAGGTCTTGGGAATCCTTGGAAAAGACGTCCTGGTGTTGCCGCAAAAGATCAGCAACTTGCTCCCTCTCCTCCGCAGAGAGATTCTCATGCGCCACATCGACATTGCTGACCTCATGCTTTTCCACTGTGGACGTGTTGCATACGGCTGAGTTGGTCATAAAATCATAGGGCTTGCTGTGGTCTCTACTCGGACTGGCAATTTCCCGAACTGCAGACATCTTGGCAATCCGCATCCTTGGCCTGATCACGATGTCCTGCTGCGAGAGATTACACACCCGGACCGGAACCACTCCCCTCCTAACTTCAGTGAAGGTTCTCCCAACAACCAGATTGCTGTCTGCAGTTGCATCTAGTGGCTCCACAAGAGCACTGAAGGTCCGCATCCGTGTTCGCCGGGGGCCTTGGGTCACCACATCCATCTCCATTCCGGGCTTGATCACCAGATGCTGATTGCTGACACAACTCAGTGATCCAATTTCGCCATCTCTCCTTGCCAGGTCAGTACCGTCGTCATTGATGCATTGGAAAGCTGAATGCCAGGGAGGAGATCGTCGCCGTGTTCGGGACATGAACCACCTCCCGTGCTTGTCATGCATACCATCACGCACGGCCAGAATGACATTGGTCCCAAGGAGAACTGGAGTGGATGCCCGGAACTCGGTAGTGGGCACAACCAGGGCAGGGACTTTCTGAAAGGTCTGGCCCAAGACAGTTACATCTATCCAGACGTAGCCTTTGTGAGGTACAATGTGACCACCGGCACCATAGATGAGAACATTTGTGCTCTCCAGCCCCTGACATTGCAGCACAGGATGTGTGGACACATACTTATCGGTGACAGTCGTCACCTGCGATCCAGTGTCTAACACCGCCTGGCATTTGCTCCCTGAAAGAGTGACATCGACAACACTTACTGGGCCTACGAGCTGTCCATTTTCTGGTTTCTCATGTGTAGCTGCCTTTAGTACAGTGTTGTTCGTCTTGTGGGAAGACACCATCGCTCCTGTGGTCATCAGTGGGTCAATCAGTTGCTCTTCTGCTCCTTGTTCTCCATCAATGTGTGTGGTCTGGCTATCTAACTGACTGGAGGTGATGTTAGGGCATCCGTTCTTGACTGCATCCAAACCTACTGATTGCCCTGCATCAGGAGGTTGTTCCCGTTTAAAGAGGGATGCTGGGCTTGTCCTGGGCAATCGCGAGCGAAGTGACCTGTAGCTCCACATGCATAGCACAAACCCTCTCTTCTGGCCACTGAACTGTTGACCTGTCTATGTGGTCCACCGTAGTGTTGTCTAGGGCGCTCGGTCTCCATGCGGCGGCCTTCTAGCTGTTGTACCCGTTGGTACAGCGCACGCTGCCCATCTAGGAGCTGGTTCAATGCCTCCGACTGTGTGTTGAGGTGTTTGGTCAATTCTGCAACATGATTTTCAGTTGGAGTAGGGTCAGGAACAGCTTTGGTACTTGCAGCTTGTTGCATCAGATGGTAGCGACGTTGTCTGGCGTCCTTTGACAGCTTCTTTTCTTCGGCTATTACATGCAGCTCGCGGCGGAGATCCTTATATTTCATGTGGCGAGGCTGCATGGGGGCAAGCCTCTGCTTCACAAAATCATCGGTCAACCCCACCATGAACTGCGTGGTAAGCATGACATCCCTGTCCTCCCCCAGGGACGCTGGACGGCCTTGCCGGTGTTTCAACTCCTCTACCCGCCGTAGTAAAGCCTGTAAGGCTATGGCAAAGTCACTTGCGCTTTCCTCTGATTTCTGGATCCTGGAGTAGAAGTTGGCAACTGGTGATGAAGCCATGTGACCCTCGCCAAACTCTTCTAACAACTCTGTGAACGCTGCTTCGACCGTTGGCTGATTGGCGGAATGGAATTCAAGATTTAGGACCACGTCCCTGGCCCGTCCGCTGGTATGACGTACCAGCTCATGGTATCGCACTTGCTCCGGTTGGGGTCCCTTTGCCTCAAGGAGGTACCGGAGGTCCCGCACCCAGTCTTCAACCTTCAACCCATGCCGATCGGATCTCCCGGATCCAGAGAATGTGGGGACTTGCTTAATCTGATGAGCTGTGTAGGTCAGTGGTGCTATGGGCTTGACATCATGAGGCGAATGTGGATGGCACTGCTTGGTTGACTCATGGATCGGGTCGAATCCTGCCAGATGGAGTGGGCTGGACAAGAACGGGTTACCTGGACTGCCTTGTGACTCATGAGACGTCGGTTTGGGTGGGCGTGTTGGAGACTCTGCCAGCTGGAGTGGTCTATACTGGAACGGGTTACCTGGACTGCCTTGTGACTCATGAGACGTCGGTTTGGGTGGGCGTGTTGGAGACTCTGCCAGCTGGAGTGGTCTATACTGGAACGGGTTACCTGGACTGCCTTGTGACTCATGAGACGTCGGTTTGGGTGGGCGTGTTGGAGACTCTGTCAGCTGGAGTGGTCCGTACTGGAACGAGTTGGCTGGACTGCCTTGTGACTCATGGAACGTCGGTTTGGGTGGGCGTGTTGGAGACTCTGCCAGCTGGAGTGGTCTGTACCGGAACGGGTTGGCTGGGCTGCCTGATAACTCATGGAACGTCAGTTTGGATGGACATGTTGGAGATTCTGCCATCCTGTGCTAACAAGTGCCCCAACTTAGAGTGCTGTGTTGTTTTGTGGCCTAAGTGAAAAAAATGTCCCAACTAAAAAAAATTTGCTAAGTTCCTAAAGAAAATTAATCATCCCGGGTTTCGGCACCAAAAATGTAACCAAGAAAAATGGTCCACGTCACTGTACACAATAATAACTCAAAAAAACTTTGAAAGATCCACTGGTTCGATGATTATGACGCAGAATTAATAAATTAGTTGGGACAGCGAGACAAGATTTGATTTCAACAAAAAAACAAACAAAACCTTTAATTTAACTTCTTACAAGAAAATGCTAATAATGAGTTTCAATACAAACAAAAAAATCGATTCAAAGAATTATGCAACGCAATCCAGAAGAATGTAAATGAAACTGTGAAAACAAACTAGTACCCCAAAAGAAAAAAACAGTTTAACAAACAAAAAAAACCCAAAAACAACAACAGCACTAAAAGTGGTTTACTTAATTAGCACATTCAGACATTGTCCTACATCCCTTATGATGATATCAGGATTAGATGCAAAACCAAACAGTCATGGCAGTTATGTATATAATGAGGTTACACAGGAGTTGGTGGTCACTGTGTGCTGCCGGTCTGCTAACTGAAGGCCTTGGCTAAAATGCATGGTCTAAATGGCCACTGCTCACTTGAGGGGTGAGGAGTCAAGTTACACCAAGTTATGCAATCAAAAAGGGATGCTCAGCAAAATTCCCCCCCAAAAATCAGGGACCTACTTCTTTAAAGTGTACAAAGAAAAAAATGAAAGAAAAACATGTGGAAATTAACTAACTAAAAAATCCCTACTTTACACACGCCTTAAGTGTCCTCTGTCATGGCGACCACCGCATTTTGCACTGGATACGTTATACGAAACCACACTATAGCCAGAAGCACTGAACCCCCAGCTTCTGATAACTTGTTTTAATCATACAATAAATAATCTACCAAATTATTTCCAAATGGTTTGGTTTTGTAGCCGATTAGATTTTTTGTTAATTGCCTAAAAAACACTGAAAAATCATTTCCTTTTTCCTGGTGCGGAGCCCCGAAGGGACGGGCAAAATGATAGTTGGAGAAAAGTAAAAAAAAAAAAAAAAAAAAAAAAAAATATTATTTCGTTCCCTCAAAATACTATTTCTTTCCCTTACTTTCCAACGTCAGTCTGTTGACGCTGCGTACAACAAATTGAGTTATTTCAGGCTACTGTCATTCTGTTGATGTAGGCGTGAACATACGTACATGTATACTGTACATACATTACTGAACCGCTGGTTTTTACTGTTGTTTATGTTTCATTAATTAATCATTATGGAGTGATCGGGCCCTTCAGTTTTTAGTTTTTCAGACATATTTTTAAACAAAAACACCCTAGGCTTATGCGCATTTTTTCAGCGATGTCATAGGGTTAGGGTTAGGGTTGGGGTCCGGGTTAGGCTTAGGGTTATATGGTTATAGGGTTAGGGCTAGAGTTAGGGTTAGGGTTGGAGTAAACATACAGATAAAATAAAAACCTGCTGAATATCGACTGTTATTATATATTAATGCATATTTGTTTCTCTCTGTGGAGCAGAAGATACGAGGAATTGGGTGACCGTGTCGGGGCTATTGGGACCGCGGCCTTTGGCGGGTCGGGGCCGGGATGGGGTAATACAGTGTAAATTCCCTAATACTATTTCGTTTCGTTTCACTTTGAGCTATTTTGATGAATTCAGGCCCTGTAGTCGCTGCTCTTTAATGTCATGTTGTGGAATCACCTAATCAAAGTCCGGGAGATTTAATACCTAAAATAATGTCGTTTGTCGTATTACGGGTTATGTGTGACCATTGAGACTGTCTTTATTCACGCTTGAGTGATTTTAGGTGAATAGGGCATTGACAATCACTTCCCTGCTAGATTCCATGACACCGTCAATACATTTCATATGGCCGAGTGGTTCGAGAATGGGACTTCGAATTAGGTGTCCCGGGTTCGAGCCCTGATGAGATGCCCCCGCAATTTTGTTTAATGTTTTACTCCCATCAATAATCTGGTATAAATAGTTTTAGAAAGGGCTGCGATTTCATCAAAGCTTCGTGGTTCGGCGGGATAAGCGATTGTACCACCGCTCAGACTTCCGGCAGTCTGGGTTCGATTCCCGATCCTGACTCTCTGATAATGAATGGAACATGGCATGAGCGGACCCTGGCACCGCGATGGTCCAGGGGCCGCCTTGTTTCTCCCTCTTAGTCCTTCAGAGCTTTGCATGTCAGGCTAAGGTCTCAATGGTGGGGAGGATATGCAGTAGTCGGCTTGCCAGTAAGCCTATGGGTACTATATGGGAGCCGGTAAGCCGGGTGAAAGAATCCCGGTGAGTCGCGTGCCCCTGAACACCTGGCGGTCTGCTTAACTCTTGCTCTTTTTTGTTTCAAAATGTCAGGAGGAATAGTTGAATAGCATGTGTACATGGTTTTTTTTTGTTTGTTTTTTAACTCTGTCAAATGTCCTAGTTTTCAAGTTACGGCGTACACTGTACACCTAGATAATCTTTCCTTTTTATGAATTAATTTTATTTTATTTTATCTGTTTGTCTCCCCGTCGGGTTGTCTGTTTGTTTCTCTGTTCCTGTTTCATTCTAATGTATGTGGGGATCACAGCAATACAATATTGAATCTACATGTAGATCAAAAGAAAAGCGATATCATACGTTTTAATGGAAAACGAACACAGGGCTTGACTGAATCTAAACATAATGAGTAAGTATCAAAGGGTAGTAAAGATTACTTCATATAATTTGTTTTGTCTGATCAAGTACATGTATATTCCATGGACAACTTGAACAATGAATAGCTTTATTAAAGTTGACATAAGTCCTCCTAGGAATGATCAATTTGTTGCATCATTCTCTTTTATTTCTAATAAGCAGGAAAGAGTGCTTGTTAGATTATGCTTTACTGAACTTTTGAGTGTCATTTGTTTGTTTTTAAAAACATCACCAATCTCCGTCTTATTGTGGACTCTTGAGACTTTTGACTTTCTGGTAGTCACCCAGAGAGGGTGCTCGCGGTCAGGCGCTCGATTCGGCTATAGGTACGAATAGAGTATACCTATACCCTTTAAATCCTTTCGGTCGAGGGAACCAAATAGTTATTTCGTGAACGTCAGTCTGTTGACGCTGCGTAACAAATTGAGTTATTTCAGGCTACTGTCATTCTGTTGATGCAGGCTTGAACATACGTACATGTATACATACAAAATGATTGAACCGCTGGTTTTTACTGTTGTCTATTTTTCATTAATTAATCATTATGGAGTGATCGGGCCCTTCAGTTTTTAGTTTTTCAGACTTTTTCCAACAAAAACCACATAAGCTTATGCGCATTTTTTTCAGCGCGGACCATAACAATATTATGCCATATAGGGGTAGGGTTATAGTCCGGATTAGGGTTCCTTACGCATTTTTGTGGCCGCCATGACACATGACATTATGGGTGGATCACAACCACTAACTGTATACCATTATTGCGCTGTTCGCGGCAGTTGACCGCTGTTTTAATAACCTTTTTTGTACATTTCACTTGAATTCTAATTATTATGGAATTACATCTCTGCCATTTTACGCGGCGCAAGTGGGGGCATTCTTGCTTGGATCTCCCAAACTTCACTAGGCATATTTAGTTTGAGTGTGTGGGATTTTTTTTTTGGGGGGGGGCGAGGTTCATATAGAATACTTTCATGACATTTTGGCAATGAGTTATTGGGCTAACACGTTTTCGTGTATCGCTTGAATTTGGAAATGATCTTATGTTTTGAAAGGGAATTTGTTTCAGACAGTTTTTGGGATAGGTGTAATCAAGCTGCTGCGAAATAATAACAGATCAGCTCATACCCTGGCAATCATGACATGTATGTGAAATAAAGTAACACTCAACACGAAATTGAGTAGAAAACATTACTGTTGCTTTAAAATATAGGCCTGTAATATTCATGTCCAATACAAAATTGATAACCTTTACAATCAGATCCATACTTTTCAGCATTTCTCCAACATGATATGCAAAGGATACAATGACCGGAGGATGGAAAATTAATCATAGTTCTGAAAAATGATTCTTTTTCTGGTATCAATTACAAGTAAAAGGTAAATACATGATTGGTAAAGGTCACAGAACAACACTCACACTTTGTCTAATCCAGAACGTACGTGAAATAATAAGCCTATAAAAATTTGAGCTCAATCGGACACCTGAGTCCCGAGAAAATAAAAAACGGGCTCAAATTTTCTTATAAAACATTTCTCATAAATACACCATTTCAGGCGGAAATGTTTTAACGGTATGTTTCATACCCTGAAAGTTATACGTAAATCAGTGAACATTTCTGTTTGATTAATATGTTACCAATCCTGTATCGTACCTTTAAGCAAAAATTATTAGGTGTTCATTAATGAACATTATGGGGTGGGGTGTGGGTTTGTTGAGGAGGAAAGGGGCAGATGAATGAAGAAAGGAGGAAAAGAAGAAAGGAAGACAGGGATTGATTAAAGAAAGATGGAAGTAAAGAAGGGAAGATGGATACCCAAGCTTGGACCCACACATGATGGTTTTGTCTGCCCACTGTTCCACCTGCCTACCTTTCACCTCTTGACCTCAAACTAACCAATACCTCCATTATATTTTCCCCATCCCTGTCTCCCATTCTTCTGTTCACCCTTTCTTCATTCATCTGCCCCTTTCCTTCTCAACACACCCCCACCCCACTCCTACCCCAACCACCCAGTGGCGTAGCCAGGATTTTGAGCGCAGGGGGGCGAATGGGGGGGGGGGGGGCGAGCGCAAAAATGGGGGGGGGGGGCGAGTGCAAAAGTAGGGGCGAGCACTAAAGTGGGGGAGGGGCGAGCGCTTATATCAAGTGGGGGGGGGGGGGCAAGCGCTAAAACAGGGGGGGGGGCTGACTGGATTATAGTATGTAATGTGAAGAGGAAAATCTTCATTTTACATGTAGCCATGGAACACAAATCAAGAGAAAAAAATTCAAAAGTCTGACCACAAAGCAAACAGTTTGACATGAAGATCTTGGTTCTGTTTTAACTGCATAGCGCAGAAACATGGAAAAACCAGATTGTATACTCTTAAAGTTCAGCAGACGATTTCACGAAACTTTACGCAATGGCGTAAGTCCACTTACGCCACAAATGTTGCGTAAGTTGCGCCATAAATTTATGGCGTAAGTCTTACGCGTAAGTAACGCCAAGTTTTGTGAAATCGGCTGCAGAAGCTTTTTATCAGTATAAAAATTATGTACATCTGTCTATTAAACCTTTCAAATGTTAGACGAGTGCATTTACGAAAAAGAAACTTTAAGAGGCATAGCTACTAGCTAGTCACGTTATACAGTTCTTAAAGAAGGTGTGGGAAAGGGTAGTGCGGAGGGTGGGGGAGGAGGTAATAATGGGGAAGGGATGAAAGTGCAGAAAATGTAAGAAGGGGAGGGGGAAACATAAATGAAGAGAAAGAAAGGATGGAAAGGTGAACTTAAGAAGGAAAGAATTGTGAAGGTCAGGAAGAACAGAAGAGCCAGGAGTCAGTGTTTGAAGATGGGGAGGGGGCCTTGGGAGGGTCGTAGTAAAAGTGTAGAAGAGATTTGCCCAGTTGCTGTTCAACTTCATTGCTGCCCTGTCACTGGGTAGATAGATGTATGGGTCATTCCAAACCAACTATCGGTGCACAGGTGGAACAAGACAGTGTAGGAAGCAGGAAAAAGAAAATTACCCTTTATTAGACCCTTTTTCTCAAATGTGCTGCCACAGCCTGTGCTTGTGTAATTTGTGGCCCCAGCAAAAAAAAATACACTGTGCAGACATGCATACTGTAAAAATGTATACTTTTGTAATACATTTCAAACCTACATGTAAAAAATATATACATAGTATAAGACTTGTATACATCTGCATGATCTAGTTGGATTTGTGTAGGCCTATCAATAATATTGTCCATCTCTGATTTCCAGTGGGGGGGGGGGGGGGGGGCAAATAAATAAGCAAATAAAACCATGCACTCATAGATAAGGCTTACATCAAAATGTCATTCAAGTCACACACCATCTGCAGGTAATTTCTAAAGTTGAATTTAAATTCAACGTGATACTTCCTGCTTGTTTGTTGTTTTTCTCTCAAGGTGCACTATACATACCATCTTTCAGAGAGCCAATTCATTCATGTTTTAACGTTAAACTGAAAACAAAACCCACACAGACTTCCTTAAATTGGCAAAGAGATATATGTAGATCAAATCAACCAAACACGATTCAAGTTCCCATTCTGATAAAATCTTTCAAGCATAATGGTATTTAATTCACTGATGTTGCTCATTGATATAATTTGCTTCTTCATTAAGTAAAATATATATTTTCTATTCAGATTAACGTGTAGGACCAAGTCTATAGCTAAATAAAACACTATTTTCTTCTGTTGAAATTCACAATTTCAGGTGGAATATCTGAACAAAATTTTATACATACAAACCTATAACAAACCAAGTACATTGTAATTAGTTCTTTTGAGTCTACCACAACAATTTCCAATGTTTTTTAAACTTTAAGAATACTGATTTTAATCGTACACACATTTGAAAGGAGAGAGGATACATACTGGTTTCCAATATTACTTACCATATACATGATCATAATAGCCTAAGTCATGGCAGACATTGCTAATATATGCTGATAATATATGAATATCCTAGCATTGTTATTGATATCGGTATCCCAATAAACACATGTATGTTTCTGCATCAAGCTTCTCTACTTCAAAATCACCACAGAAAGGGTTTACTTTAGGTAGTCTCACATGACTAATATGTTATTAAGCACTACTTCATTTTGTTTGGCTTCCAAATGTATAGGCCCTACTTCATACAGCCGGAATTGAAATGTGACCTGTCGTCAGAAACGAAAGGAGTTAACTGTTCTGAACTGTTAAGAGTCTGGACTCACAAAATTATTGCCAAAGTTTGGAAAGACAAAATAATGTACTTCATAACAAGTGTTAAAGGATATTCAATGTATCATGAGGAACCTATGTACTTAATTTCAAACTTGCCTGTTAAATAGCAAATGGTGCATGTGAAGTACAAGTTATGCAGTTGATGTAGTAATGTATCCTTTCAAATCAATTGAAACTCCAAGGTGACAGGTCACAATTTTAAGTAACGATAATTTTTAAGGGATCCAGCTCACCACACCTACAGGTTAATACTAATTCTACATGAATCGAATATCGGCATTTTAAGTTCATCTATATCACAACCATTTTAATTCGTTCACCAAAATAATGGATGAAATATCAATCTATCACCAATCATTGGAATCTTGAAACAATTGAGGGCGGTCTTCAAGGTGTCCCCTTCAATATGAACACTGCATGGCAATTGTAGAAATGACTACGGTAGAATTGTTATGATGCATGCAGTTTGTAATGTCTGTTGACACAGATTCACTCTCAGATGAAACTGACCATCAGGAGTTTGATGTTTAGTATTGGTGGTCAGCTACAAACAAGGATTGGCCTCCAGCAGCTCCAGTTGCTCCGCCTCCATACTTACCCAGTGCTGCGTCTCCATTAGCCTGAGCAAAAATCAACAATCAATTCAATTGTCTTAGTTTTATTTCACTAGGCCCAAATCCAACAACAGGTTATTCCTTGAGGGAGAAGGACAACCATGGTACAACTGCAGACACAATGTTTGATGGATCCAAGGATCGGATGTGCAATCGAAATTGGTCAGAATGACTGGCCTTAAAGGTACTATCATACTTTGGTTTTTGTCAAAGAAATACAGATTCATGGGGGAAAATATGAAGACAGATACATTAACAGTCATCTGTGAAAATTGCATACGGTGCGCAATTTTTGAGAAAATCGTGAAAAACGGCCACAGTATTTTATTTTTGATTTTTTAAAAGATCAAAAAGATTTTCGGTCGTTGTTTTACTAATTTCTGGATACTGATACACCATTTCAGGCGGAACAATTTTAACGGTAGGTAATTTCTATCACCACCATCTTCATACCCTGAAAGTTATACGTAAATCTGGTATAATACATGGTAATACATTAATGGTACAATACATGATTGGTAAAGGTCACAGAACAGCAGTTACACTTTGTCTGATCCAGCATGTGCATGAAATGATAAACCTGTGAAAATTTGAGCTCAGTTGGACATCTGAGTCACGAGAAAATAACGAAAACCCGACTCAATTTTTCTTGTAAAACATAAAGAATGGTTTTGATAATACACTAGATCAAAACTCATTTTGGTCTTTATTTGGGTACATATGTTACCAATTAATAAAAACATTCTCTCTAGTGTGACACTTCCCATCTAACTACAAATGCACAAGGGCAACAATGAAGGGAAATTAAATAATGAAAACCCTTATGTTTAAAAAAAAAAATATTATTAAAGAGGAAGGTAAAATATGCATTTAAAAAGGTTCAAAGGAGAAATACAGTAGTACACTTTGAGGGAATATTGATCGAGGCCTTACCTTGGCACGCTTGAGAAGCTCACTCTGTGCAGCCTTAACATTCTCAGCTTTACCTCCCCATGCTTTGAGTACACTAGCCTGGAGAGCACGGCCGTAGGAGAATGTCAGAGCCCAAGGCTTCTTACCAGGGAAAGCATTAATAGCATTCAGATGGACTGATGCCTCCTCCTCAGACTGACCTCCAGACAGGAAGGTCACACCTTCAAATACCATATACCAAAGGTCAATATATTCATAAATATGTACCGTACAATAGGACTGTAACAAGACTTAGAAGCATTGCACTGTAATCACCAACTAGAGGAGACTGAGCTGACTGACTACCAGCTTAACCATGTGCAACATCGGCAAAGGTATTTGATTTGTCATGAATTCAAAACAAACCTGTGAAATGTTCAGCTGATGTTATCTTCGAAAACAGTAGAAACGAAAACCCGTTGCAATGGGAGACTTTGCAGACCCAGTCTTCAAGTCAACAGCGCACGCGCACATACGCGAAAGCATGCGCAAAACAACGCTCGCATGCACTGTTGACTTGACGACCTTCTCCAAAGTCTCCCATTGTTACGCCAAATTGTGAGGGGATATGGTTGTCTTATTTATGGTCATCCAAAGATCAAAAATATTTTGGTGTTTGGTTTTACTCTTTTCTTGATAAAAGTATAGCATTTCAGGCAGAAACAATTATTAACAGTATGTTTCTATACACGAAAATGACACGCGATTCATGTAATTGGCCTTCCAGAGCATGAGGGGTAAATTCTTTTAAATCCTCAAAGAAAAGGCGGGAAACGACACAAAAGTAATGGCATGTCGCGCCGTTGGATCGCTGTACATGTACATGTTGTATGTATATTCCCTGTAAGTTATATCTACATCTTTAACATTTCTGTTTTGGTTTGTTACCAATGTTGTATATGACCTTAAAATAATTCTGTGAACTTGTCACCCTACCCCCTGCATATAATCAGATTTAAATGCAACATAAATAATCTAAATAATGGGGATCAAGCCTTAAATAATCAATGTACTGTTTGAAATACATTTCACCCTGCAATTTAGCAGCAGCACATGTTTGTGCTGCTGAGTCTTATCATCAAGCAAGATAATGACCTAAATATATAAAAATAATACAGAGTTCAGGGGGCCCAATGTGTTGATCCTACACGTAGTAGGTTCTTTATAATGTAAGGTCCTACTAATTCTGAGCACTTGCCACTTGGCAGCATTCCGTTTATCACAGGCATACGGACTTTGTTGTAATTACAATCCAACAGATGCTTTCTTGAAAATTCGCTTCAAACTTACAGAGTTTCATTATTAGCTATGACAATGTTGTGACGTACCTGGCATAGCTGCAGGGACAGTCCTCTGCAGTGCCTGTACTGTTGCACGGCCTACTTCTTGTGGGTTGGCCTTGCTAGGACAGCTCTGGCCAGGAATCACCATGTTTGGCTTGAGCAAGGTGCCTTCCAAGAACACATTGTTATTCATCAGCGCCTTGTAGGTGTGGGACAGAACCTGGACAATGGGGCAACAAGTGTGGCAAATATCGATTAACTCGCAATCGCTCTCAGTAGATAAGCCAAAATGCATTTTCCATGTGTGACCGTGACGTTGCAATCAACCGCTTCAACATTCGATATTCTTTTGACATTTTACATCTACCTGGGGTCGATTTCATGCAGCCTTAAAGAGGATCATGCCTGAGCCTAAATGAAAAGCTCATGACGTCATAGTACGGAGCCTTTCCATGAAATGTCTGCTGCCCCCATTGACGAAATTCAGACAGTTTCAATTTTGGGTTAGCTTGCGGGTTGAGCATGTGGAGAGAAAAATCATCAAAAAGACTCTCTTTCTGTGTTCAGTGTGAGATAAATTTTTTTTTTCGCATGTCAAGTTATGTAATGATTATAGTTCTAACAAATAAAGCGAGGTTTGTTGAGTGTTGAAGATCCTCTTTAATGAAGGATATGAAGGATAACCCATTACAGTATACCCTATTATGTAGGGCTACAGTGCATCATAAGTCCTATGATTGATAGCAAGATATGACGAGTTAGGTGAAATATTTATTATATATTTATCAATATTTATTGAGCCATAATTCATATTGTGTCAAGGTGCCAACGGATCCATACATGCATCCTACAAAGCTTTCATCAGCTAACCCTGTATCACTTTTTGCAAATACATGTGTTAATACGCTGTTGAGACATGATTAAAACCATTTTTATAAAGCGCATATCACAATTAATATGTTAAGTCTCTAAGCGTAAACTTTTATCCTATGTCATCGGACTACATTTACATTCCTGAAACCATCTCAACTCCCTGGGGTGTCCCCGGCTATTGTAATATACACAGAGGCTAATCAAGCACATAAATTAAGCCATTTCTACACTCACATGTACCCATTTACACCTGGGTGAAGAGAACAATATGTGACAAACATGGGTGTCGATCCCGGGGGGATGGGGGTGGGGTGGCATGTATTATCAACCCCCCCCCCCCCCCAATATTTCGAGGTTGAATACCATTCAAGTTTATTGTATAGAAATATTACATAATCCTTGTTTTGTTTTTTTAAGTCTTCGCAGGGAATTTATACTACACCTGTATGTTTATTTCGTCTGAATATCGTATTTAAATGCTCTAAAATGCGACTTTTCGACCCTGTTTTTATTAAAAAGTCCCTGGTTTAGTAGGGGGGTATCTCGCCTCCCACAACCTTCCCGCTCGGTCGCTTCGCTCCCTTGCATAGGACACCAAATCACCAATCACCCCCCCCCCCCCCAATCATGACAAGAAATCGACACCTATGGTGACAAAGCATCTTGCCCAAGGATGCAAGCACAACTAACCCAAAGCTGGATTTGAACCTACACCTACACACTGAATATGACACACCATACCACTAGGCCACAGCACTCAACAAATAAACCAGGGGTTGATTTTGGGAAGCCCTATGTTTGATCAAAATTTGAATTACGAAGGATATCCCATCGTATCCTATATAGGGCTGCAGTGCATCATAAGACCTACGATTGATATTAAGTTACGATGAGTGTGGTGAAATCGACCCCAGGACCACTATAGCCACCAGGCTTGAGAAATACTGTTGTTCATATCCGGATGATTCGGGCAATTTCTTGGATAATGGACAGTACACGAAATATGGTGGAGAGCATTTCTATGCACCTGTTCTGTGACGTATTTTGCTCTTGCCAGGTCATGTGACCCATCAGAGAGAACTTCTGGCTCAACAATTGGCACCAGACCATTCTGAAATGAAAAGCAAGAAAACAATAATAAAACCATGTTGAATAAATTGACTACCAACCTAATAAGGAACACAAGTTAAAGGGGCAACGTTATACATACATCACTATGCGCCTAGAATTCACACAATGCAATGCGTCACCAAGACATTTGTGTTTCAGACTTTCAGGTGTTTGTCCGATTGAAACATTTCACAGGCTTATTGTTTCATGTACATGTACAATTGTACATGCTGGATCAGACAAAGTGTGAGTGATGTTCTGTGACTTTTACCAATCATGTATTATACCTTCAATACGCATTCATAAAAATTTCATTTCTTAGCTTAGTATCATCTTGAAACTAGACTTAACAATTGTATAGCTTTGTCTACAGTAAAATGGAGAAATTGTGTAAAAAGAAAATACACATAAAAAAACAGCATAAAACACATTTAAGTAAATATTCAAACTCACATCATGTGTAACGCAAATCTTACCAGAGTAAAAGGAAATAAAAATTTCAAGTATACACTAAACTAATCATACCTGTTGACAGATGCTTGCATAGCGAGCCAAGACGTTAGCATTCTCCCTCATAGCAGGACCAGACGGTGTGGTCTCACTGATCTTCAAGACACATCGCCACTTGGCAAAGCGTGCCCCATCCTTGTAATACTGAGCACAACGTGCACCAAGGTCATCCAGACCCTGTGTGGTGCACTCACCAGCATCAAATCCACCCAGGGGCACCACACCCTTGTCAACCTGAATGGGAAATCAAAAGATGTTCATGACTGAACTGGACTGACTGTCAACAGGTGTATGTCTGGATTTTGATATATATGACTGAGCAGGGTTAATTTCTGCAACACCCTGATCGCGATCGTAGTCATCATTAAATGCTACTTCCAATTGTCAGAAATCCACATTTAGATCTGCAGAACTGTCGGAGAATAGACCTTATTCAATGGTGCATCCATGCAACATTCTAAGAAGTGTATTCAAAGTGAGGCTTGGTTTCAAAATAGTCTGGTGCCCGTTTTCTTTTTAGAATTGGTGTTATCTTTTTCAACAGGAATACAAGGAAGGTGACAAGATGGATGCACTGTGAGTCCGTGATAAGGCATGGTGGATATGTAACGGCTGGCTGAACCATCACATTTAACATCACTGATTCAGAAAATGAACAAGTAGGCATAACAAGTGCAGAATTTAATGGGTATTAACCAGGGGTGAGAGTCATTGCCGACAAAAAAGGTCTGAATGTGTTGGGTAGTTTGGTGAAATGAAGACATCAAGCCTGGAAATAAACGGGGGCCAAGGAGGCCATGGTCTTCGTTTCCCTGGTTCTTGGCCTTGGTGGCGGCTTCAAATGTTTCCATAGACATTATGACTTTCCAATGGAATTGGGGCATCAGTAGGTGCATTCACACACACCGAAAAGCGTGATTATTTGCGTCGCAATTCAAATCACGAGAATTTTGTGGCGTGTCCACACAGGCAGAAAAAGGGCAACCCAAGTCGTAATCGAGTGACAGTTTCAACTGAGGAAGTAAAATCATGTCAACAGGAATGCATGAAAATGAAATCGGCAGCTCATTTGCCGAAAATGACCGGGAAAACCTATAATAATAATACAATATCTGAATTCAGACAATGTTTAGAAATTTCTCATCTCTTGCAGGTAATATCAAGGTGGATTAGTAATGTACTCGAAATAATTCATCCTTAAAGTCGGATTAATGTCAAAAGATATGCATGGACCAGACATTATTCATTCATTATTAGAGTCTTCTGAAATTCAAGCCATTTGAACTGTCCATCTAGGTGTAGATCATATTTGGCTGAACAAAAACTATCCCCAGTTCAGATGGAAGATCAACACAAACCTTGATGCCAGGAATAATTCCCCTCTGCTTGATCAATTCCACAAATGGCGTGCCATCATCACTCTTCTGGTACAGGGTCTCGTGGAAGAGAATCACCCCACTGATGTTCTGGCCTATAGCGGGATCAGTTGTGAACAGAAGCTGACGATACAGACGGCGGTTCTCCTCGGTGTTCTCGACACCAATGTTAGCCAGCCGCTTACCCATGGTCCCTAAGGGTCAAAAGATTCAGGCATGAAGGCATTAATGTAGCCATATGAATTCAAACTATAACTGAAATGATCCTAACAAAAAAAAACATAAGTAGACAGTCTTTCATTTCAAAAAAAATTCAGGAGATCTTTAAATCAACAGTTGCAATCGCAATCTCACCTTTATGTAAGCATTTGTTCTTCTTATGACTTCTTATTTCATGTGGATGTACGAGAAATCATCGAGAATGGAGTTTGAATAAAGCAACCTCATTAAAAATGCCGTATTTTGGGAAGAAGTTTAGCGAAACTTCGACAACGAACGAGATTGACTTCCTAGCTAGCTATGGAGTACAGAATCATGGATTTTAGCATGGTGCTCTAGAGAAGTAACGGTTTTAAATGGATCGAGTCGAGAGTGAGACACGTAATCAGATTTGACTTGATTCTTCGTACTCCTGTCACTCCTCAGTATGAATAATTCCCTGGAAATTAACTTCTTTCAATTGTTTTATCCCTCAGCATCTGTTATAAAAAGGCTGCTGAGGGTATGTACCTCAGTCTTACTGCTAGCCATCATACAAGCAACATTGCTTGTCTAGTGCCCCAACTTACTTGGGTTTTTAAACTCAGAGCAACACACTCTGCTCTTCGTAAAGTGTTTTTCCTCTGAACTCAACCCGAGTATATTAGTGTGTTCACTGCTTTGCGCACACTAAAAGCACATATTATTACTTGGCTTAATAACGTACCTTCATAAGAACAGAAATTGGTTTTTGTGACACTTCATAAATGTTGTTGAAAAATGTTTGTTTCATTGAGATGATAGCCGTTGC
Source organism: Astropecten irregularis (assembly GCA_963971285.1). NCBI lineage: Eukaryota > Metazoa > Echinodermata > Asteroidea > Paxillosida > Astropectinidae > Astropecten > Astropecten irregularis. The sequence goes on along the minus strand of OZ020247.1, from coordinate 5,708,678 downwards.
TCTCAGTGTTGTAGTCGAGTACCAAAATTCGAGTACCGAGTTTTCCTTGTACACACAGTGCCGAGTAAAGCAGAGTCCGAGTAGTTTTTAACCGAGTCCTGGGCCAAAAAAAAACTAGTTCTAGTTTTTCAGAGTCCGAGTACGGGCCAAGTTCGAATACAAAGACATCGAGTACATCCCGAGTACATTTTTAAACTAGAACATTGCCCCATGCGCCTATTAGAGAATGTGAGGCGTTTGTATATGTGCACAACCTCCCCCACATACCGTATACGATCTTTCCTCGCCTTGTTAGGTAGAATGGAATGGCCCATGGAAAGAAGGTTGCAATTTATTTTGCTGGTATTTCTGTAGTGTTCCATAGGAATAAGGGCGATACAAAAATGTGCACCAGGGATACTGCATGCGCTGCATAGAGTCAATAATGCAATACATTATAAGTATCGAAAAATTAATATTCAAAAATCCGAATTTCCTTTCGAGTACTAGGATCGATCGAGTTCTCCGAGTATACAATTTGTCGAGTTCGGAACGAGTCCGAGCACGAAATTACGAGTACGGGCCGAGTACTTGTTTTTGCCGAGTGCTTATGACCGAGTACGGGCCAGGTATACTTGTACTAGAGTTCGAGGAAAAAAGGTGTATCATGCATAATGCATGAGCAACAGACCAATTGGAACGCTTTATTGAGGTCCCCTATATTATTCAGCGTGTGGTCGGAAAATGAAATCGCGTGCAGACGGTTTGCAGCAAAAGTATGTCCCTTGTAGCACTGAAAACAACCAAGAGGGGGCATACAAAGTGTTAAAAAATCTATACTTTTGTGCACAGCCTGTGGAAGAAAAAAAACCTGAAATCCAAAACAAAAAAATCTGAAATCAGATACAAATCTGAGGAATATCATTCCCGATAAATGCAGAATTAACGTCCATGCCACCCTGCACTAATAATGCATACATAACACTTTTCCATGCCTTGTTGTGATTGGCTGTTGTGTTCGGCCACACATGTATTTGATTACTTCCCATGCACCAATCATTGATGCCCTATCTCAAGATATCACAATGAGGACTTTGTTATATGTTATAGCATAACTCTGCATTCACAAACGTTGAACTTGGATTTTTCTTTGAGCATGTAAAATAATGAAAAACTCACATATTTCATAAAGGAAAAACATTGTATTTTTAATACATTAGCGTATGGAATAAAGTAACATCCTGGCATTTGACAGGTCTGAAATGCGTTCAACAATCTTACAAATGAGAGAATATGGACAACAGACTTGCACACACCGATGGCTCAGAGATCGCGGAACACATCTGGGGGAAGGTACACACCTTTAACTGGGACGGAGTTACGTGTGTGGACAGAGACTACCATGGTTTACACGACGGGTAAAGGAGGCTATCGAGATCCGTCTCTATCCTAGCAACACTGACAAACCGAGACAACGACATCAAAATCCCTTAGGCATGGACCTGTACTGGGAGACAGCATGCAGCACCTACTACCATGCTGGCATCGACCCGTAGCATGCACCTCTGCACTGCCCCAAACAAGGTACAATGCCATACACCTTGGACCCTCCGGATGAAGTATTGAAGTTTGCATATGAAATGTCGCGATCTCTACCATAGACCACATCGTGTGACAATTATTGTTAATATGGATAACATACCTGTACTCTCATCTGCTGCTAGGATTCCCTTGCCAGGGGCTACAATCTTAGCGGCAGTCTCCACCAACTCCTTCTTCTGCTCATTAGTCAGGTAATGTCTAGGCATTTTGATTGGTTCAGATAAGCCTCGTTTCCAAGATTACAAGGAAATCTATCAATGAGATATAATATACAGTACATTTAGTATAGTGCTGGGAAAATCAGGTAATTTCAGATCAGGTTACTGATTGCAAAAAAAAATATTCAGGTTAACGGTTAACCTATGTAATCACGTGCAACATGTGCGATTTATGGTAAAATAGTCTTCTTCAATGTGATCGTTACTTTCAGAATATGCTTTTATGATGTTATATATTCTTCAGATCAAGCATTAAGATCAAGTACACAATGTACCTTCTGTAGTAACTGGCGGACCAGCTTCTCAGTGAACCACACGATGTACAAAAAAACATTCTACAACACCAAGGCACCAAAAGACAAGTATAGACCGATCCGACGGCACGATATACTGTTTGCCATTACTGCAGTGTCCCCGACTGGCTTTTGTCCGGCAAGAAGAATTTATGCTCCGCCGCATGCCGCACTCAATAATTACAGGGTGTATACGTCCCATGATTAGAGGACGTACACCCTGAAATATAGAGTGCGATGGACGTAAATTCTTTTGTTGCCGGACAAATTATATACGGGCGGGGACACGGCAGTAATGGCGGATGTTTCCTACCTCCATGGTTGCGCTGTCGGATCGGTGTATACTGAGCCACAAAAGAAACACTAACGATGGGTCCATTTAATTTATTGTCATGTTTTTGATATTTCATAATCAATATTGATGTTTCACATTAGCCGTCAATGGAACGAACCCCAGCAGTTGTCACACTAATGTCTATTTAATCGTGACGTCAAAATTATGCAAGATTAATACATGTATAAATGAACAATCTTGGTGACCGTTTGTAATACAGTAATAAAACTATGGTAAGGCCAAAAAAAAAAAAAAAAAAAAAATTGTGAGCATGCGCGCGCATGCTCACAATTGCGTTGACTTGAAGACCGGTTCTCCAAAGTCTCCCATTGAACTGGATTCTTTTCTAGTTATTCATGCAGTCTCCTTTTCCCTGATTTATGTTGTTTTTGTTTTATATGAATCGCCATGAGACTCATGACAGACAATGAAATAAATCCTGTAGAAAATATGCTGGTCAATCAACATTTTATTGATACAGGAAGTAGACTGCCATGGACAGTATAGTGTAGACACGTCCTCAGACATGGGGGGTTGATCGTGTAGCTGGGTCGTACTTCCATACGTTTGTGCACAAAATCATTTTTTTATACAATATAGAAAGTGAAAACCTGGGGGAGGGGGTTGCAACCCCCTATAGCCCCCGGGATCTACGTCCATGTTAATGTAGATGGTACCAGCAAGTATTGAATGTATTAATACACAAGTTATTTGATAAAATTCTAAATTGTTTTAAACTAGCTGTACAATGACAAACATGTGGACCTTTCCCAGTAATGTACATGAACAGTATATAATCTGCATGTGCACTTACAGTACGACTGAAAAAAAAACACGACAAGGTCTCCTGATGATGACTAGAGCAGGCTAGTCGAAACATTGAGACCTTACGAGAAGTGCAAACGAAATAGAAGTGCGAAAGTACGAACGATTCTTCCACTGCACTGTACATGGTGTTTCTGCAAACCGATCCACATACTGTTACAACAACATTGTACCAACTTTCCATATGTGTGACATAAAGAGCATGTTTTGTCTACAATATTTAGGCCCAGTGTTTTTTTTAATTCCTTCAATCCTAGCCCATGATACCTCATCTGTCACCTATCTCAACTGCCCTCCTCTAAATGAGTCCATTTCCACATTTTCAAACTGTAGTGATTAACTATTGCTGTTAGTGCAGTAATAATTCTATGGAGTTTTATAGCTCAACATGTGGTAATTCAACGTAATGCTCATGATATGTCAGACATTAAAATGTATGCACGAAAGTAAGATACAGTACATTAGAATTGTTAGGTTCATAAATAGATTTACACCACAAACAATACACAGACATTTGTATTTAAAGCATATGCAACAAATCATTACAATTACTTACATGTTCAGTGCCAAAACGTACCGATTAAGAGACCAAATACTGTGCACTTATATTTTACAGGATTTCCTGCTCTATACTGGTTACAACTGCAATACCGGGTAGGCCTATATGTGAAACTGCACTGCCACGTTTGCAGGGTAAACCAGTAGGCCTACTGTACACAAAAGTGTTCATACAGTGTATACATACAATCGTGGAGGAAGGAAATAGAATCATGTACAATTACAATATTAACAACTGGCATTGGTCCTATACACAAAAATCAGTCAACTATGATAATTGAATATGCAAATACAGCTGGCTGGCCCAAACCCCGCCACACCCACACAGACAAGCCAATCAAATGGATGCTTATTCAATGGCACATAGAGCAAGGTAAATACTGCAGAGTGATCGAAGGTTATAAAGGTTATCAAACCAATGCAGTTGCTGGTTCAGGGCAAGGTTTACTGCTGTTTTCGTGTGTGTTTTTTTTTTTACAATAAATATCTTGCATGTATGATGTAGACCTACAGTGTACTACCCAATTCTACCTCGACATCACCTAGCACTTCGGACTTAATACTTGAGATTGCACCTGCCACCGGTATTTCAACGTCACACTTGAGAGAGCTCATTGTTAAAAGCAAGGAGCATGCCCTTTATAAGGCCACCCCACTACCCTTGCATCAGTGCATTTTTTGTGACCGGTATCATCAACATGTCTTTGGAGCCCAGCCTACTCGATTTACTTAGTATCCCCTCGGACAGCGAGGCTATGATGTCGCAGCTTGACCCAGGCGCGGGTCCCTCGGGCTCCGTTGCTGACAGCAATCTGCCAGCGACTGGTTCTTCGGGTAAACCGAAACAGAAAATAACCGCAAAAGCAACCAATGTTGTTCGCCGAGAAGAATTCTCGGATATGCAAGAGAAAATGGGATCAATCGCCGAGGCCCCGCAGACACTGCAGTCTACAGTGCTGTCTGCCATGGATGGCAGACCAGTAAAACGTCAGAAAACTGATGAGACTGTCTCGTCTAGTGACGAGTCTATCACTACGGCCACGGCGATTGACCAGCTACTTCGGCCATCAGAGCAAGCCGAAGCAGGTCCATCTGCAGGAGTCCTCGACGCCATTGAGCAGCTTTACTGCGAGGACGATTTGGGCGAGAAAGTGGACGATAATTAGCTCGCTTCACTGGTGACCAAAGTGGTCCGTAATAAACCGTCAGACACGAAAATGACGGATAAGCTCAATAGCTTTAAACGCCCATCCAACATTCAGGGACTTGAATGTACTCGGGTTAACCCCGAGATCTGGAGTACTTTGCAACCAAAAACCAGATCAGCAGATATAAAGCTACAAAAGGTAGAGCAGGCCCTGCTAAAGAGCATTGTGCCTATTGTTTCAGGTATGCAGTCCCTAATGGGAAATACCACCATTGACAACAAAACTCTGATCACGCAACTGTGCGACTCATGGGCGGAAATCCCGGGGGGGACAGGGGGGACACGTCCCCCCCATGATTTTTGAAGTGGGGGACATAATGTCGATTGTCCCCTCCATGTTTTAACCCTCTACCATGAGCAAATTGTTTTTGTCGACTGCGCACTGACCGCTTGCTCATTCCCATGGGCGAATTTTGTGAACTGTCATGTTTGCCATGCGACTCAAATCGACGACGTGCAGTTGAGATGCCCCTGCATGGCCGGCCCGCATACATACACGTAACGTTTACCGCACTGAAATCGACTTAAACCGCATACAGTCTGCATGCGTTTACATTCTTGTGTACAAATCTGATTACGAATCTGATTACGCGTCTCCCGTTCGACTCATCCATTTAAAACCGTTTTTTTTCCATAGAGCACCATGCTCGAATCCAATGATTTTGCACTGACTCATGACGGATTTAATCTCGCTCGTCGTCGGAGTTTCGCGAAACTTCTTACTGCGTTTTGAATGAGGTTGCTTTAATCAAACTATATTTCCGAAGAATTCTCGTACATCCATAAAAAAACACAAGGTGCCATATTTGAAAATATAGGTTTTCCCGGTAATTTTCGGCAAATGAGCGGCCAATTTCATTTCCGGGCATTCGTGTTGACGTGATTTTGCATCCTCGGTTGAAACCGTCACTCGATTTCACTTTGATGCTTCCGTATTTATATAGCATTGCATTCAATTCAATTCAACTGTCGTTCATTTTAGCCATGCAAAATTGGCATTCAATTTAGCAGAGTTACCGCAAACAACGATTTATACCAGATCGTTACTTACGTTTTCGTTTTGAGACAACCAATTTCACAAAATGAGCAAACAAATGCAAACCCCTTTTTGTTGCAGTGTATTGCAATGGTGTCGCATCTCATTATCCATTTTGAAATGAATAGCCCCTCCTCCTACCAACTTCTCTCTTCGTCCGGATCACAAATACGTTGCAAACAGATGCAAACCCTTTTACACCTGTTTATTTCTTTGTATCTTGTGTCATTTTCCCTTTCCATGAATTTCTATACTTTGATCTGTTATTTGTTTATTCTCAAGAGAGGATTGGTGCCATGAATGTGTATTGAAAATCATGGTGTTGATGTTCAAATTGACTGCAAGCTCAATGTAATCTAAATCATTCAAATGCATCAATCAACCGTCAACATTAGATATTCTCTCGTACAGCGACCGAAAGCTGCCATTATTTTCGAGGATTTTTCAATTACAAACAATTGTCGTCAGAGGACAGCACATAAGTGGTTTCCATACAAGAAGTGAACCATTTTATACCCTTTTTATTCTTATGGTTTATTCATAATTTCAGACAGAACGCTAAATTTGCTGAACAATTCACAGAAATGCCTGCCCCAAAACGAATTCGAATGACTAAGCGCACGCTGCCAAAAGCCGTTGCGAATTTGAATGCTGTTCGAAAGGAATTTTAATTGAAAGGCGATTCTATTTAATCGCTTGACCCTTTTGAACATTTGCTTGCACATAAAATGAAATCGAATGACTATTTTGAGGTGCCTTGCAGTTTCACGCGAAATGGAATGACGCAGCGTTTAAATTGTCCGCTCATTTGCCGAAAATGACCGGGAAAACCTATAAGTTAAGGTACATTTATATTTATTATTTGTCATCTGTCATTACGTTTGTAATGAAAGTAAAGTTCTCATGATTTTTCTGTGGAATTGCAGAATTTGAGTACAATAGAGTACAGTATATAAATCTACCTAGGCCCATAAAATACAGTGTCTTCATTTAAAAACTTACTGGTTCACCCAAGTATTGTTTTCAGCTGAAGCAAAACATTTGCATTTTCTTCATTCAAAATATGTTTATCATTTTGAGGTTTACATTATTTGCTTCACCATATAGGCATATTTCTAAATACAACACAGGATCTTTTTAAGATCAAAAATATTTTCTGTCGTTGTTTTACTAATTTCTTGATAAAGTACACCATTTCAGGCAGAACAATTGTGATGGTATCTGCCAGCACCATCTTTATACCCTGTAAGTAATAGGTAAATATGTGAACATTTCTGTTTTGGTTTTCCCTACTAAAGTATGATACAACTCCTTTAATACCTTTGAAACCCCCAACTTGCGTGTTTTCTTAAACCACCCAATCACCCAGATCAATAACTGAAAAAAAGAAGTTTGGAAAATTAGGAATTATAGGAGTACGTAGTGGTACTAATCTTTATTTATAATCTTTTATTTTAAGTTCTGTTTAGTAATTATGTGCTAAATAAATTACTGGCATACTGGCCGGAACATCCCGTTATCATGCTCTTTTCAGACCAAATAACGTACTCACACAAGAGTGTCACATGATGTTACCAAAAAACGTATTATGTTCTTCTATACCATGCAAGTCTGATTAAAATCTTTTAAACTTTCCCTAAAAAAAGTCTGAGGAAAGTGGCCAGGAATTGCCTTAGAATGCACTACAGAGCATCTAGAATCAAAATTTTGCCGGGCCCTTAAGCGGGCCCCGGACCCCACGCCGTAACTTCATTTCTTAAAAAAGGGATAGGATTTTGCAGACCCACCCCATACTACACAAGAGTGTCACATGGTGTTACAAAAAAACCTGTACTTCTACCATGCATAACCTCATATGGAGAACACCGACTCGTGATCGGCACACTTACCATACATTACGATACGGTACACACACATGCAAGCGTATGCTAGGCCACAGGCATGGCACTGTATACTGAAAGTTACTCTCTTATGAAGTGTAAATTGATGCCCCCCCCCCCCCCCCCACGATCGGGGAGGGATTTCCGCTCAGTGGCACAAGTCATGTTTCCGTTTTACATGGTAATACACGTGAGAAGTTACAATTGTCCGGCCAAATGGATCATTTTACACTGACAAACGTCCTGTTTCTGCTTTGTTCTGTTTCGTTTTGATGTGTTTTGTTTGCATTGTTATATTCTTTTTTATTCCTTACCCTACCCGATACTATGAGGTACCACGAATGTACACAATTTATGTAGATAAATTAATACCTTTGAAACCCCCAACTTGCGAGTTTTCTTAAACCACCCACTCACCCAGATCAATAACTGAAAAATAGAAGTTTGGAATTGCCTTAGAATGCACCACAGAGCATCTAGAATTAAAATTTTCCCGGGGCCCTTAAGCGGGCCCCGGACCCCACGCCGTAACTTTACATGGCTTAACAAAGTCATAGGTTTGCGAGCGACCACAGCATACTGGCCGGAACATCCAGTTAACATTTCTGTTTTGGTTTTCCCTACTAAAGTATGATACAATTCCTTTAATACCTTTGAAACCCCCAACTTGCGTGTTTTCTTAAACCATAGCATAGCCTCATATAGTTTTATTTTTCAAAGTTGGAGAACACTGACTCGTGATCGGCACAGCTACCATACATTACGATACGGTATACACAAACATGCAAGCGTATGCTAGGCCATAGGCATGGCACTGTATACTGAAAGTTACTCTCTTATGAAGTGTAAATTGATGTCCCCCCCCATGATCGGGGAGGGATTTCCGCCCATGGTGCGACTCAATAGCCATAATTGGCTATGCACGATACGAGCTTAATTTGCGTCGTCGTGAATGCATTAAGCCTGACCTCAACCAACAATTCGCCAGTCTCTGTTCTGCACAAACCCCCGTAACTGGGCTATTGTTCGGAGACAACCTGTCACAGCAATGCAAAGACATACAGGAGACGAATAAACTGGGCCAAAAATTTGGCAAGCGTGCAGGGTCTTTCTCCAACCCGAAACAGGGTCATGGAAAGCAGCGCTATAGACGAGGTGGGCAGTCGACCCGCCAATCGGGTCAGTCGGGTTATTTAAACTCCTCGCGCCCCAGAAACTGGCAGAGGAAGAAACCCTCAGACGGGCAACGCCCGGCTGTGACCAAGTAAAATCCAAGAACCTATCGGTAAGTAAACAAGAATACGGTTTTACTGGTCCTAATCATATGGCAGAGGTTTTCCAGGCAGGTAGACTGGCACACTTTGTCGCCAAATGGCGTACAGTCACGTCTGATGAATGGGTTTTGGACACTGTCCAGCATTACCATATTGAATTTGCCCAATGGCCTTTTCAAACACACGTTCCTAAAGGGATACGGTTTTCCGATATGGAATCTGCCCTGATAACCCAAGAGGTTGAAATAATGCTCCAAAAGGGAGCTATTGTTGAGACATCCCACACAGATGGGCAATTTCTGTCCAACATTTTTCTGAGACCTAAAAAAGACGGGTCCTTCCGCCCCATCATAAATCTACGGGGTTTGAATGCGTTCGTGGCTTATCACCATTTCAAAATGGAGACCATTCGTAACGCCTTACAATTAATACGGCCTAATGATTACATGGCCTCTATTGATTTGAAGGATGCGTACTTTGCTATCCCTATCGCCAAAGAGCACAGAAAATTCCTGCGCTTTATATGGCAAGACAAAGTGTACGAGTTTACATGCCTGTCTTTTGGTTTAGCGTGTGCCCCTCGGGTTTTCACCAAAGTGATGAAACCTTTAATAGCTTCACTGAGGCAATTGGGCCATGAATCATGTGATTACATAGATGACTCGTTACTTCTAGGGCGAACAGCCCAAGAATGCATTGAGAATATTCAGGGAAGAATTACTCTTGCTCAAAACCTTGGGTTTACGGTCAATACCAAGAAATCAGTCCTGACACCCACACAAAATATTGTGTTTCTGGGATTTAACTTAAATTCTGTTACAATGACTGTCTCAATACCTTCAACAAAAGTTGAATATGCTGTTAAGACAATTCAGAAACTTATTGAGACAAAATCACCGAAAATTCGGAATGTTGCTAGCATTGTTGGCCTCTTGGTTTCATGCGAACTTGCAGTATCACATGGCCCCATGTATAGACATGCAGTAGAGAAAGAGAAAAATTCAATGCTAGCTGAGAATGGTGGCAATTTTGATGCCAATATGGTTCTGTCTGAACAGGCCATTTGTGACTTACGTTGGTGGTTAAAAACCCTACCAACATCTGCGGCACCAATGCACAGGCAAACGCCTGATTACGTAATAGAAACTGATGCCTCAATGGAAGGCTGGGGTGCTTACTGTAATGACCGCACAACTGGGGGACAATGGTCCCGCCAGGAAGCCAAACACCACATTAATTACCTTGAGCTAAAGGCATGCTTTTTGGCCCTAAAGTCATTCTTTACGGGCAACAATGACACTCAAATCCATCTGAAATCAGACAATACCACAGCAGTAGCCTATCTTAAACACTTCGGTGGCTCAAAATCAGATTCACTGAACTCCCTAACTAGGGAAATTTGGTCATGGTGTATACACCGTAATATTTGGCTTACGGTATCCCATCTTCCGGGGTCCAAAAACACCCGAGCCGACTATGCGTCTCGACATTTCGGAGACGATTTGGAATGGCGACTTGACTCTTGTGTTTTTCAGAGAATAACCAAAATGTTTCTTATGCCAGATGTTGATTTATTCGCATCTCGGCTTAATCACCAAGTGAGTTCATATGTATCTTGGCGGCCAGACCCAGGTTCTGTACACATAGATGCGTTTACCCTAGACTGGTCTGGGTTTACATGTTTCTATGCCTTCCCGCCGTTTTGTCTTATTGACAGGGTGCTGACAAAAGTTGAGCGCGATGGTGCTAGTAAAGGTATTCTTATCGCACCTTTGTGGCATACCCAACCGTGGTTCCCTAAAATGCTAAAACTTCTTGTGAGGAAGCCTTGCATTTTGCCTGCTCGTCATGACCTACTTTCCCTTCCTTTTTCAGACGGACTCCACCCTTTAAGGGATCGCCTTCGGCTGATTGTCTGCCTCTTATCGGGGAAACACTCCGAAAACAAGGAGTTTCAAGGGAAGCTTCCCAGATCATCCTTTCATCCTGGAGAACCTCTACCAGGAAGTGCTACAGATCAGCGATACACTGTAGTAAGACAGGGACTGATCCAGTTCGACAGATGTAATCTCTGTCGTCAACTTTCTGGCTGAAGAATTTCACAAAGGAAATTGCTACAGCACTCTCAATACACTGCGAAGTGCCATATCAGCAGTTACTCTACCAATAGAGGGCGTGACCATGGGCTCACAACCGCTAGTCAAAAGACTGTTGGCAGGTATATTTAACCTCAGACCACCGGCACCTCGGTACTCGCACACCTGGGATGTGGACGATGTGCTACGCTTCCTCAAGGCCCTTGTAGTCCGTGGGCCGTGAGGCCAAATTCGCTTTAGTTTTTGAGTTACGTGACCATCATCACCGAATTTGTTCCCACTTGGCATGGATGTAGATCTGACATTACTGAACAAGAATTGATTTGTTCCCACGTCCAATTTGTGTTCACTAAAGAGAAATTTGCGATAGAAAATCGTCAAATTTTACGTACAGAAAAAACATAAGAATAAACAGCGCCCTCAATCGGTAGAAAGTAATTATCTACATGTACATAATAATACTATAGGAACTGCATACCCGTGCTCATTTTATTCCCGATGTAAAACCCTTTACATGATTGGAAACTGATAAAACTTCAACGTAATTATTTCTATAGGGACATTTTATTTGTCGTTTTAATTATGGGAAAATTAGGTGAATGCTGGATGGAAAATATGACACATGTTTTTGAAGATGTTTCTCCCAGCAAATTTCTAAATGATGAGGAATTAATAAACTGCTACAAATTGCTTATCAACCAAAATAGAGAGCCTAAAATAATCACCGACCGAGTTGACCTGAAACTTTCTTGGGAATGCCTGACGTTTTGAGCCTATTAGAATATTTAATCTAAATAAAATTACAATAAAAATATTTGATGACAAAGAAAACAAAATAATTATCACAATGAAGTTGAGACTTCAATATAGTTGCATACATGACTTTATTCCCACAAAGGAATCTTTATTTCAAGCCACACACACTGTATATATGATCTCACATGATTTTGCTGTTAAAAATATTTTGGTCCAAAATGCTTATTATAAGATGTATATTTCTTTTTTAGAAAACACTAACAGAAATATCTTGTCACGTATGATCAAAACTACAGTATTTTTTTATATTTTATAAGAAAAGAATTGACTAAAAAAGTTTTTCAATAATATTCTCTTGAGACTCTGATGGCCGATTAAGCTTAACCTTTCAAAGGGGTATTATTTCATGTATACCCATGATGGATCAGACAGTGAAAGTGACAGTGTGAAGTGTAGTACATATACTCTTTTTACCCTTTGCAATCATATATTTTACTTTTCACCCTACATGCAACTCATTGCAAAAGCACACATAGCCAATGTATCCTAAGAAAATACATTATTTGGGGTATATTTAGTGTTATGAGCAAGATAATGTTATTATCATAATTGTTTAAAATATACATTTTTAACATCCTTCGTTGGAATTTCAGTCATATTTTTATTTAATTCTTTATCATTAATGCAATGTTTGTTTAGTGGTAAAGACTATTGTATGGAGCCCATCACAAAATGAAGTGGTGAAATCTCTGTTTTCGGAACAAATTTAAAGTCACAATAATAATTGAACAACATGCTATAAATTTTACAAGTGTAGGGCCCGTCTTTTGTGTAAGACCATTGTTTTGCATAATGAATTATCATTGTTCGTGGTGGAAATTCTACATTTCAAAACAAAACAGTCATTAGAATAATTTCCCAGTGTTTTCAAAAATTGACTCTCATATAACATAACAATGCCAAATTGCGACAGCAGTTTGCTATGAGCAACTTCTTCAGAAACATGTGTCATATTTTCCATTCAGGCATTCACCTAACTATCTTTTAATTAAAACGACAATGAAAACGTACCTACAAATAATTACGTTGAAGTTTGATCAGTTTCCAATCATGTAAAGGGTTTTACATCGGTTATAAAATGAGCACGGTTATGCAGTTCCTATAGTATTATTATGTAGATAATTACTTTCTACCGATTGAGGGCGCTGTTTATTCTTATGTTTTTTCTGTACGTAAAATTTGACGATTTTCTATCGCAAATTACTCTTTAGTGAACACAAATTGGACGTGGGAACAAATCAATTCTTGTTCAGTAATGTCAGATCTACATCCACGCCAAGTGGGAACAAATTCGGTGATGATGGTCACGAAACGAGCGAATAAAAGGCCACGGCCCACGGACTATTTGGTCCAACGAGGATCTTTCTATCAAAGACTTAACCATGAAATTGGTCATGTTGATTGCTTTGGTGTCAGGGCAGCGTTGTCAATCACTTTCATTAATCAATTTAGATTATGCTGACGTCACCACCACTGGTGTCACGTTTACAATTGACAAACTCACCAAAACCAGCAAAGCGGGCAAGCCCCGCACTAGCATATCCCTGACATCATACCCACATTACAATGTGCTTTGTGTTGTAAATTGCTTAAGAGCATATCTGGAAAGAACAAGAGCCGTAAGAGGCAACAATAGAAGATTGTTTCTAAGTTATGTTCCACCACACAAGGCTATAGGTGCTGAAACTATTGGCCGCTGGATTAAAGGTACTTTGAAGGCAGCAGGTGTCAATACTGATCGTTTTACTGCCCACAGTACTAGATCTGCATCATGCAGTAAGGCATACATGCACAAGGTGCCACTAGATGCAATTATGAGAACAGCCGGTTGGTCTAATAGTTCAACTTTTGCTAAATATTATAATAAATGCATCGTTGAAAACTGTGTGTTTGCTTATGCCGTTCTGAATACGAATTAAGCCTTATTTGATTTGTATGAGTGCTTGTGTGCAAACTGACACATGTCTTAATTTTCCAAGATTTAATTCTACTGTGTAGATAACAGTATAGCGAAGTCGCAGATGGAAGTTGCGGGAAACGCAAGATCATGAAATATGAGTTCTATGTGTTGATATTAATAAAGTTCACTGTGAGAATACAGTGAGTATGCAAAGATGAATTTCTTTTTTTCATGTAGTCAACATCCTTTGGTATGAATGATGTACACATGTACTTAACATGCCTTCGGAAGGGTTTTTTGCAGTCTAAGGGGCTCTAAACATCTCAAGTAAGTCCGAAGTGCTAGGTGATGTCGAGGTAGAATTTAAAAATTAAACGAAATGAAATGAAATGAAATTGAAGTTTAATTATGATTCTACCGAGACATCACTAGCACTGAAGGACTTACGTCTCCCCCCTTTACATGGTTTTCATTGAGGTTATGACTGGTACCCTCCCTTTGGTTGACTGCAAACACCTCTCTATGCACAAAATTACACTGATGCATGGGTAGTGGGGTGGCCTTATAAAGGGCATGCTCCTTGCTTTTAACAATGAGCTCTCTCAAGTGTGACGTTGAAATACCGGTGGCAGGTGCAATCTCAAGTAAGTCCTTCAGTGCTAGTGATGCTAGCGAAAAGAAGATTAAAGGTACACGCCAGCTTCAAAGTCAGTGAAGAATGCAGAGTTTATCACAATATATCTAGTACACTTGATGAAGGTTTTAGTGAAAAAAAAATCAGAAAAAATGTCGTTTAATTAACGGAAATCAAATAAGGTCAAATGTTAGCGTATACGCATTTCCAGCCGTAACAAGTGTTAGAAGGATGTAGCACACCAATGGTTTTAGACTGGTACTCGTAGCTGTGATTAATTGTTGCAGCTGCCGTATGAGAATTCCAGGAAAGCGACGTACGTTCAAGCTGTTCACGATGCAAAAATCATTGGCAAAACAACAAAATAAATCTGTTGAAAAAATAAGGCTTTTCAAAATTATTTACAAAATGTTTCGGAGTTGATGCAATGTTTTTGAGTTGATGCAAAGTTTTTGAGTTGATGCAATGTTTTTGAGTTGACTCATGCAATGTTTTCGAGTTGGCGCAATGTTTTCGAGTTGGCACAATGTTTACGAGTTGGCGAAATGTTTGCAAGTTGCCGCAATGTTTGCGAGTTGCCACAATGTTTGCGAGTTGCCGCAATGTTTGCGAGTTGCCGCAATGTTTGCGAGTTGCCGCAATGTTTGCGAGTTGCCGCAGTGTTTTTGACAATTTTTTTTTTTTTTGGGGGGGGGCATGATCGATGAAACAATTTTGATCTGTTTCAATAGCTCTATGTTTCGAGGGACCGAAACGATTTCCGCATGAATACACAAAATATAATTTTTATAATGACACAAAAAGATTTTGGTGCATGAAATTATTTTCATGTATGGCAAGAAATTATCTCCAGGCTTTCCCGCTCCGCTCGGAAAAAAAATGCAATGGGGACCGGGTGAGTGACTCAGCCAACTTGCAGGCCGCATGAAAAATACTACACGAACGTCCGTGCGTGGATGGATCGGACCGCACTGGTTATCACGGGCCCATGCCTCGGGCTGAATGCGTCGCAAGCCCCCACGCGCTGTGTCTGCAGAGGTGGTAATGCACCTGCAGTGGCCGGACTTTTATAAAAATTGTAATTTGCCATGTATTTATTTTGCCTGTTCGCGTTGGAAATTCCTGATTTAAAAAAGGGAACACTTAGGTCAAATCATTAGTTGTTTTGGTTAAAAAAAGAGTGATTAAACAAAAAGTTATACGTAAATTTTGTATAGTGAAAAAGCTTTTAAACGACTGGAAATGGCTCTATCACAATTATCACGTGATTTCCTGAGTCAAAATTTTGACTCAGGAAATCACGTGACTTCCTTTCTTTTCGCAATTATCACGTAAACGGCTAAATTTTACCGTTTATTTGTGTGGAATGTTCTATTCTACTTTTTGAAGACCTTTCCAGTCATGATAAAGGCATGCATTGGCGCCAAAAGCGCCCAAAATAGCGCAACGAGGCCGGCATGTACCTTTAAATCCACTGAATCTTCATTGTGAGGATGTTTATAAGTTGCTTTGCATACACTGTACGTACATGTATTCAGTGACACGCAGTGTACATTCACACAGCGTCTCGGCTGCCAATTTGATCTAAATTGCTTCAGTTACTAGACCTGCTGTTCAGTGGTTTTCAATTTTCACAAAATTCAAGCCCTGCCTTGTATGCCTGTGTATATGACTTGTTGTAACCTCTTAAACAGTTGCATAAGGTGGTTAATGCTAGTTGAAACGTGCCAACAAAGAACTCCTTGAAAGAGCTCATGAAGTCTCTGAAAACTGTTTATTCTCCGCCCTAAATGGCAGCCAGGTTTTGAATAAGTCCAGTGTCAACTGTAGCATTTCTAGGGGTACATTTAGGCTATGCTACTTCATCTTGCTTCGTCAACTATGCTGGTCTAAGACGTTTCCAAAACGTAAGTATTATTACCACAAACCCGTCAAGAGAGGGGGCTATAACAGATTTACGCCGCTACATAACCGGCCGCAAATGAGCTTAATGACAATTAACTCATTTTAATTAACAATAAAAGGCGGCGTAACTACATCTACCTTACTTAACATTACAAAAACATTATTTGGATCCGCGTTTACTGGTAACTGGTTACTAATACATGTACACTGTACCATCACACTCTTACGTAACAATAAAACAACCTTGTCTTGGCAATAACAAATCTTAACGCTAACCACGTTAACAATCATGACTCAAACTAACTTAACAATGTACTTGTGGTCAACATCAGATACATCCCACGCCTATGACTAGGTAGGCTTGTGGTCTGCAACATGCACCTGGCTCTAACAGACATAACTTGGAAATGGGTCTCCGGTAAAATCTAGATCCCACTCGAACCTCCACCTGTCTCGTGAGGCCGTGTCTATCAGGGTACGCTTTCACCACCCTTCCTAGAGGCCAGTGTACACGTGGGGCACTGTCGCCAGCCACGAGAACCAAGTCATTGACTTCGAAGTTCCTCTCTGGATTAGTCCACTTCTGTCTTTGTTGCAGGAGTGGTACGTACTCTTGAACCCATCTTTTCCAGAACTGATCTGCGATATATTGTGCTTGTCTCCATCTCCTTCTGTCGTAGTTGTCCTCCTTGCGGAATACATCAGGTGGCAAACTTGGGTTTCGTCTAAGCAGGAGCAGGTGGTTTGGAGTCAGTGGTTCATCATCCTTTGGGTCCATACTCAACTGCGTGAGAGGTCGTGCATTGAGGATCGCCTCTACCTCTCAATAGTGATCAAGCTCTCATCTGTAACTGTCTGCTGTTGCAAGAGATTCTCTAGAATCTTCCTCACTGAACGGATGACTCTTTCCCAAACCCCTCCCATGTGGCTAGCTCCAGGGGGGTTAAAATGCCACTCAGTGCCTCGTTGTACCTGGAAATTATTCACTTTTCCCTTATTCAGCGCAGCAAGACCGTCTTGAAGTTCCTTGTGGCCTCCTCTGAAGTTTGTACCATTGTCACTGTACATGTGTTCTGGTGGTCCTCGAAATGCTTGGATGAAAGAATCCGTCTCAAGTGAGTAGGCCACCTCCAGGGCCCAATTTCATGGAATCCGTTACGGCCTATTTTTGTGCGTACGGGCACTGCTTCGCGTGAAATCTATTTCATGGAATCCGTAAGCAAAACCTTTTGGTTAGCGAAGAATTTCCAGGGTAACCGTGATCATTTTCTGCTAACGCGCTTCTTATGCATCCTGCACAAATTCCTTGCTTACCGTTACCAAAAAGTAAACTCTTCCGTGAAATACGCTAACCGTAACCAAAATAATTATGCTACCGTAAGCGAAGAATTTTTGCTAACGGTAACAGATTCCATGAAATTGGGCCCTGATGTACTGCTCAGACATGCATGTTTTGCAGGATTTGAGCTGGTGTCAACATGCCTCCACTCAGTAGCTTCGCTTACTTGGTGTATCTTGGCGACCCGGTTAGCAACGAAGGTGCGGAACCTTCTGCTGTCATTATTGATGTACTGCAAAACCGAGGTCGAGTCCGTCCAGTATGTTACCACCTGAAGTGACAGTTTGATCTCCTCCTTAATGACTTGGACCAATCTTGCTGCCAGCACGGCTGCAGACAACTCGAGCCTGGGGATTGTAATCATCTTCAAAGGACAGAGCCTTGTCTTGCCCATGACAAAGGCACAGTGGACCGTGGTGCCGCTGGGACTTTCACTTCTCAAGTAGGCGCATGCAGCGTATAGGCTCGCTCTGAGGCGTCACATAATGCATGAAGTTCGTAGTTGGGTTCCTTGAACTCGGGGGGCTTAACAAATCTGGCAACCTTTGTGGCTGTCAATTCAGGAAGCTCAAGGACCCAGTTCTTCCAGCGTTGCACTTCATCGTCACCAACCCTCTCGTCCCAACCTTTGCACCTGAGCATAAAGGTCCTGCAGTAGTAGCTTTGCTTTGAGGACGAAGGGTGCCACTCATCCCAGTGGATCGTAGAGAGAACTTGTAGCTGAGAGAATCCCACTCCTTGTCAATGGGATATCCTTAATTGATACCTGGTAACTGAATTCATCAGTGTCCACGTCCCACAGAACTCCAAGAGTTCTCTCGATTGGTAAGCGGTCCAGGTCTAGGTCGACGACTGACGCAGCTCTTTCTGAGGCTGGTACACTGGATAGGACTTCCCTGTCGTTGCTTACCCACTTGGTAAGCCTGAAACCTCCTTTGCTCAACATGTCACACAACTGGGGGACCAGTCTCGTCCCTTCCAAGGTAGTGGGGACGGATGTCAGCAAATCATCGACGTAGAAGTTCTCCAAAACAGTCTGTGCCACATCTGCGTCAAAGTACTGTTCATTGTCTTGTGCCGTTCTACGTAAGGCAAAGCCTGCACAGCTTGGTGCGAAGGTAGCTCCGAACAAGTGAACCAACATCTTGTACTCCTTTGGGGTTGTCGACAACTCCCCATCCTCCCACCATAGAAATCGCAGTGCATCAGTATCTTGTGGCGACACCCTGACTTGATGAAACATTCCTTCCACGTCAGCTACTAAGGCGACTCTCTCCTGGCGAAATCTCATCAACACTCCAACCAAATTGTTGGTGAAGTCAGGTCCCTGCAAGAGTTGGCTGTTTAGGGACACACCTCGGTATGTAGCCGCGCAATCAAACACTACCCGAATCTTCTTTGGTTTCATGGGGTGGATAACAGGATGGTGGGGTAGGTACTAAACTGTTCCTCTCTGCGCTTCCTTCTCTTCATTGACCTCTTTAGCATGGCCCTTCTCGATGTACTCTTGAAAAGTACACTTGTAGCCTTCATATAAGACTTGATCATTCTCCAATCTTCTCTTCAAAGACTGGAGCCTCTTTTCGGCTACTTGCCGGTTGTTTGGTAAGGATGGTGGACGTTGTCGCCAAGGTAAGGACATCTGATAGTGACCATCCTCGAGAGATATTCAACTCTCCATTGTCGTTCTGGCCTTTCGATCTTGGACTGACTCTCCGGTTTCTCATCTTTGTCGTCAAGCCCGAAGTCCATCTGCCAGAAGCGCTTCACTTGAGTGTCATTTCTTCCTCAGCTCGTATGTGCTTGACTGCGAAGGTATGTCGTCCCTTGGATTTGGACACACGTCCAATCAGAGTCCATCCCAAAGGTGAACGGACAGCATACGGTTCCTTCTTCTCGCCTCTCCTTTCCTCTTGTACCCAAAAGCCAAAAGGCTTCAGGAGTGTCGCTTCCGATGAGCAGTCTCACATCGGCATCTTCAGTAGGTGGAAGAGATATTCCATCTAAGTGAGACCATCCAATGATGTCTTCTTGTGTAGGTATGCTGTGATGTGAGACAGGTAGCTTCTTGACTGTCCACACCTTGGGCATTTCTATGGTTTGCCCTCCTTGGGCCCCTTCCACTGATAAGCATATCTCCATTCCTTGAGTTTCTACTCCAGGGCTATTAACCGTCGTGAGCGTGAAGTTCTTCTTGGTCCCTTTGAGACCGAGTTCCTTAGCTATCCCTTCTTCGCAGAGTGAGATGTCACTTCCCTCATCCAAGAGGGCCCAGGTCGTCATCTCTCTTCCTCCATTCTTGATCTTGACGGGGAGTACTCTCAGACAGACCCCTCTGCATGACCAAACAGAATTGCATCCTGCCTTCTGTGGGTTTGGGGTTGGATCTGGACTGGCGCTGGTTTGCTGACTTGAAGCATCCTCAGGCCGTGGCTCAGCATGAAGAAGTGTGTGGTGTTTTCTCCCACAGCCTTCTTTACTGCACACCCACTTGGAATTGCATTTACTTGCAAGGTTTTCCTTTGAGGCAGTTGAAGCACAGCCCCTTCTGTCTCGCCAATTCCAACCTCTCCTTGCTTTAAACGTGTCGCACTTGTAGATTGCATGTTGCCCCCCACAGCATGGACAGGCATCTTGAGACCGATCATCTTTCCTTTCTTGTACGGTGAAAGACGAAACCTTGTTGCTATTTCCCTTATTCGCGGGGGGGGGGGGGGGGACTGAACTTGAGTGGTTTGGTGGATTTTCCAATGTTCTGGCCGTAAGCGTTACTCCCAACCTAAGCGTGTTCTTCAACGAAGTCGGTCATGTGAGAAAAGTTGGGTACGGCTCCTCTCTCTCCATCAATTTGTGAGCGGTGGTAGCCCACTTGGATTGAAGATAGATTGGCAGAAGTCTCTGGATCTTCAGCAAGTTGTCGGTCGAACTCAAGTCTGCAGAGTAGCCCATTTGTGCGAGAGTCATCTCACATCGCCTCATGTCTCGTGCTAGGTCCCACAAACTCCCACCTTCACTGGCTCTGATCGATTTCAGGACGATCGACCACCTTGGCAATATGAGCACCTGCAACAATGTAATTTCTACCAAATTGATCATACAATATGCCCTTTGCACGATTGTAACCCTTAGAGGGCTCCAACAAAACACAATTTTCTATATCATTGTGTGCCTTTGCTCTACAGAATTGGATAAGATATGCCAACCTTTCCCTGTCTGTCTGTACTTTAGATGCAACATTTACCTCAAAGTTATTTATGAATCCCCAGTACTCAACTGGATCACCTAAAAAACACTTTGGCAGGTTCAGGGCCATATACATCTGAGAGTGATTTATACATGCACTTCCACAATTACTCTGCTGTGCACCTTGGTTCTGTACATTATGCATGATATTACCAATACCATGATTAGTCTGTTGCGTAACTTGTTTTTGTACATCGTGCATAAATTATCACCAATGCCGCAATCTTGAATTATATAGGTCATGATTAGTTAATTTCTGATCCATTACCTCTTGCTGGCAAATAGCAGCTTCAACATTTGCACTTTCGATTTGATTGTTAACTTTAAGCATGTTAAGTTTTTCTTTAAGTTCATACTCCTCTCGTTTCAGTTTCTGTTCCTTCAGCAACTGCTCCCGTTTTAGTTTAGCCAGCTCCCTCTTGACGTTGGCTTCAGTCAGCTTCACGCTGGACATGCTGCCTCTTGAGATCCTTGACGATGTCACAGACTTGCCGTCATCATATCCAGCGGTCACAGTATGATCAGCAACTCCGGCCCCGGTGGTGCTCCCATCAGTGCCGGCCCCAGTTGTTCCACTGCGTGTTGGCCTGGACTCCATCACACCAGCCCCTGCATCTTGGCGCACACGACTCGATCAGTGCATCAAATTCCACGATTAATGCAGTTGTGAACTTTGTTGTAACCTCTTAAACAGTTACATAAGGTGGTTAAAGCTAGTTGAAACGTGCCAACAAAGAACTCCTTGAAACAGCTCATGAAGTCTCTGAAAACTGTTTATTCTCCGCCCTAAATGGCAGCCAGGTTTTGAATAAGTCCAGTGTCAACTGTAGTATTTCTAGGGGTTAATTTAGGCTATATGCTACTTCATCTTACTTCGTCAACTATGCTGGTCAAAGACGTTTCCAAAACGTAAGTATGATTACCACTAATCATACTACCAGTGTACATGTACATGTACACCTATGATTATGAGGCATTGCAGTTCTACGTAAGATTACTAGAACACGATGGGTTCTCCTTCGTAAGGTACCTAGAGATACGATCGATCGTAGTGCTTCGTGAAATCGACCCCTGGCTGAGAGTCCTAAATTAATAGGCTTTAAAATTGAAGCGGCTTTAATTAAAGTTAGACCTATGAAATTATGATCATGAAATGATGTACACATAATTATGACTGCTCGCAATGCATGTCTACTAAAGTCCATGGGTACAATATGTGATGATAACACTGTGGATGAACATGTACAGTACAAAAACAAATGTAGCTACATTGCATTAAGTACTCATTTAGGCTAGCATTATTAATTAGGTGTTCGGGTTCAAGCCGAACACCTTTTGTTATTCAAGTTTTTTTCCATGTTTTCTTCCCAAACTTAATGCAGTCTTGATAATTCGATTGGCAGTTGTATCAGTTTCAAGCATCCTTTATCACAAATCGAAAGGAATAATCCTTTCGATTGAATCCTTTCGCAGTACTGAGTACAAGTGTGCTTGCTATTGGGTTATTATAAGTAGCTAGTTAGCGCCCCCAGTCGGTTGCTGTGGGAGCGCTCGGGAGTTGGGTAGTTCACCTCGAGACGTAACGTCGAAGGCGAAAGACGTGGGGAGTCACGGTACAGGCGTTGTCGAGCTGATGTAATTGCGGAACTGCGGGGTTTGGTATAACCACCAGTGTTGGAGTCAAGTCCTCAAATCCGAGTACAGAGTACTCCGAGTACTCCAGGGTCCGAGTACTGGGCCGAGTCCGAGTACGTGGCTGCCGATGCCAAGTCCTAAGTATCGAGTCCGAGTATATTCAAGGCCGAGTACTGGGTAGTCTTGGTCCAAGACTGTAAAGCTCGATAACGGACCCCATCGTGCCATTGCGCCCTCTCGTGACTTCATTTGACCCAGCTGCTCGCATTACAGTCTTGGGCATTTCCTATGAATTGTTTAACTTTTTCTTTATTTTTCCTTCGGATTTCCGGAGGAACCAATCAGCGCCCGCAAAAATCCAGTTGAATTGGTATCTAATGAATATGGATGACCTGTAACGAATGACCTCTGTGTACCATGCTAATGCAGTATCATACGTGACTAGTACTGTACTATGCTTCGGTGTCGATCGTGGGATCGGGAATAGCTAGTCACGGTGCGCTGTGTCATTGTCATGGGGAATTGAAATAATGTCTGCGTTGCCTACTGCTTGCTATAGTTGTCATGATAGTATACTTACTATTCATCGCATAGTCGGACATGCCTGATGCATGAGGGCATTGAACACTGTTACACACGATCTATTTCTATTATGGTAAATATTACAACAGAAAGCTGGTGGTACACACACATTGTGGGTGCGTAACTCTAACTTTCCACAAACGAGACACTACAGCATGGATTTGAATGTAGCCGCCATGAAGTGTCTGCGATTCAACAAGCACGGAATCGATCATGCAGCTCAGACTGTTTTATAAAACACGCGCTGAGACAATAGATATATGTATATATAAGGATTTTTTTATAATGTCTGGCCGAGACTGTACGTCTGGACGCGGACTGTCTCGCGTTTGTTTACCGAATTTCAGCAGCTCTAACCGTGACGCTTACACGGCCCGCTTGGCATCCTATTTTGCATTTCAACGTAAATCATGAATATTCATAATAAGGTACCTAATTGGCATACAAAGGCCACGCCTCGGTTTATAGGAAATGCCCAAGACTGTAATGCGTTCAACTGGGTCAAATGAAGTCACGAGAGGGCGCAGTGGCACGATGGGGTCCGTTATCGAGCTTTACAGTCTTGGACCAAGACTAAGTACTGGGCCGAGTCCGAGTACCAAAGTTCGAGTTCCGGGCCGAGTACATGCACAGAACCAATGCACAGTACCAATAAGTGCAGTTCATGACAGTTGTGTTTAATAATCTCTTCATTACACAACACAGTCAACAGGTAAAGGAAACAAAAAACAACTACCCAGATGCAACAAGCCTGAATGTTGCTCTCTGGACTTAACAAAATAGTAAAAATACATTGTATTGTGCTTTTTATCAAACTTACAGGG